>JBBBDQ010000926.1:1022500-1495000 GCA_037127315.1 Ascarosepion bandense
GAGCGAGAGAGAGAGAGAGAGAGAGCGCTATTAGGCGTGTGTAATGATAATATACACGCTAAAAAGTCTGCCTCCTTCTACCGAGCGCCCCTAGCTCAGAGGTAGAATCGCCGACTGACGCCAATTCGCTCGGGTTTCAATCTTGGGTAAAAAGCAATCGGCTGTATAACCGTACTGATGAGCCGTGATACAGCAAAACAGATCTGTCTGCGGATGACTATATATATATATATATATATATATATATATATATATATATATATATATACCCTCAACAGTCCATTTATTAGACATACGTCCCTAGTTTTGTGTTAAACTCCTTTATGCTTTCTGAGTTGCATTATTCTTGGTTTTGTTTCAATAATATTCTGGTAAAAACTCTTTCGAAATTAGGTCTGTTATCATGTTTTCCCGCAATTTTTCCAGATTGGTTGACTGGACATCCAAGATTCGAATGTTTGTTTCAATCATATCCCAGAGATGATCTAAGTTCTATGAAGCAACCTGTCACTGTTTCTGATTTGTGACATAATGCATTGTCCCACAGAATGTGACCACCAGAGAATGGGCACAAACTGAGGCAAGCCGAAATAGGTAGGCATACACTGCCTTTCTACTTCCTGCTTTCCTGCCTGCTGGAAATCCTCCTCCGTGGTTCCTATATATAAAAATATTGGAGAACCCTCTGACTCCGCTAATTATCGCCCTATCAGCCTCCTACCGATCTTTGGCAAAGCGTTCGAAGCCATCATCAACGCCGAGGTGGTACAACATCTCCCAGCTCACAGACTCTTCGCTGACAAATAGTATGGCTTCCGCTTCACCAGGTCTACTGCTGATATGCTCACGACCATCAGTGAGTATATACACCAGGTCCTCGACAAAAACGGCGAAGCCCGAACTGTTGCCCTTGACATCTCCAAAGCGTTTGACAGAGTCTCGTATGCTGGCCTTCTATGCAAGCTGCAGGGCTATGATATAACTGGACAGTTGTTTGACCTAATCCAGTCCTTCCTTTCAAACCGTACAATGAGGGTAGTATTGAACGGACAAGCCTCCCAATACTATCAAATGAATGCGGGTATCCCACAAGGCTCTATTCTCGGTCCTACGCTTTTCCTTATCTATATTAACGATCTCCCTGATGTAATAAGATCCCAAGTGGGCACATATGCTGACGAAACTACGGTTTACTCTCGTCTCGATCAAAAATCTGCCTCGGCTGACAAAGCAAAGCTCACTGTCGAGCTTGAAAAGGGCCTTCAATCCGTGGTGGACTAGGGTAAAAAATGGCTCGTGAATTTTAATGCTTCCAAAACGAAGCTGCTATCTAATAACCACCACAGACAATCGTTCCTCCCGCCCATTAACATGGATCAGGCTTCTCTCCCTGAAAGTAAAACACTGCGTCTCCTCGGATTAACTCTCACATCAGACCTCAAGTGGAATAACTATATAGAATCCATAGCTAAATCCGCTGCTAAGAAAGTCGGTTCTCTGTGTAGGGCCAGGAAGTTTTCGCATCCAAACAATCCTGCACATATACAAATCTACCACCCGCCCGTGCATTGAATACTGCTGCCATATCTGGTCGGGTGACACTGCTATCCACTTAGGTGTCCTCGACCAAATCCAACGGAGAATCTCTAATGTGATCGATCACGACTTGGCCGCTAGGATACAGTCGCTTTCTCACCGACGCAGTGTGACTTCCCTGTGTCTCTTCTACAAATACTTTCACGGCTTCTGCTTCGATGAACTTATCTCACTGGTACCTCCTATATATGAATTTCCTCAAGCCACAAGATGAGCAACTAGGTCCCACTTTTTTACTGTGAAACGCAAATTCTACTTCATCAGCTTATTTTCTCGCACTTCCCGCCTATGGAATTCCCTTCTGCATACTTGCTTTCCCGACAGCTATAATCTCTAAGAATTTAAATGTAAAGTCAATAGTCATCTCTTGTCTCACTAACTTACATCCTCTCTCTCATGCTTTTTTCTCCGTCCATCCCACTCTCATCAGTATTTTCTTCCTTCTCCTACTCTCTTCCTGACACCTCCTGCAACGTCTCACTCCTTCTTATAACATTCCTCTTGTGTAACCCTCTGCACAACAGTGGCAGTAAAATGCCTTGCTTGGGGTGACACGATTATATAAAAAAATGACTTACTATGTTGAAGAGCAGGACATTGTCTCTTTTAACAGATTAAAATAAATTCCGTGTAAATTCATTTTTAAAAAAATTTATTACAATTACAAAGTTTTGTCTTATTCATTTCATGATACATTAATATGGTCAGTCAGTTGTTTCTTTATAATTATGTCTTAATTTCCTCTTTTCTAGAAAGCAGACGACATATTCATTTTTTTCTTATTTTCAACTGCGATCACGTGATCTAACTATCTCATAAGATAAAGAAAGCAACCAATTACATTTACTTTAATACAAAGAATGGCTTATCCACTAAATGATGTTACAATTTATGTAACAGACAAAACCAAGGACGAACTATGCGTTGGCAATCGTAACTTCTCGTGTTTGATACTGCATCACTGTTTCGACGGGCCTGCCTGGCGCTTGAATGATCACCGTCGTGTTCTGCAAAAAAAAAAAAAAAAAAAAAAAAATAGACACTTAAGAATTCTTCAGAAATGATTAAAGAAAATATTCTTAATGTTAAAAAGGTACCTTTTCATGAAAATTAAATATTTCCTTACAAATAAACTAGAAACTCTTTGAAATGGTCTACAAAAAAACAAAACAAAAAAAACAACGAGTTTTGACAGCATTAAACAAAATTATTTATTTGAAAGATGATACCTTGAAATTTTCTGATGAATCATAATTCTTTATTTAATGACTGAATAAGCTCCTTGCGAGTTCCACGACATCAACTTGTCCGTGGAAATCCCCTCAAAACATCGTTAAATATTTGAACTTAACATCTTCAACGAAATATTGCAATAACAATCATAAATACAAACGCTGGTTGTTATTTAAAGAAGTAAGGGGTATAAATAAAAAGATTCATAATCTCACTGAAGCAGACGTTAAACGCACGAGACCGTTACTGCCTCCTCTAAATGTCCTTCCCTTCTTTCTTTCTTTCTGTCTTTCTTTCTTTCTTTGACATATCTTTTTTCTCCCGTGTTTCGTCGCCATCAAATCGGAATGGTCAATTATTTCTACGTAACATACGTGCTAAGTAAGAAGTTATTTCTATCATTGCCCTCCAACTATCTAATCTAAACTTATTTATAAATGGAACTTTGTCTGTGTGTGTGTGTGTGTGTGTGTGTGTGTGTGTGTGTGTGTCTGTGTGTGTCCGTTGCCTATAGACTCCGAAACGGCTGAACCGATTTTCTTGAAAATTTACACAGTTGTACTATAAGCGTCTGCGAGTGTTCTTAGCTAGGTTTTGTGTCGAGGTATCCCCGATAAATACCGAAAATCGATAATCGAAAAAATCGGGTAATAGAAGGAGTGGTCCGATTTTAATGAAACTTGATACACTCATAGACAAAGACATAAGAAACGATATTCAGAAGTTTCAAGGTTGCAGTTGTTACAATAGTGCAGAAAATCGATAATATATATATATAAAACGCAAGCTGCTTGTGTGTGTGTCTGTTTATCTCTGTATGTCAGTATTTTTTTCAGCCCTTTTATTTTAGTTTTTGCTTCGGGTTTGGCTCTAAGTAGGTATAATTGTAGTTCTTAGTCTTAGCCATGATACCATTTACTCAGAGGACTTATTTAGCCTTCAAAATTCAGTTTACGATGAAAAAAATCATTTGATATCAAAATTTGACTTACATCCATTCATTCTTCTTTCAGTCTACGGTTTCGCTTTAACTGGAAACAACCATTGCTTTTTAGTCTTTTGTGCCAACATCCAAAGAGTCTGAGCTCCAGGACCATGGATTAGTTTTAAAGCTTTCATTACACCCGAGCAACGCCGGGCTATACTGCTAGTTTAAAATAAAATAGATAAGAATACTGAAGCTCGGGCTGTTGTTTTGGACATATCTCGAAAGTATTTGACAGGGTTTGTCGTACAGGTCTTCTTCATAATGGGAAAGGTTACAGTGTTTTGGGATAAATTTTTTAACCGATTCAGTTTTATAAAATCACGACATGAAAGCTATCCTGAACGGCCACTGTTCTAGATCTTTTTTCATTAATGTAGGTGTCCCCCATGGCTCTATCCTTGGACCTGAATTAATCCTAATTTTCATCAATGATCATTCTGTTGGCATCAGTTCTCAACTCACTATCTATGCTAATGATAAAACTATTTACTCCTGTCTTAATAATAAGTCTTGATCAGTTCTATAAGGTTAAACAGGCAGCTGATTTTTTAAAAATGACCTACAATCTGCTGTTAACTGGAGATTGAGTTTGAGTTTGAGTTTTATTTAATGACATATCAACCTCTGTGGGTTATTTAATGCCAAAAAGGTGGAGTTTTAAGGTATATTCTTTTATGTTCGGCTATAGTGAGAAAGTTGATTTAGTCACATTTTAGTTTTATTTAATGACCTATCAACCTCTGTGGGTTATTTAATGCCCAAAAGGTGGGGTTTTAAGATATTTTTTTAATGTTCAGTTATAGTGAGAAAGTTGATTTTGACAGATTTTAATCAAAATGCTTTGTTTTTATTCTTTTTTACTTTAGAGAACTGAAAATGTCTTCTAGTTTTGTATTCAAAAATGTTTTGTTGAGAATTTTTTTTCCTTCAAAAATGTGTTATGGTAATAATTTTTTCTTCAAAAATATATATTTTTCTATAAAAGTCTATTTTTATGTATATATTTCTATAAAAGTCTATTTTTATACTTTCATAGTGTTTTGACCCAAGTTTGGGGGTTAACTATTTTCCCATAGCTGGTACCCTAACATGTGTGACCACACCGGGTTAGGGTGGACCTGAGAACAACAGCAATTAAGAGGTAGTTCCATGCACCTCACAACCTCCCAATCAGAGGCCCTGCTACCGGATGCAGTTTACCGTCATGCGCAGAACCATGTTAACTGGAGAAAGGGATGCATTGTTAATTTTAATGTCTTCAAAATGAAACTGCTCCCTATTTGAGAGATTCTTTCTACTTTTCATCAGCATGACTGATACTAATATCCAGGAGTGTGAATCGCTGTGCCTTCTCGGGTTAATGTTTTCTTCTGGCATGAAGTGGAAAGATTATAGTGAATCCATTGCTAGGTCTGATGCTAGGAAACTTTGTCCACTATGTCATGCTAGACAATTATTTTCGCCAGAATCTATTTTGCATACCATTCGTCAATACTTTGAATATTGCTGCCCTACATGGTCTGGTGCTTGTGCCATACATTTAAAGATTCTTGTTAAAATCCAAAGAATCTGCAATGTTATTTGTCCTGACCTGGCATCTCGATTTCAGTCATTTTCCTACCGCCCTAGCATAGCTTCACTGTACCTTTTCTATAAATACTTTCATGGCAATTGTTTTCAACAACTTTCTTTTATGTTACCTAAACCTTATGAGTTTAAGCGCAGTACTTTTTTTTTTAATCATATCACCCCAAGCAAGGCGGTAACGCCACTGATGCGCAGGCTACTTAAGAGTAAAAAGATTGGAAAAGAGAAAGCCGGAAACCACATCCTAAATAGGGAACAAGGGATGAGCCTCTTCACCTGTTCAAAAGACGAGGGTGGAGTGTGAACCGGGCGATAGTTTAGTCTATCTACTCCAATTGAGAAAAAAAATAGAAAAGAGTAAGAAGATTGGAAAAAAGAAAGCCGGAAACCACTGCCTAAACAGGGAACAAGGGATGAGCCTCTTCACCTGTTCAAAAGACGTGGGTGGAGTGTGAGTTTGGCAATAAGGTCTCATCAGTTTACAGTCGATTTGGCTACATATACTTGTGAGGTTTATGCTAACAGTTTCTTTTCTCGTTCGTGGAACTTTCTTTCCAGCCAACTTTGATCTTCAAAAATTTAAATGCAATGTCAGTCGTTACCTTCTGGCTTCTTGATTCCTGATCTCTTATTGTTTTCTCTTCTTAATTATGTTTTATTCTTCTTATATTATTATAAGTTCTATGCTAACAGTTTCTTCTCTCACTTGTGGAACTCTCTTCCGGCTTCATGTTTTCCAACCAACTTTGAACTTCAAAAATTTAAATGCACTGTCATCATTATCTACTATCCCCTTTTATTGTTCTCTCAAAAATAATGTTTTTTTTTTATTCTTTCACACTCAGTAACCCCACCCTCTTAATGACTTTACTGTCTGTTTGGGGTTAAATTATTAAAAAATAAATAAATCCAGCAGAAAAAATGAATATATAATCAACTTAATTAAAATGTTAAATAAAGAAAGTAATTCTGCAAAAGTTTTTTAGATTAAAAATATATATTTCCGGCATCTCCGAGGCCATTTTAAAATTATTATTAAAATTCGTCCAATACAAGATTCGAGAGTCTCTTAAGGCATGGGGTGTTACTGTTAAAATGATTGTGATGAATTAATGCGTGTGTTATGAATGAAAGAGGACGTGGTATGAAGTGAAGATGACGAGGATATGGAGGATAGAAAACAAGGAACTTGGCTTTAAAAGGTTAGGATTGTAGTATTCAAGGTGAAGAGGTTAGGGTTGTAGTATTCAACACGTAGAAGTCTTGTTTCAGAAATTAGCATCTTTGGAGGGTGGGAAACTTTGTGGAAAATTATATGTCCTGCCGCAAATTCAAAAGAATAATTCCAGTGGCTTGTATTCACACACGAAGGGCAAAATTTGTTTTCAACTCTGCTGTGGATGCCGTATGGCCTGGCACTTCTGTTTTACAATGCGTTGATTGTGGTGAGCGTCTGTAACCTGGTCTAACGATAGACAACTGCTCATTTTATTACTCTTTCAACGTATGACTGACGCGCCATGTCCAACGTGTGCAGCAATTCTTTGAAATTATTATTCAACTTTTCTCATGTCCTCAATCTAACCTTTCTGAAATAAACTTAATGAAAAAGAGCCTCTTTGGCTTCCAGTGTCATGATACCTGATTGAGCTGCACTATTTCACAAAACTGAACATTATTGTATCATTTGTCACTGGATAAAAATTGTTAATACGTCACAAGATGAGCGAAGACTTTGATAACTTTTTTTTTATAATCATGTCGCCCCAAGCAAGGCATTTTACTGCCATTGTTTTGCAGGGGGTTACATAGGAGGAAAGTTATGGGAAAGAGTGACAGGTTACAGGGGGTGTCAAAGAGTGGGTAAGAAAAAGATGACTGTGTCCATAAAGTGAGGGATCAATTTATATATTGTTTGTAATATAAAATTGATCCCCCACTTTATATTTACATAATAATTTCTTGTCTGTTGATAAGCCGTAGCAAACGAATCAATCAGTCAATAAAATACTGATTAGATAGACATGCCTAACTTTTAGATTTATTTACATTCTCTGGAATATAAATGTATAGAATTTTTTTTTATAATCCTATCGCCCCAAGCAAGGCATTTTATTGCCACTCTTTTGCAGGGGGTTACATAAGAGGAAAGTTATGAGAAAGAGTGACAGGTTATAGGGGGTGTCAGAATATGGATAAGAGAAGGATGAGATTACTGATGGGAGTGGAATGGACGGAGAAAGGAGCATGAGAAAGAGGATGCAGGTTAGTGAGATAGGAGATGAATATTGACTTTACATTTAAATTCTTGTAGATTGTAACTGTCAGGAAAACAAGTAAATGGAAAGGAATTCCACAGGCGGAAAGTGCGAGAAAAGAGGCTATTTGCGTTTACATTTTATTGGTTTCACAGTAAAAGAGTGGGACCTAGTTGCTAATCTTGTTGCATTATCAAAATATCTACTAGACCGAAGCATGCACATACTGCATCTTTCAGAATATTTCTGTTTTATTTCCCGTCAATGGAATTGAAAAGTTTTGGAGTGCGTCTTGGAATCCGGGAAATATAGTATGTGTCGTTGTACTAAAGTTGGTTGAATTTTTCTTCGCTCGGAAAAAACCCTGTGGTGATACCGAGCAAAAGCGATGGACCGGATGTTTGCGCTTTCACGACCAAAAGCCGTCGCTGCGCCGCTTGCCCCACGCAGTTGTTCCGGTTGAAAACTAAAAATTAATTAAATATTAAATTTCCAGTTCGCGAGCCTACGCGAATTTTATTTATCAGCCTATGGGAAGCCCAGAACCAAATACAAGTGTGAAATCCCAAATGAGCTGCTGTGTCCAAAAAAGAAGATATAAAAAGCGGATACATAAAGCATCGCCAAGCAGACCGACTCGAGGAGAAGAGAGTAATTAGTATCTCCCTTGACCCAAAGTCAAGCGGCTTACTACGCTCGCCTCCCTTACCTCTTTCCTTCTTCCCTGTCTCAATAACTACTTACTGACCTAAGGAGCGAATACATCAAATACATTCTTTACTTACACGCTCCAAAATTTCTAAGCATTAATTCTCTTTCAGCATTTTATTGCCATGAACATTTTAACGTCCGTTGGACCGATACTTCATGTATTACTTCAATTGTAAAAACATTAATTGATATGTGTTATATATAAAATGTTATCTTTCAACTCAATTTGCTTTTCTTGGTTTATAACCTTTCTTTATTACTTATAGTGGGCTATCTACAACAAGGCCAAATTCCGTTAACCTGCAACAGTATACAATTACCCTTCACTAGAACGGACTCTCCACTACTAACAGAAAAGAATAGATAAGCAACCCACTATAAGCCTTCCTCAGAAAAAAATATGTTTGGTCATCTGAATAGATTTTGACAAAGTTGGTTGAGAATTTTTCAGCAGTCATTGTAATAATGATATAGATCGTTGATAATGTCTGATTAATTAATCACCAGTCTCCTCATAAAAAACAACTCTTTGAGAATACGAGGTCAGTACGAAAATAATCCAGTCATTCAATATTAACGACATAGTTTATCAAGGGCACCGTGATCTTAGCTAGCTTCAAAGTAAACTTCTTTGGTATCTCACACACTTCTTCTTCTTCTATGTGCCCTGTCCCTTCAGGACGTAGGCGATCATGGCCCTTCACGTCTCCCTATCCCTTGTGGCCCTTAGTATGTTTGTTCCTGTTACTCCTGGCAACCCCCGTTCTGTCATTGAGCTTTTCAAAGCAACCTGAAGTTTTTCAGAATCGTCATTAGTTGTTTCGGTGCATTCCTCATTAATTTTCTCAATGGTCTTAATTCTCACACTTTTTAATAGTCCTTTGAAGGACCTAATCAGGTGGATGACGGAACGAGGATTGCATGGTGTAACAGGAAAAGGCGAGGTTCCGCCGAAGGGTAGATCCACGACTGGGGAAAAATAGACAGAGATTTTTTGGCCCGGCTATATGGCCGGGAATACCCACGATAAAATGACCATGTATCACATCTGGCCTGGCGTGGGAAGGCTAGTAAATACAAAAGGCGTTCTCAGAGCCACCATGGATAAGGAAACGTGGAAGGCCATGATCGCCTACGTCCTGAAGGGACAAGGCACATAGAAGAAGAAGCTTTGGGAATAGGAAACCAAATCTGGATTGTAGTAGAGTAAAGCTGGCAGACCTTCGTCGTGTTTTCCAAAAACAAAGAAAGAAAGAAGACGAAGACATGAAAAATAGTCAGTTGAGATATTCAAACGGCTCGAATCTTTTCGTACAAAAGTAAAAGTAGTTGATTTATTGAGTTTTGTGAGTCAACCAATGATTGGTCTTTTAATCATCAAGGCTGACGAGCGTACATCAGTATTTTTCTTGCATAGCAGCGAAGGTTAAAAATGAAAGACAGTAAACATGATTAGTTTTGAAGATTTAAAAGAATCGATTGATTGCTGAAAAAAAAAAACTTACGGGACTTGAATTGGAGCAACAGCAACAAATTGAGGAGGAGACAATGGCGAGAACAAACTCCAGGGCCATGATCACGCTCCCCACATGCCCGATGGTTACAAAATTTTCCCAGTCTTTATCAAGGACTATAGCCTGAAACATAAAGGACAACATACCTCAAAAAAAGAAATTATTAAGTGATTTTTGGAGAAACCGCAAAAGTGAATTTGAATTTAATTTGAATAATAAGTAATAGGAAGGAAGAGAAAGAAATTATTTTTAAATAAATATAAGCAAATATTTTTGTCATTTGTAAGTAAACAGAAAGTAAAAAGAATGAAAATAGAAAATGAAATATAAAAAATTAAGGAAAAAAGGAAAAAATAGATAAGAGGAAAAATTGAAAACCAAATTGAAAAAGAAATGAAAAAAAAAAATTAAAATATACAAAGTAAAAGGTAAAAAAAGAAAGAAAAAGAAAGAAAATAGAAACGGAAAAAGTAAAAGATAAAAAAACATAAAAAATAAAGAAAAAAGGAAAAAATAGATTAGAGGAAAAATAGAAAACCAAATTGAAAAAGAAATGAAAAAAAAAAAAATGAAAAAGAAAAAAATTGAAAATTAAAAAAGTAAAAAGTAAAAAAAGAAATACAAACGGAAAATGTAAAAGAAAAAAGAGAACGAAAAAATAAAAGAATTAAAAAGAAAGAAAACGAAATGAAAAGAAAAGTGAACAGAATTAATGGAGAAAGAAAAAGAAAGAAAAATTGAAAGAAAACTAAAAAGAAAGATAAATAAAGAAAAAAAAAGGAAAATAGTGAAAAATAAGAAAAATACAGAACTGAGAACTTACGACGGTAAAAGTGAGGCAGAACATCGTCAATCCAACCAAAGAGAATATGCAAGCTGACAAAATGGCAGTCACCATATAAGCGATCTTCTGTAAAACGGAAAACGTAGATGAATTAAAAACACGAAGCTATGTGTAGTTTACACAAAAAGATTTATTTGATAAATAAAAAGAATACAAGGATTCATCGGAATTAATAGATCTATCTCTGATTATTTTGATCATTTTAGTAAATTGTTATAGTGTAACATCCTGCCATCCCCGAGAATAGAACCCTACTTTATAAAAGACAGTAACGAGCGGTACGACGAGGAAAAAGGTCTTAGGCATTCGCCTGACTGCTCTATGACACTGTCGGCCTTCGGGTAGAGGGCGCTCTCTGCTTCCGAGCAGAGAGCACAAACCCAGTCGTGGTTCCACCGAAGGGTAGAACCACGACTGCGGAAAAATAGACAGACATTTTTTGACCCGGCTATATGGCCGGGAATATCCACTATAAAATGACCATGTGTCACATCTGGCCTTGCGTGGGAAGGCTAGTAAATACAGGAAAGGTCTTAGGTGAGGGAATTCACTATTCGATAGTCGATTCCGCTCCAACTCGTGGCTTGCCTATTATTGTATAATTGTACCTTAGTACAATAAATCTCTATTTCTTATTCCTGGTGTGGAGTTCCATTCTTCAACTGATCTTTTTATACTTTCTTCCTTTTCGGGATATATCACAAATATTCAAACAAATTATAACAATTTAATAAATCAGTCATCATTTAGTTAAATGCCATACGTGATACACGCTAAGGCAATCATGTCTCGCAAATGACATGAATGACTGGGTAGAAAACTGTCGTGTAGTAGATTGCCGTTACTTTTTGCGGTAAGCTGGTTGCCAACCAAGGCTGTAGAACATAATCTGATCTGCTATTTAACCCATAGCTGGAGGGAGAAGATATGGATCAATACCTTTTCTAAGAGTATTTGCACATAAGTGAACGCAACGAATTCGACTGGAATTCAAATTTGGCTCTCTGATCTCTTGTTCCGAGTCGATATGAACCATTTACCATAGATATTTCTAAATCACAGGCTTTTAAAATGTTTCGTGGATAATGACAAAATGCCCACCCGTTTTTAGGAGTTAGAATGTTCAAGATGACATTAAGAAAATCACATATCCATAAAATTCTTTATTAACTAGGAGGTGATTTTAACGTATTGTGGATTGTGGCTTTTAACTGATGTAAACAACACCCTATTGGTTACATGTCAGTCAGTTAAGTGCCATACGTGATACACACTTTGGGCGATCATGTCTCGAAAGAGACATGAATGACTGGACAGAAGATTATCCCGCAGTAGGTTGCCATTGCTTTCTGCGGTAGACCGATTGCCAACGAAGGCTATAGAACCCAATCTGTCCTATTATTTAACCCATAACTGGAGGTAAGAGACGGATTAATACTTTTCTCAAGGGTATATGTGCGTAAGTGAATGCAAGGAATTCGACTGGAATTCGATCTCGGCTCCCCGATTTGTCGTTCCGGATCGATATCCATTGCACCACAACGCACATTCTTTTACATGTACTTGGTCTCATTTCTGACTAACATGTCCCACTTTAGACGTGACTTGATTTGAAATGACGCAAAAAACTTACGAATTTCCGGATAATATCGTCCGATAACTGCTTCAAGCCAGCAGTAATTCCGAGACTTCCAACCAATATAATCTGCAAAGGAAAGATGAATGAATTATCTTAAACTCACAAGAACTATGATTATGTATTAAATTAGACATTTAAATTAGAGATACTTAAATTTTTCTTTACGTAAGAAGGGCAGTTCAAACATTCATAGTATTAAATCCGTCATTTTTTTTTAGGTAAAGAGAACCCGTAGCGGGTATATTGTGTGGATGTTTTTTTCACATAAGAACTCCAGCCCTTTTGTTGCCTCAATATTCTGCATTTATTCAGATCCGTGTGCTGTTAAAAGTATCCGGCGACTCGTTTTCAAACACATCCATCTTCTAGGGCGGTTAGCCGATCCCTGTTGCAGATGCTTGCTTAGATACATTGTTGTTAGTTCAACACCCAGGGAAACTGTGGTTTATACTGCAACTATGCCGTGCGAATCTGGGAGAGAACGCATAATCTGGCGTGATTAGCAGTTTGAACAAAGCCAATAGGCTGAAATCCTCGGTCATAGTGACTTGTGATGTCGTTCTACCTTCAACAACCTCCGAATATTTCCATTTGCCCAATTTCACTCACAAGGATTTGGTCAACTCTTAATAGGTTTTACAGTCACTTTCCGGCGCACACTAGGAACGCTTCCCCACGGACTGTTAGCACCAGAAAAAAATAGATATAGAAAAATCAACAGGTCAGTATGTGTTTCCTGTATAGTAGCAGAGGTACTCTACTTTAGAAAGGTTTCTAAATATATGTTCACGTGGTCATTAGCAAAGGGACAGCTAGAGATGAGAGGTATTAATTTGCTGACGTCAAAATATAGCAAGTACCAGAATTTAATTATATCGGAAGTGTTATCACAGACGATGGAAACTGTGACACAGAAATCAGAAGAAGCATTGAAATAGCGAAAGATACCTTCTGGAAATTATGTACAATATTAAAAAACATGAAAGTTTAGTTGAAAAACAAAGACAAGAGTTGATCCTGGGTATGACAGTAAACTGCATCCGGCAGCAAGATTGGGAGGTTGTAAGGAGCATTGAACTACCTCATAATTGCTGTTGTTCCCGGGTCCACCCTGACCCGGAGTGGTAACACCTGTTAGGGTCCCAGCTATGGGTAAATAGTTAACCCCAAACTGGGGTCAAAACACTATGAAAGTATAAAAATAGACTTTTATAGAAATATATACATAAAAGTAGACTTTTATAGAAATGTATACATAAAAATAGACTTTTATAGAAATATATACATTTTTTAATGAAAAAAATGATTACCATAACACATTTTTGAAGGAAAAAGAATTATTGCCATAATACATTTTTGAAGGAAAAAAAATATTACCAGCAATACATTTTCGAATACGAAACTAGAAGACATTTTCAATTCTCTAAAAATAAAGAAAAGAAATTAAAAAAATGTTTTCCACAAAATCTGACTAAAACAACCTTCTCATTATAACCACATATGAGAAAAAATACTTTAAAACCCCACCTTTTTGGCATTAAATAACCCACAGATGTTGACATGCCGTTAAACAAAACTCAAACTCAAATTCTCACTATAACCGAACATTAAAAATACTTTAAAACCCCACCTTTTTGGCATTAAATAACCTACAGAGGTTGACATGCCGTTAAACAAAACTCAAACTCAAATTCTCACTATAAACGAAAATTTAAAAAAAACAACAACTTTAAAACCCCACCTATTTGGCATTAAATAACCCACAGAGGTTGATATGCCGTTAAACAAAACTCAAACTCAAATTCTCACTATAACCGAACATTAAAAATACTTTAAAACCCCACCTTTTTGGCATTAAATAACCCACAGATGCCATTAAACAAAGCGCAAACTCAAAGACAAGAGTGCTCACTGTTATGTAATATCAATCTGTCCATAAAAAAATGTGAATGCTGGACATCTTTATAAGAGGAGACAGATATGTGATTTTGCAGAAGAATAACATAAGTAGAATATATAAGATACGAGGAAGTTTTAAGGTAAGTGACAACGAAAAGAAGACAGTTGACATTTCTCGAACACATATAATTCGGAAAGAAGGCTTAGAAAATCTGAAACTCATAGGACACTTTGAAGTTTAGAAGAGCAGAAGGAAGTAATGAGTAACGCCTAACGTGTTTGTGTAAATGGATAGAAAAATATGAACAGGACGGACATTAAGGAACATTGTTTAGTTGTACAAGGGATAGGAATTAGCGGAGAGTTGTGATTTTCCACGTCCTGAAGGAACACACAACATAAAAGAAAATTAACTGCAAGTCTTGGAGACTTTCCTCTGTTGAGTATAAGGAGTCACAATCTCACAACACTAGGCTTTTACTACTGTTGCTTCAGTACCGTCCGTGTGAAGTTGTTAGCCTCACGTTCAACCGGTTTTGGATTTAGAGTTTACCTTCTCTTAGACTTGTTTCCAAACAAAATTCAGTCTTTCCTGGTGCGGAGATTGATCCATACTTCTCTAAGCTTGAACTTGGTTCGTCAATCCCATTTTCTGCATCGATAAACACTATATAATGCGCACATATCGCGTAGAAATGTATCGACCTAATTTTCATTTGATTTGGGAATTATGATTTTCTCGGAATAGTTGCTTTCGAGAAATTCAGAAAATAATTTGATTCTGTGGTGATACCGAGCAAACGAGGGACCAGATGTTTGCCCTCAGAGATCCAGAAAGCAAATGACCAAAACTGGTCTTTGCGCATCTGGGCTACACGCAGAAGTTCCGGATGTAAACCAAAAATAAATGAATATCAAATTCCTTTTACGGACCTGTAGCGGAACTCTGGATCCTGATTGGTCATCAAATCGCAAAATTCAAAATACGTCAGAGAAACGGTCTCTCCATAGCTAAAGAAAAAAATCGTTTCTGATCCACCCCACGTAACTATTCAATATTTAAGGATGGTCTCTAACCGGTCATAGTGGTCATTAAAAATTCATAGAATCATAAAAAATAGTTGGTTGGTTTTTATGGCAAATCAACCTCGGGGGGAGGGATCATTTATTGCCAACTAAATTTTTATTTATTGCTGGTAATACCTATTTCTTTCAACAATTTCTTGTTGTTTCTTTATGATTTTTGTGTCTAGTAATACTTTTTTCTTTTCTAGTATCAAGATTCATTGGGATTTGTTTTTAAGGGCAGGGTCCCCAAGTTTTACCCTTGTTATTTAACCCATAATTGGAGGGAAGGTACGGATTAATACCTTTCCCAAGGGTACCAGTGCTTAAGTGAATGCAGATTATTCAACTGGAATTGGAACTCGACTCACCGATTTCTCTTTCCGAGCCGATATCCACTGCACCACGACGCACATCCATCACTAAACGCTTACAGCACCTGGTATTCCCAAGTAGTCACCCATCTAAGTACTGACCAGGCTCAATGTTGCTTAACTTCGGTGATCGAGTGAGAACCGGTATATTCAACGTGAGATGGCCGTAAGCACGCGCATCCGTCACTAAACGCTTACAGCACTTGGTATTCCCAAGCGGTCACCCATCTAAGTACTAACCAGGCTCAACGTTGCTTAACTTCGGTGAGAACCGCTGTATTCAACATGATAGGCTGTAAGCCCATAAAAAATAGAGACGCACGTCAAAACCAAATTTAAAAATATTCTTAATTTTATAATTTTAGGTGTACACCTTCTCTTTATTTTTTTCAAGACACGATGATAATTTACAAAATTACTGTCTGTTTATTCTTTTTAACCAATAATTAAAAAAATATTATGCACATAAATGGAATCATTTATTCCTGTTCACTATTAAATATGCATACGGTTATGCATACTGGAGTTCAAATTCCAGTTGAATGCCCTGCATTCACTTACGCGCTAGTACCCTTGGGAAAGGTATTAATCCGTCCCTTCCCTCCAGTTATGGGTTAAATAACAGGGTAGGACTTGGGACCCTACCCTGAAACAAATCCCAATGAGACTTTCTCCGTCGAGGAGGAAGGCGGCTCAACCCGACTTGGGTGAATGCGGTTTACATACATACATACATACATACATACATACATACATACATACATACATACATTCAGTATTGAATAAGGAATTTATTACAAGATTAAGCGATTAAATTCGGACTTACCCAAATTGCTGTTACAAACGCAATTCCATTATAGACGCGAATAATATAGCCGGCGAGTTCAACTCCGAGCATGCCACAAATGGAAGTAACAAAAGCACTGAATCCAAGGACACAATGTAGGATGCCAGTCACCAACATGGCCGTGTACGCGTAACCAACAATCATCTTTGTTTTCGTAGCTGTGTCAATGAGAACAGAAACAAAAAAATAAATAAATAAGTAGAAGAAAATAAAATGGAAGCAATTCTGTAATAGTTGCAAGCTATCACCCGGTTCACACTCCACCCACGTCTATTGAACAGGTTAAGAGGCCCATCCCTTGTTCCCTGTTTAGGATGTGGTCACCGGATTTCTTTTTTCCACTTTTTTCACTATTACGTAGCCCCCTGCACATCAGTGGCGTTACCGCCTTGCTCGGAGTGATACGATTAAAAAAAAATCATACAGTTAAAAAAAAAAAAGAAAAAGAGAAGAAAAAGAAGCTGGTGTCTATTAACCATCACAGACAATCGCTCCTACCCCCATTAGCATGGATCAGGCAAGTCTCCCAGAAGGTAAAACACTGCACCTCCTCGGGTTAACTCTCACATCAGACTTCAAGTGGAATAACTATATAGAATCCATAGCTAAATCCGCTGCTAAGAAGATCGGTTCTCTGTGTAAGGCCAGGAAGTTTTTCCCGTCTGAAACAATCCTGCACATATACAAATCTACCATCCGCCTGTGCATTGAATACTGCTGCCATATCTGGTCGGGTGCTCCTGCAATCCACTTAGGTGTCTTTGACAAAATCCAACGGAGAATCTGTAATGTGATCGATCCCAACTTAACAGCTAGAACACAGTCGCTTTCTCACCGACGCAGTGTGACTTCCCTGTGTCTCTTCTACAAATACTTTCATGGTTTCTGCTCCGATGAACTTAGCTCACTAGTACCCCCTATATATGAATTTATTCGAGCAATAAGATTAGCAGCTAGGTCCCACCCTTTTACTGTGAAACTGATAAATTCTAAATGCAAATTCTACTCCATCAGCTTCCTTTCTCGCACTTCTTGCCTGTGGAATTCCCTTCCGCTTACTTGCTTCCCGACAGCTACAATCTTCAAGAAATTCAAATGTAAAGTCAATAGTCATCTCCTGTCTCACTAACATGCAAATCTCTCTCTCTCATGGAATTCCCTTCCGCCCTTCTTACTTGCTTCCCGACAGCTACAATCTTCAAGAATTCAAATGTAAAGTCAATAGTCATCTCCTGTCTCACTAACCTGCATCCTCTCTCTCATGGAATTCCCTTCCGCTTACTTGCTTCCCGACAGCTACAATCTTCAAGAATTCAAATGTAAAGTCAATAGTCATCTCCTGTCTCACTAACTTGCATCCTCTCTCTCATGGAATTCCCTTCCGCTTACTTGCTTCCCGACAGCTACAATCTTCAAGAATTCAAATGTAAAGTCAATAGTCATCTCCTGTCTCACTAACCTGCATCCTCTCTCTCATGGAATTCCCTTCCGCTTACTTGCTTCCCGACAGCTACAATCTTCAAGAATTCAAATGTAAAGTCAATAGTCATCTCCTGTCTCACTAACCTGCATCCTCTCTCTCATGGAATTCCCTTCCGCTTACTTGCTTCCCGACAGCTACAATCTTCAAGAATTCAAATGTAAAGTCAATAGTCATCTCCTGTCTCACTAACATGCATCCTCTCTCTCATGGAATTCCCTTCCGCTTACTTGCTTCCCGACAGCTACAATCTTCAAGAATTCAAATGTAAAGTCAATAGTCATCTCCTGTCTCACTAACTTGCTTGCATCCTTTCTCTCATGCTCTTTTCTCTGTCAACCCCACTCTCATCAGTATTCTCGTCCTTCTCTTACCCACTTCCTGACACCCCCTATAACCTGTCACTCTTTCTCATAACTTTCTCTCATGCTCTTTTCTCCGTCCACTCCACTCTCATCAGTATTCTCGTCCTTCCCATACACTTTTCCTGACACCCACTGTAACCTGTCACTCTTTCTCATAGCATTCCTCCTATGTAACCCCCTGCACAACAGTGGAAGTAAAATACCTTGCTTGGGGCCACACGATTAAAAACAATATCTTTTAATGAGAAGTCCAGTTATCACCGATATTTTTAAAGACTGGATGGATGGGATATTATGGTAAGTGTACCAATCAAATGCGAAAAAATGTTCCTTTCTAGTTAGACGATCTAGCAATTTAGCCATGTGCCAAATTTTTGTATGGTCTTATAAATATTTTTGTCTGAAGATGCGTAAGTTAATGTATTTTCAAGATTCCAGGAATGTGCCAAGTATGGTCACGTGTTATGTTTGACCCGATCCGTCGGATATTACAAAAGAAGAGCGAATTCTCTCTCCCTCACACATTGCCTCTCAGCGTGACCTTGTATACGCGTGTGTGAAATGTATATAGGTGTATCTGTGGTGTGCATGAATGACTTAAACGTATATGAGTGTCGTTTAATGCACACACAAGCACAATCACAGACAAGCAAAGTTTGACCGAGTTTGAAATAAGACAATACAACAATACACATCCTTCCTTCAGTCTAAACAGTCCCTACCCATGGCTGGGCAATAAAGTTGTTGTGTTGCTTCGTTTTTGGTATAATTATAAGATAATACAAACTTGAATTAATGATGTTTATTTTTGGTATAAAACTTTAGGTTTTTACATCAAGTTACAACCTTTAAATGTTTGTGTGGATACAGCAGCAGACTAGCTAAATTCACTGTGGGATGATAGTAGTAAACGAGCCTCTCCCTTCTGGACTCTAGTCGTCAACTGACTAGCGTCTTTCCCTTTTTAAATCTCCTATACAAAACTACTGTCCTTAACTCCTACTTCTTACTCCTATTCCTACCAAAAGAAACGGTTCCTTATTTTGCCGCCCAATTTTGAATTCTTGGCGTCAGTGTGTCTATCCTTTTCTATTTTTAGAATACTCGCCATTTTATAAACCATAACAAAGTGATAGCTAGAAAAAAGACATAGACGGTTAGTTTTTGAAATTTAAAAAAAATCAGGTAATTGCAAGATTTAATTGAACTTTTCGGAAATTATTGGAAATAAATAATTCAATTTTTTTAGGTTTCTCATTGAATTAAAATGTACATACGCACACACAAAATTTGTGCATACTTGTGCATAAACGCAAACTTACATATATCAGTCAGTTAAGTGCCATACGTGAAACACGCTTGGGCGATCATGTCTCGAAAGAGACATGACTGACTGGGCAGAAGATTATCCCGCAGTAGGTTGCCATTGCTTTCTGCAGTAGACTGGTTGCCAACCAAGGCTATAGAACCCAATCTGTCCTGTTATTTATCCCATAACTGGAAGGAAGAGACGGATTAATACCTTTCCCAAGGGTATTTGCGCGTAAGTGAATGCAATGAATTCAACTAGAATTCGAACTCGGCTCCCCGATTTCTTGTTCCGAGCCGATATCCACTGCATCACAATGCACATCCTTACATATATACTCAGTTTAAATTTGAGATTGACATTTGTGTCATGAGGGTTTATTTCTCTTTCTGTCTGGCAAAATCCCATGTCTAACAGGAAAAGCCTACTCGTCTAAATGTGCAGGCCTTTGAAATCATTTTTATGAAAATATCTGTATTTAAACTGAATATATCTATATAAATAAAAATGTACTTGTCCGTTTGTTACTATCCGCTAATCTAGAAAACGGCTGCACCAATTGTTTTGAAATTTTACTGTAGCATTTTAATCGAATACTAGCGTGTTTTTATATACCTTATATTAAAAAAAATATTACACTATTAAATATATATATATATATATTGCAAATCTATTAGAGTCGATTACAGCCGAATCAAAAAACTTTCATTTTCAATACGGACGCGTTTACAGACAACTTTGTTATTTCATAAAAAAACATAGGAAAACTGTACATTTAATGTAAACGAAGGCGTTTTTTAAAAATTATTATTTCTACTTTGGCGGGTGTAAACAAAAGAAATCCCTTCCCTTTTTTTAAAAAATTCTATTCATTTTTTTTTCAACGAATTATTATCGATATCCCATTTATTTCGTTAGTTTAGTAAATAAATTACTTTTTTTTTTTTTTCATTTAACCAAACTGAGTCACAGCAACACGTGGGCGGGTACAGCTAGTTTTCTAATAAACGTAGTATTTAAAACGACAAAAGAATGTGAATTTTAAAATCCATTCATCTTAACGGCAATGAAGCGATGCGTACTGAACTAACATTGTATCATTTTTGATGATGTCACAGAAAAAAATGAAACCATCTCTTAGATTAAAATGTTACTGTTGGAGATACCTTCAAACAATTTAAATTATGCCCTTTCCCACTCCTGAAAAAACAAAAACAAAAAAAAAAAAACTAAAAGCATGTTTTCTTGACCTAAGCATCCCGGGTCTCAATCACTTTCTCCCGTAACTCTCGTCTTCCTTTTCTATGAATATTTCCAAATTTATAAATCGTTTTCATGAGATATCTCTACATTATGAATTTGTGGTGCAATGGATATCGACTCGGAATAACAAATCGGGGAGCCGAGTTCGAATTTCAGTTGGATTCCTTGTATTCACTTGCGTACAAATACCCTTAGGAAAGGTATTAATCTGTCTTTTCCTTCCAGTTATGGGTTAAATAATAGGACAGATTGGATTCTATAGCCTTGGTCGGTAACCAGTCGAAAGCAGAAAGCAATGGCAACCTACTGCGGGATAATCTTCTGCCCAGTCAGTCATGTCTCTTTCGAGAGATGATCACCCAAGCGTCTATCACGTATAGCACTTAACTGGCTGACTGAATATAATCGCTGAAAACAATTAAAACTGCTACTGGGTATAATGTGGGGGATCTGTTTTCTATTGTTATGAAGTAATAAACTGATCCCCCACTAAATACTAGCCAGCTAGTCTACCAAAGAAAGCAATGGCAACCTACTGCAGGATAATCTTCTGCCCAGTCAGTCATGTCTCTTTCGAGACATGATCGCCAAAGCGTGTATCACGTACGGCACTTAACTGACTATTTTGGCAAATAGGTTTCATCATTTTATTTTTGAAAGTACGAGACGTAGCTCTAAGTTCTATACTAACAGTTCTTGCGCTTTTTAACAATGGAACTTACTTCCGCTTTTTGCTTTCCTGCCAACTACAATCTTCAAAAATTTAAATGCTACTCAAATGCAA
This sequence comes from Ascarosepion bandense, assembly GCA_037127315.1. Classification (NCBI taxonomy): domain Eukaryota; kingdom Metazoa; phylum Mollusca; class Cephalopoda; order Sepiida; family Sepiidae; genus Ascarosepion; species Ascarosepion bandense. The sequence continues at coordinate 1,044,257 of JBBBDQ010000926.1, forward strand.
TCACTCATCATCTTATGCCTCCTTGAATACTGTCCTTTTTATTATTCATTCTTCTCAATGACGTTTTCAAAGTTTCATTCTTCTCAATGATGTTTTCAAAGTTTCATTCTTCTCAATGACGTTTTCAAAGTTTCATTCTTCTCAATGACGTTTTCAAAGTTTCATTCTTCTCATGACGTTTTCAAAGTTTCATTCTCCTCAATGATGTTTTCAAGGTTTCCTTCTCTCTTACTAACCTTTTATGTTGAAGTAGATAGACTACGTAGATGGACTAAGTAGATAGACTTTTAATTGAAGTAGATAGACTAAACTATCGCCCGGTTCACACTCCATCCAAGTCTATTGAACAGGGGAAGAAGCTCATCCCTTGTCTCCTGTTTAGGATGTGGTTTCCGGCTTTTTCTTTTCCAATCTTTTCACTCTTTTCTCTTTTTTTTTCAATTAGAGTCGATAGACTAAACTATCGCCCGGTTCACACTCCATCCACGTTTATTGAACAGGTGAAGAGACTCATCTCTTGTTCCCTGTTTAGGATATGGTTTCTGGCTTTCTCTTTTCCAATCTTTTTACTCTTTTCTTTTTTCTTTTGCAATTGGAGTAGATAGACTAAACTATCGCCCGGTTCACACTCCATCCAAGTCTATTGAACAGGTGAAGAAGCTCATCCCTTGTCTCCTGTTTAGGATGTGGTTTCCGGCTTTCTCTTTTCCAATCTTTTCACTCTTTTCTCTTTTTTTCAATTGGAGTAGATAGACTAAACTATCGCCCGGTTCACACTCCACCTGCGTCTATTGAACAGGTGAAGAGGCTCATTCCTTGTTCCCTGTTTAGGATGTGGTTTCCAGCTTTCTCTTTTCCAACCTTTTCATTCCTTTCTCTTTTTTTTTTTTTCAATTAGAGTAGATAGACTAAACTATCGCCCGGTTTACACTCCACCCACGTCTATTGAACAGGTGAAGAGGCTCGTCCCTTGTTCCCTGTTTAGGATGTGGTTTTCGGCTTTCTCTTTTGCAATCTTTTTACTCTTTTCTTTTTTTTTCAATTGGAGTAGATAGACTAAACTATCGCCCGGTTCACACTCCACCCACGTCTATTGAACAGGTGAAGAGGCTCATTCCTTGTTCCCTGTTTAGGATGTGGTTTCCAGCTTTCTCTTTTCCAACCTTTTCACTCCTTTTTCTTTCTTTTTTTTTCAATTAGAGTAGATAGACTAAACTATCGCCCGGTTTACACTCCACCCACGTCTATTGAACAGGTGAAGAGGCTCGTCCCTTGTTCCCTGTTTAGGATGTGGTTTTCGGCTTTCTCTTCTTCAATCTTTTTACTCTCATGTAGCCCCCTGCGCATTAGTGTGCGTTACCGACTTGTTCGGGGTGATATGATTTTTTAAAAAAGTTGCTTGGGGTGAAATGATTGAAAAAATATCAATATTAGTATTCACTGAAAAACTGCTTCAATGTTTATTTGTTTCATCAGATTATTATGTGACGTTGATAAACTATTAGGTTGTTACAAAAATAAAAAATCTGGTGTGAGCGACAAAGTGAACCTCGCAGCCGAGCTTGAAAAGGACCTCCAATCCGTAGTGGACTGGGATAAGAAATGGCTCGTAAATTTTAATGCTTCTAAAACGAAGCTGCTATCAATTTACCACCATAGACAATCGCACCTACCTCAGGCTAACAGGCTTGCTTCCCAGATAGTAAAACACTACGCCTCCTTGGCCTCACACTCTCAGCGGACCTCAAGTGGAATGACTATATCGAATCCATTGCTAAATCCGCTGCTATAAAAGTCGGTTCTCTGTGCAGGGCCCGGAAGTTTTTTTCTGTCTGAATCTATCCTGCACATATATAAATCTACCATCCGCCCGTGTATTGAATACTGCTGCTACATCTGGTCGGGTGCCCCTGCTATTCTCCACGGGGTTCTTGACAAAATACAACGGAGAGTCTGTAATGTGATCGATACCGACTTGGCAGACCGGCTGCAGTCACTCTCTCACCGGCGTGACGTGGCTTCTCTGTGCCTTTTCTATAAATACTTTCACGGCTTCTGCTCCGATGAACTTAGATCACTGGTACCCACTAGATACGAATTTGCACGAGATACTAGATTAGCAACTAAGTCCCACCCTCTTACAGTGAAACCGATAAGATGTAACTGCAATTTCTACTCCAACAGCTTCTTTTCTCGCACTTCCCGACTGTGGAATTCCCTTCCACATTATTGCTTCCCCGACAGCTACAATCTCCAGGGGTTTAAATGTAAGGTCAACAGACACCTCCTAACACACTAACTTACATCCATTCTCTCTACACTCTTCCCATCTGCTCAATCCTCAGCCTCGATATCCTTACCCGTCTATCACCCTCCTTCTGACATTTCCTATATCTAACCTCTCTATCTCTTCACTTTCCCCTATATAAACCTTGCGCAACAGTGGCAGTGGAATGCCTTGCATGGGGTAAAATTATTAAAAAAAAACATAATAGCTGTTCGAAGTGTTTTATTTTTAAAGCCATTTTTGCATAGTATTCACGGTGTATATTAGGTGAATTTTGGTATATACAATTAATGTATGCTCTTTTATAATTCAGACAGAAATATTCTTGAAGCATAGAATTATTTATGAACATGACAATACATGTCTTTTATTTACTTTCTTGTATAGGTTCAAACTTGGGCACAGTGCCTTCCAAACTTCTGTCCGTATCAACAGAGCCTGGGGAGAAGGGTTCCAGAAATTCTGTACTGGAGATCAGAGTCTTGAAGATAAAGAAGATAGAAAACTGTCATGCAGTCTTGATAACGAAGAATTTCAAGTGGTTGTTGAGTGTCAGAGAAATGTCTCAGACGCTTGACATGCACGGCAACAGTCACACACCATTTGTAGAGTATTGGCAAGGGGATAAAGCTCGATAAATGGGTTCTTCTTGATCTCAATGAAGAACAAAAACTTGAGCTTTTTAAAGTGTACTCGATGCTCTTTTTGCGTAAGATCAATGATCACTTTCTTGACAGAATAGTCACTTGCGATGAAAACTGAATCCTTTATAATAACCTTAAACGATCAGGCTTGATTCTGATGATTTTTCCAAACATTTCCCAAAGTTAAGATTGCGTCAGTAAAATATTATGATAACTGTCTGGTGGTCTGCAATTGATGTTATCCACTACAGATTTCTGGAAGACGGTCAGAGCATTAATGTAGAGATTTATTGCAATCAACATGCTGAAATGCATGCATGCCTACAAAAATGGCATCTGTATTGGTGAATCGACGTGGTCCGATTCTGCTACACGATAATACACGGCCATATGTTGCAAGAATGACGTCGCAAAACCCCACAGACTTGAGATACAAGAGTTTACCATATTCTCCATATTCTCCTGATCTTTCACCCACTGATTACCATTTTTTAAGCACCTAAGCACATTTTAGTTAGTAAAACTTTTAGGTCCAAACCAGAAGTGGAATCAGCTTTAAAAGATTTCGTTGCGTCACAGCCAATAACTTTTTATCAACGTGGAATAAATAATCTCGTCGATCGATGGCAGAGATGCATAGATAAATCAACGTGGTCCAATCCTGCTGCACGATAATGCGTGGCCACATGTTGCATGAGTGACGTTGCCAAAATTCACAGACTTGGGATACGAGAGTTTACAACATCCTCCATATTCTCCTGGTCTTTCACCCTCTGATTATCATTTCGAAAGCACATTTCTAAATGTTAAAACTTTTAGGTTCAGACCAGAGGTGGAATCAGCTTTATAAGATTTCGTTGCGTCACAGCCAATAATTTTTTATCAACGTGGAATAAATAATCTTCTCGATCGATGTGCAGAGATGCATAGATGCTCAAGGCTCGTATTTGACTAATTTCTACAGTCAAGTTTTTAAGAATAAAATTATGTTTCTCAAATCGGCTATTATTTTTGTAACAACCTAACACCATCCTCTACCAAGGGTTTTAAGAAATAGGACTCAAGATAAACCTTTCCAAAACAGAAACTATGATCGGGAATTGAAATGAAAGCAGTGATGGTACCAACCCTGAATCCATCATAAAAATGAAAACATCCTCGACCAAGAGTTTTAAGAAATATGACTCAAGATAAACCTTCCAAAACAGAACTTATGATCGGGAATAGAAATTTTCATATTTTCATTATCTTTCACCCACTGTTTATCATTTTAAAATATTTAAGCACATTTTTAAATGTTTAAAACTTTTAGTTTCAGACCAGAAGTGGAATCAGCTTTAAAAGATTTCGTTGTGTCACAGCCAATAATTTTTTATCAACGTGGAATAAATAATCTCGTTGATCGATGGCAGAGATGCATAGATGCTCAAGGCTCGTATTTTGACTAATTTCAACATTTCTACAGTTGATGTTTTAATGATAAATTTATGTTTCTGAAATCGGCTATTATTTTTTTATCAACCTAACAAGTCGAGACAAATCGAATAATGGCTTACTGATCATCGACATGAATAATTCAAGGAGTTACTTTCTTCTTTCACGGAACTTTTCATTTGAAATATTTGGTACTTACGCACAGTGGATATCGGCTCGGAACGAGAAACCGGAGAGCCGAGTTCGAATTCCAGTTGAATCCATTGTATTCACTAACGCGCAAATACCCCTGGGAAAGGTATTAATCCGTCTCTCCCTTCCAGTTAGGGGTAAAATAGCAGGACAAAGTGGGTTCTATAGCCTTGGTCAGCAACAAGTCTACCGCAGAAAGCAATGGCAACCTACTTCTGCCCAGTCAGTCATGTCTCTTTCGAGACATGGTCGCCCAAGCGTGTATCACGTATGGCACTTAACTGACTGATCACCCTGAGCAAGGCGGTAACGCCACTGATGTGCAGGGGCCTACGTAAGAGTGAAAAGATTGAAAAAGAGATAACCGGAAACCACATCCTAAACAGGGAACAAGGGATGAGCCTCTTCACCTGTTCAATAGACGTGGGTGGAGTGTGAACCGGGCGATAGTTTAGTCTATTTACTCCAATTGAAAAACAAAAAAAGAAAGAAAGAAAAAGGAGTGAGAGGATTGGAGGAGAGAAAGCCGGAAACCACATCTTAAACAGGGAACAAGGGATTAGCATCTTCACCTGTTCAATAGACGTGGGTGGAGTGTGAACCGGGCGATAGTTTAGTCTATCTACTCCAATTGAAAAAAAAAAGAAAAAGAAGTAAAAAGGTTGGAAAAAATAAAGCCGGAAACCACATCCTAAACAGGGAACAAGGGATGAGCCTCTTCACATGTTCAATAGACGTGGGTGGAGTGTGAACCGGGCGATAGTTTAGTCTATCTACTCCAATTGAAAGAAAGAAAAGAAAAAGGAGTAAAAAGATTGGAAAAGAGAAAGCCGGAAACCACATCCTAAACAGGGAACAAGGTATGAGCCTCTTCACCTGTTGAATAGACGCGGGTGGAGTGTGACCCGGGCGATAGTTTAATCTATCTACTCCAATTGAAAAAAAAAAAAGAAAACAGAGTAAAAAGATTGGAAAAGAGAAAGCCGGAAAACCACATCCTAAACAGGGAACAAGGAATGAGCCTCTTCCCCTGTTGAATAGACGCGGGTGGAGTGTGAACCGGGCGATAGTTTAATAAATCTACTCCAATTGAAAAAAAAAAAAAGAAAAAGAAGTAAAAAGGTTGGAAAAAATAAAGCCGGAAACCACATCCTAAACAGGGAACAAGGGATGACCCTCTTCACATGTTCAATAGACGTGGGTGGAGTGTGAACCGGGCAATAGTTTAGTCTATCTCATGCAATTGAAAGAAAGAAAAGAAAAAAGGAGGAAAAAGATTAGCAAAGAGAAAGCCGGAAACCACATCCTAAACAGGGAACAAGGAATGAGCCTCTTCACCTGTTGAATAGACGCGGGTGGAGTGTGAACCGGGCGATAGTTTAATCAATCTACTCCAATTGACAAAAAAAAAAAAAAAGAAAAGGAGTAAAAAGATTGGAAAAGAGAAAGCCGGAAAACCACATCCTAAACAGGGAACAAGTGATGAGCCTCTTCACCTGTTCAATAGACGCAGGTGGAGTGGGAACCGGGCGATAGTTCAATCTATCTACCCCAATTGAAAAAGAAGAAAAAGGAGTGAAAAGGTTGGAAAAAAGAAAGCCGGAAACCACATCCTAAACAGGGAACAAGGGATGAGCCTCTTCACATGTTCAATAGACGTGGGTGGAGTGTGAACCGGGCGATAATTTAATCTATCTACTCCAATTGAAAAAAAAAAAAAAAAGAAAACGGAGTAAAAAGTTTGGAAAAGAGGAAGCCGAAAACCACATCCTAAACAGGGAACAAGGGATGAGCCTCTTCACCTGTTCAACAGACGTGGGTGGAGTGTGAACCGGGCGATAGTTTAATCAATCTACTCCAATTGACAAAAAAAAAAAAGAAAAGGAGTAAAAAGATTGGAAAAGAGAAAGCCGGAAAACCACATCCTAAACAGGGAACAAGGGATGAGCCTCTTCACCTGTTCAATAGACGCAGGTGGAGTGTGAACCGGGCGATAGTTCAATCTATCTACCCCAATTGAAAAAAAGAAAAAAAGAGAAGTGAAAAGGTTGAAAAAAAAAAGCCGGAAACCACATCCTAAACAGGGAACAAGGGATGAGCCTCTTCACATGTTCAATAGACGTGGGTGGAGTGTGAACCGGGCGATAGTTTAATCTATCTACTCCAATTGAAAAAAAAAAAGAAGAAAACGGAGTAAAAAGTTTGGAAAAGAGAAAGCCGAAAACCACATCCTAAACAGGGAACAAGGGATGAGCCTCTTCACCTGTTCAACAGACGTGGGTGGAGTGTGAACCGGGCGATAGTTTAATCTATCTTCTCCAATTGAAAAAAAAAAAAAAGAAAAAATAAGTGAAAAGATTGGAAAAGAGTCATACATATTATTTCATGCAATTTTTTTTTACCAATCATTTGTATACTCTGTCGGTTAGAGCTTCAGAATATGCCGACTGCATCCCTGCAGATACGTACCCCTCAATGAGGCGCCTTGAGTGACGACAATCTACAGGAAGATTGTGCATGGAACCACATCTTAATTGCATCTCAGGGCCAATCTGATGCGAAGTGGTAACACTCGTTAGTGTCCCAGCTATGAACAAATAGTTAGCCTCCAAACTGACGTCAAAACACTATCAAAGTATAAAATAGGTTTTTATGGTATAAATACTAGCAATATATTTAAAATACAAAAAAAAAGTAACTAGGAATACATTTGATTCTCGACAAGAACCCACTTTACAAAAATACGTCAATGAAATCGGATCTACAAACTGATTTCTTGCAAAAAGTACATATTCTATTCATGCAAATATATCCTAAAAATCTTATCGGCATTAAATAACCCATCGAGGTTGATATTCAAAAAAGAAAAAGAGGCGGAAGATCAGTAGATCACCGCATTCAATGAATATCTAAACTTATTTATAAATGGAACTTTGTCTCTCTGTGTGTATGTGTGTGTGTGTCCGTTATCTATAGACACCGAAACGGCTGAACCGATTTTCTTGAAAATTTACAGAGTTGTACGATAAGCGTCTGCGGGTGTTCTTAGCTAGGCTTTGTGTCGAGGTACCCCTGATAAATATCGAAAATCGATAATCGAAAAAATCGGGTTATAGAAGGAGTGGTCCGATTTTAATCAAATTTGATACACTCATAGACAAAGACATAAGAAACGATATTCAGAAGTTTCAAGGTTGCAGTTCTTACAATAGTGCAGAAAATCGATAATATATATATATATATATATATATATATATATATATATATATATATATATATATATACAAAAGGCAAGATGTTTGTGTGTCTGTTTATCTGCCTGTATGTCTGTATTTTTTTCAGACCTTTTATTTTAGTTTTTGCTTCGGGTTTGGCTCTAAGTAGGTATAATTGTAGTTCTTAGTCTCAGCCATGATACCATTTACTCAGAGGACTTATTTAGCCTTCAAAATTCAGTTTAGAACGGAAAAAACTTATTTGATATCGATACCAGGAAATGAAAATTTGACTTACATCCATTCATTTTTCTTTCCGTCTACGTTTTCGCTTTAACTGGAAACAACTATTGCTTTTTAGTCTTTCGTGCCAACGTCCAAAGAGTCTGAGCTCCAGGACCATGGATTAGTTTTTAAAGCTTTCATTACATCCGAGCAACGCCGGGCTCTACTGCTAGTCTTTTTCATAAATTCAAGATAGTCTGCACGCAATCAATAAATGTTGCGTAACACTGTGTAAAATGTCAAATAGAAAATATGAACATATATTTTCTGGAATATATTGAAGGACTTTTTGAAAGTTGTTCTATAAACGGAATCAGCAATAAGATGAGGAATTTCATCCCAATCTTAAAACTTCATCAAATACCGTATAGAACAAACATGCGAACCTTTTCTTTCTCAAATTGAACTGATTTTGGAAGTTGTACTCATGATAGACTCTGCACTTGGATAAAAAAAAAATAATTACATTGCAAGTTTAAAATAGTATAAAATATAAGATGGAACAAGTGTGCATACCTTTCCTTGCTTATATTGATAGGATTTTTGGAAGTTGTACCATAGATGGGAAAGGTATTAATCCGTCTCTTCCCTCTAGTTATGGATTAAATAACAGGACAGATTGGGTTCTATAGCCTTGGCTGGCAACCAATCCACTGCAGAAGGTAATGGCAACCTACTATGGGATAATCTTCTGTCCGGTCACTTATGTCTCTTTCGAGACATGATCGCCTAAGCGTGTATCCCGGATGGCATTTAACAGACTGACTGAATATAATAGTTGGAAACATAAGTAAAGCTTCAACTCGGCATAAAGTGGGTGATCGGTTTTCTATTGTTATGAAGTAATAAAATGATCCCCCACTAATTACTAATTATTAATATAATAATATAATAATTTTTTTCTTTTCTCCACTAGCTATGTGTTAAATAGCAAGATAGATTGGGTTCTATAACATTGGTTGGCGACCAGTCTACCGCAGAATTCTATTCAGTCAGTTATGTCTCTTTCGAGACATGATCGCCCAAATGTGTATCACGTATGGCACTTAAATGACTGATAACCGTTCTATAGGCGTCGATGTCTTAAAAAAACATTTTCGTGGTCAAGTGCTATGTTCGTTTACGCGATCGGATCTTTACGATCGTCATCATCTTCGTCATCACAAATCCCATGACTGTCTATTGAAGTAGGGTTGATGCACAGCTGAACCACTCGGTTGCATGCCAATGTCTTAAGCTCTGTGAACGGTCTTCCAGGTCACTTAATGACGTTGTCAGACCATTTCTTCTTTTGGTACCTCGTAGGGTGGCAGTGAAAACATTACTGGATGTTATCCTGTCTTGGCGGACCGGCTGCTACCACACTCTCACCGGCGTGATGTGGCTTCCCTGTGTCTCTTCTACAAGTACTTTCACGGCTTCTGCTCCGATGAACTTAGCTCATTGGTGCCGCCTAGGTACGAATTTACACGATATACTAGATTAGCAACTAGGTCCCACCCTTTTACAGTGAAACAGATAAGATGTAACGGTAATTTCTACTCAAACAGCTTCTTTTCTCGCGATTCCTGCCTGTGGAATTCCCTTCCACACGCTTGCTTCCCCGACGGCTACAATCTCCAGGAGTTTAAATGTAAGGTCAATAGACACCTCCTAACATACTAACTTGCATCTATTCTCTCAATTTGTCGCAATTATTTTATTATTTCAAATATTCTTTAGGCTGAGTCTGAGCTCCAGGACCATGGATTAGTTTTAAAGCTTTCATTACACCCGAGCAACGCCGGGCTATACTGCTAGTATCTCGATAAATCAGATTTTGGAAGAATAAACAGCTGCAGAATTCTTCTAAAATGTTTTCCTGGGGGACTTGGACAATTTCTTGCCAAGTTTTGATACTAAAATCAAGTGTAAATTTAATCCGAACTCTCTTATCTTTCTTATGACCACCAATCCAGCCAGGCCTCGGTTCACATGTTGACACACTTTCCACACAAGTTGTGAATGAAAAAAAAATGTTATCTCATAAAAAAAGATGCTGACATTCTTTATTCATTAAGACGTTTTTTATTATTTTATGAAGATGAACTCTACTATGTTTAATCACTTTACTTCATCAGGTTTAATTCTTACTTTTTCAAAGAGTGCTTTCTGATTTTTTTTTTCTGTTTGCTTTACAGAGTGGAATGGAAAGTAGGACATATGGAACCTGTTGATAAAAAGAGAGGAATTCATATCCCAAATGCCCATATCTCTCAGACGTGCAGAGAATTAGGAAAATGGAACAAGAAGATAGAGGAATAGAAATGAAGAAGAAAAATTGCGGAAGGAGGAAGAGGAGGAGGTGGAGAAAAAATGGAAAGAAGTGAAAGATGCGGTGGCGGTGGACAAGATAAGTAAGAAAAGTAGAAAGATAAGAAAAGTGAGAGGGGGAGAAAGATTGAATAAGGAAAGGGAAGAAGGAGAAAGAAAGATGCAAAGGAAAAAAAGGAAGAATGGATGAAAAACGGGAGAACAGGTGAAGGCGTCAAAATGGCGGACAAGAAAATGAAAAAGAATTAAAAAAGATGAAAAGTACAGACAGAGAGGGAAAGCAAAAACAAGAGATTGTTGTTAAAAGATGTGTGGGAAATATAATCTGGAAAAGAAAGAGAGAGCAAGAGTGAGTGAGTGATATACAGATGGAAAGTGAGAGAGAGAGAGAGAGAGAGAGAGAGAAAGTGATTTAGTGAGAGAGTGAGTGTGTGAGAGAGTGAAGGAAAGAGAGAGGGCAAAAGACTTATGTTTCGCTTTTTCTGTTTTCAAATTAGGTGGGATGACATCAAAAAATAAGAAATTCTTTCAGAAGTAGTTACAGTATATTATTAATGTGCTAGTTTTATTTCTTAAATTCCTCAAAAAGGAACTAAATGTACTTGAGCAAGTTCTTCACTTTAAATCCAAATACAGGCGGTCATACGCCTACGTCTACTGCAATCGGAGTATATAAAGTGTGATTAGGTAACGTCGTTAATCAAAGGTGGTGGGTGGGGGGGGGGTGAGAGAAAGCAAAACTGAATCTCAGAAACTAGATGCTGAAAAATCCAGGTCATAAGGGTGTGGTGCTGGTGGTGCTTTCGAGTGTATTTGTTGTTGTTGTTGTTGTTGTTGTTTTTCTTCTTGTTTCCGTTCCACCATCCTCCTCCTCTTCTGCTTTTCCTCTTCTTCCTCTACTTACAGTACTATCTCTTCTTCTACTTCATCCACCTCCACTTCAGTTTCTTCCTCTTCTTCCTCTTTTTCTTGTTCCTTTTTTTCCGTTCCATCCTCCTCTTCTGCTTCTTCTCTTCTTCTCTTCTTCCTCCACTTACAGTACTATCTCTTCTTCTACTTTATCCACCTCCACTTCATTCTTCTTCTTCTTCTTCTTCTTCTTCTTCTTCTTCTTCTTCTTCTTCTTCTTTCACTTGTTTCACTCCATAGTTTCCTTCGCCTTCTCCTTCTCACCCTCTTTTTTATTGGTAACATTTTGAAGAATTCCTGACATAACCGTTTAAATAGAGGAAAATAATAAAAAGAATTGATTTCTTGGTATCTGAAGTCGTTGTTTTCCATGAAGTGGCATTTTGGACGTTTTAGCACTCAAAGAGAAACCAGGAATTCAATATAGGAAAGTTTTTGGCGCCTCGGTTATTCGCGCAATATATTCGCTCTCCTCTATTTCATCAGGCTGGCTCTGAGCCAAACTTAATGGTGTTTTACACCTTACCCCCCCCCCCCACATATATAACCAAAATAGTCACTTGTTTCTCTTACTGTATAAGACTTCGGTAAATTTTTAAACATTTGAGAAAGTAAGAATTATGTTCCGTTTTATGTTCGCCTATTAGAGTTGATAGAAGAAAGCAATAAGCTTATGTTGTAATAATAATAATAATAATAAAATAACTGTGGAATTGAACGATCTTAAAATTTTATTTTGTTTTTTAATGGCGTGATTATTGCCCTAATTTCCACACGCACACACTTATTCGCATATAGACACTCCCCAGTCGTATTCATGCACCAAAAAACATTTCAAGACATTTCAAATCGCATTCCGCAAAAGCACATATGCGGCTCGGAAACACAGGGTGCGTTTTATCTGCTCCTGCACACACCCCACACATGCACAGACATGTACATGCACTCGCGCATGCACAAGTACTCACACACGCACATGTACACACACAGACACACACACACACACACACACAGACACACACGCACATATTGGGTATTTAGGTAACAGTCCAACTTTTATGCAAGTTTCGTTAAAAATGACATACAAGATGCTGTGATTGTGGTTTGGGTTTACGGCCATATCACGTTGAATACACCGGTTCTCGCTCGATCACCGAAGTTAAGCAACGTTGAGCCTGGTCAGTACTTAGACGGGTGACCGCTTGGGGATACCAGGTGTTGTAAGCGTATAGTGACGGATGTGCGTTGTGGTGCTCGGCTCGGAAAGAGAAATCGGTGAGCCGAGTTCGAATTCCAGTTGAACATCCTGCATTCACTTACGCACTGGTACGCTTGGGAAAAGTATTAATCCGTCCCTTCCCTCCAGTTATGAGTTAAATAACAGGGTAGGACTTGGGACCCTGCCCTTAAACAAATTCCAATGAAACTTTCTCCATCGGGGAGAAAGCCGGCTCAACCCCGACCAGGGTGCATGCGTCTTGGACACACATTAAGGTTTATATATTACTAGCAGTATAGCTCGGGTGTAATGAAAGCTTTAAAACTAATCCATGGTCCTGGAGCTCAGATTCTTTGGAAATTGGCACGAAAGACTAAAAAGCAATAGTTGTTTCCAGTTAAAGTGAAACAGTAGACTGAAAGAAAAATAAATGGATGTAAGTCAAATTTTGATTTCCTGGTATCGATATAAAATTTTCTGCACTATTGTAAGAACTGCAACCTTGAAACTTCTGAATATCGTTTCTTATGTCTTTGTCTATGAGTGTATCAAATTTGATTAAAATCGGACCACTCCTTCTATAACCCGATTTTTTCGATTATCAATTTTCGATATTTATCGGGGCACCTCGACACAAAACCGAGCTAAGAACATTCGCAGACGCTTATAGTACAACTGTGTCAATCTTCAAGAAAACCGGTTTAGCCATTTCGGAGTCTATAGGTAACGGATACACACACACACAGAGACAAAGTTTCATTTATAAATAAGTTTAGATTTTTCATTGTGATCTTATAATTTTTTTCTTTTCAGTCGTCAGTCAGTTAAGTGCCATGCGTGATACACGCTTTGGGCGATCATGTCTCGAAATAGACAAGACTGACCGGGCAGAACATTATCCCGCAGTAGGTTGCCATTGTTTTCTGTGATAGACTGCTTGCCAGCCAAGGCTATAGAACCCAATCTATCCTATTATTTAACCCATAACTGGAAGAAAGAATTACGAAACAATGATGTGCTTCATAATTCCCAAGGGTATTTGTGCGTAAGTGAATGCAAGAATTCAACTGGAATTCGAATTTGGCTTCCCGATTTGTCGTTTCGAGTCGATATCCAATGTACCACAATGCACACCCCTTTTCAGTAGATAAATTATATTAAAATTGCTTGAATGCTTTGCAGTATAACCCGGATATAAGAGAAACCTGTATATAAGAGACTGTCTCTGGTCTTAAATTAGAGCCTGTGGTAATGTACAGTGTAACCCTGATATAAGAGAGTAGTCGGGACCGGATAAAAGTTATCTTATATCCTGGTTTCTCTTATATCCGGGTTTGGTATGTTTTATATACATTACCACAGGCTCTAATTTGGGACCATAGACAATCTCTCTTATATCCGAGTTTCTCTTATACCCGGATTATACTGCATATAAAATATACCAAACCCTGATATAAGAGAAAATCGGACATAAGATAACTTGTATCCGGCCCCGCTAACTCTCTTATACCCGGGTTATACTGTATTTATCTTAGCGCTTCCGGCTATACTTTTAGCCATTATCAACGATGAATTTTATTTTAATTTTAACAGAAAATATAGGTTATTTTATGTATGTTTCTATAGTTATAGGAATATTTTATTTTCTAAACAGGGTTAATACATTGTGGCCATGTTCATAGTTGATATTGTTGAGTGTTGGTGTTTTCTTTTTTATTAATAATGCTTCCATTATTTTTACCCTTTTTTAGCATGTGGATGCTGCTATTGTATTTGTATTATCAACGATTATGTTACGGACAGAGTTTGGTAGGTCGCCATATGTATTTAAATGAGAGCTTATAGAGCTATGGTCAGAGAGATGTAACGTGAGTCTTTTTTTTTTTTTTTCTTATAAGCGTTTCACCCCGAGCAAGGCATGTTACTGCCACTACTGCGCAGGGGGCTACGTAGAGTGGAGAAAGGATGATTAAATATAGGAAATGTCAGAGGGTGGGTGATAGGCGGGTAAGGATACCGAGAATGAGGGTTGGGTAGATGAGAGTGTTCTGAGAATAGTTGGGAGTTAGTGTGATAGGAGGTGCCTATTGACCCTACATTTAAACACTTGGAGATTGTAACTGTCGGGAAAGCAGACTTGTGGAAGGGAGTTCCACAGGCGGGAAGCGCGAGAAAAGAAGCTGTTGGAGTAGAATTTACGGTTACATCTTATTTGTTTAACTGTAAAAGGGTGGGACCTAGTTGCTAATCTAGTATCTCGTGTAAATTCGTGCTTAGGCGGCACCAGTGATCTAAGCTCATCGGAGCAGAAGCCATGAAAGTACTTGTAGAAGAGGCACAGGGAAGCCACATCACGCCGGTGAGAGAGCGGCTGCAGCCGGTCTGCCAAGTCAGTATCAACCACGTTACAGATCCTTCTTTGTATTTTGTCAAGAAGCCCAAGGAGAGCAGCAGGGGCACATGTTGTATTATACTCAATATAATTATTTTTGAATTCGAATTGATCAGGAACGCAGTTCCTTAAGGGACATGAGAATTCGTAAATAATATTGGTTCACTGTAATTCAGATGTTGCAGGTGAATTATTATTTGTGACAATGAGGTTAGCGATTTAAAATTATTTGTAATAGATAATTTGTGGTGATACCGACCGAGAAAAGGCGAGCTGACCGGATGTTTGCTCTATAGCAACCAAAAAGCGAATGAATAAAAATCATCTCCGCGCAGGTGGATTCGCGCAGATGTTCCGATTGAAAAATAAAAATTAATCAAATATCAAATTTCCATTTCGTGCGCCTACGCGAATTTTATTTACCAGCCAATGGGAAGCCCGGAATCAAATATAAGTATGAAATTCAAAACAAGCTTCTGATCCAAAAAGCAGATATAAAAAGCCGAGACAAAAAGCAGACAGACAGACGGGAAAACGAGAGGAGAAGAGTGTAATTAATATCCCCTTGACTTAAGTCAAGCGGCTACTATTGATATATATATATATATATATATATATATATATATATATATATATATATGTTATTTTATACTCAAATTGCCTTTCTTGATTTTACGGTCATTTTATGAATTATAGTGGGCTATCTTCCCACAAGGCCAAATTCCGTTAACCTGTAACGGTATACAATTGCCCTTCACTCCAAACGAAATAAGATAAGATACCCCCTATAAATTAATTTAATATTCTTGTTTTTGTCAACAGGAGTTGTGTATTTCTTTACAATGTTTAAAACTTATCGGTGGTCAATGATGTGTTTCGCAATTTCTCACTTGTCAGGAATTTCGATAAGAATCATTGTACTGATTTTTTAAAATCTTTTAATCTTAAACAAGACGATCAAACTACTGAGATGCAAAGGAAAACTACTGAGAGCGGAAGAAAATGAGAAAACATTCAGTCAGTTAAATGCCATACGTGATACACGCTTGGGCGATCATGTCTCGAAAGAGACATGACTGACTGGGCAGAAGATTATCCCGCAGTAGGTTGCCATTGCTTTCTGCGGCAGACTGTTTGCCGACCAAGGCTATAGAACCCAATCTGTCCTATTATTTAACCCATAACTGGGGGGAAGAGACGGATTAATACCTTTCCAAAGGGTATTTGCGCGTAAGTGAATGCAAGAAATTCAACTGGACTTGAACTCGGCTCTCCGATTTCTCGTTCCGAGCCGATATCCACTGCGCCACAACGCACATCCTTTATTAAAATATGGAACGCTACACGAATTTGCGTGTCATCCTTGCGCAGGGGCCATGCTAATCTTCTCTGTATCGTTTCAATTTTAGTATATGTACTGCCGAACTAAATTAAAAATGGATAATAAAAGAACAGGTGACAAGAAAAAAAGAAAGAAAAAAAAAAAAGAAAAACAGAAGCCGATTGACGTTGCATTTAAATTTTTAAAGATTATAGTTGACAGGAAAGCAAGAAACAAGAACTATCGGGGAAAAATACGATTTATGAAACTTTATAAAAAAAAAATAGAACTTACAATTCCAAAATAGCATAACCAATGCAATCATTTTTATCGAAAGTCCTGACGAGGGAGAAGTTGAGTCACTTCATTTTCCTATTGACAATTGAAAGATGCCAATAAAATCCCTCAGTAAAATAAAAGATATTAACAAAAGCTAAAACATGTAAATCGTTACATGAAAAATGTTTTCTTTGTTTACAAGAAAAAATCCATATAAATTCCTCAAAACTGATTTATTAAACCAACGTAATTAGCCTCCCAGAGAGTAAAATACTACGCCTCCTTGGCCTTACACTCTCGGCGGACCTCAAATGGAATGACTATATTGAATCCATTGCCAAATCTGCTGCTATGAAAGTCGGCTCCCTGTGCAGGGCCCGGAAATTTTTCCCACCTGAAACTATTCTGCACATATACAAATCTACCATTCGCCCGTGTATTGAATATTGCTGCCATATCTGGTCGGGTGCCCCTGCTGCTCTCCTTGGGCTTCTTGACAAAATACAAAGGAGGATCTGTAACGTGGTTGATACTGACTTGGCAGACCGGCTGCAGCCGCTCTCACACCGGCGTGATGTAGCTTCCCTGTGCCTCTTCTACAAGTACTTTCATGGCTTCTGCTCCGATGAGCTTAGATCACTGGTGCCGCCTAAGCACGAATTTACACGAGATACTAGATTAGCAACTAGGTCCCACCCTTTTACAGTTAAACAAATAAGATGTAACCGTAAATTCTACTCCAACAGCTTCTTTTCTCGCGCTTCCCGCCTGTGGAACTCCCTTCCACAACTCTGCTTTCCCGACAGTTACAATCTCCAGGTGTTTAAATGTAGGGTCAATAGATACCTCCTATCACACTAACTCCCAACTATTCTCAGAACACTCTCATCTACCCAACCCTCATTCTCGGTATCCTCACCCGCCTATCACCCACCCTCTGTTATTTCCTATATTTAATCATCCTTTCTCCACTCTACGTAGCCCCCTGCACAGTAGTGGCAGTGACATGCCTTGCTCGGGGTGAAACGCTTATAAAAAAAAAAAAAAAAAATTACTACTTACTGCCACCATAAGATCAATCGCACTCTTAAATATATCTAAAATTATCTCAAAATATTTACTATTTGCTATAATCTATAATCCTATCACTTTTAGTTAATCGTATATACCTTAAGCTTAACTGTTACATTGCTTACTTTCACTACCAGTCATTTCTAAAATCAAGTAAGTCTTCCTTTAACAATTAACTCTATGGCCTTTAAATTTATTTATTTATTTACATTATAATTAAGTTTTTATGTTAAAAAAAACCCCTTTAGGACAAATGTTTTATTTTTTATTGTTTTAATTTCAATCTCGTCGCATCTAGAATAATATATTGGCTACATTTTTTGTGCTATCCTGACCATTTTCCTGTCTACACATGCATCGCTACACTGTCTCAATATTTATTAGTGGACACCCACAATTCTTATAAGTTATAATAACCTTCCACTCCAATACATTTAACTAATATAGCGGCATTTTTAGTTTTAGTTTTCTTATCAATGACAGCGTAACTGAACCACATTTCACTGTCTGATATATTGGGCACAGAAACTTAAGCTTTTGACTTGCAGTAGGTTATTATTATAACAAAAATAATTATATATCTATAAATGTTCCACTTCTATATTTAGCTCTTTTTATGATAAGTAAATATTAAACTGTATAATATATATCCATTAGTTAAAACACTTATATATATATATTACGGAAATTAACGAATTTTAACGAAACTTGGTTAGAAACAACCGATAATTTGAAATGAATTCTTTGAACATTATTTTTTTTTAACGATACTCGTATTTAAGTAGATATTCTGCTTTTTTTTTTTTAACTAAACAGTATTACATATTTATATCTACTGGCCTGATTATTTACCTTAAAATTTTATTACGGAAATGTGTGTCACTCGGCATGATTCGAACCTGCTGACCCCTATCTACATAGGGGAAGCTACTATTTGATCTGGTAATGTCTTAGACCGCTCGACCACGAATGACCTCCAGTCTAACCAAGGTTTTAATCAAGCTTATATAACACAATTTTCGATTCATCGCAACAACCACATCTGCTCTGAAATGTATCGTAATGTCAACAAATGTAAACATGTTACGGAAATGACAAACATTTTCGTAATAAAAATTTATCGTAAATAATCAGGCCAGTAGATATATAATATATAATAGTGTTTAATTAAAAAACCAGAATATCTATTTAAATACGAGTATCGATAAAAAATAATGTTCAAACAATTCGTTTCATATATATATATATATATATATATATATATATATATATATATATATATATATATTAAATGAATTGTTTGAACACACGCTCTGTCACCCTGTAATTCTGGAAGAATGGTAGACTTTGAAAAACAGTAGCTACTCTAGCCTCTACACATCGTTCATTCAGTAATGGATTAGAACACTCTCACTACTGGCGTATGAATACATGGTATATCACACGCTAAAGGTCTGCCTCCTTCTACCGAGCGTCCATAGCTCAGACGCAGAATCGTCGACTGACGCCAATTCGGTCGAGTTTAAATCCTGGGTCAAAGCAATCGGATGTCAAACCGTATTGATGAATACAGCGAAACACATCTGTCTGCGGATGACGATATATATATATATATATATATATATACTGTACAGTTATGCGTCAGATTTAAATTAAACCAGTAAACAGCTATATTAGAAAGTGACCAATGTATGCTTGAAGGAAGATGAAAGTTTAGCATGTCGAGCATTTAGATATGTAGGTAAGGAAAATAAACCGGTTATGCTACCATGGTTTCGAATTTTTAACCAAAACAAATCTTCTGGCGAAATCAATGTTCGAAACCATGGTAGCGTAAATACTTGTACTTGCGTGTATCGGTCAGTTAAACGTCATTGGTGATACTTATGATAATTTTTATCAAAAATTGTTTTGTGTTTATCGAATATTTCTTTACTAGAGGAGTGTACGAAAGTCCGGATCTCTCTCCTTATATTTTTATCTCTAATTTTATCTTTATTTTATACTACGAATTGTAACCTAATTAAGATTTTTCTAAAAATTTAGTTTGAAATTCTACTTAAACAAAAAAAACAAAAAAAACAAAAAATTAAAAAATTCCTTTAATTTTAAACCAAGTTAAAAAAACAAAACCTTTTTTAATAACTCCTACACCTATGTACAGGACTCCACCATCTTTCTAAAGAACGTCAAAAAAAAGTGTAGCCTTCTTCTTCTTCTATGTGCCCTGTTCCTTCAGGACGTAGGCGATCATGGTTCTCCACGTCTCCCTATCCTTCATGGCTCTTAGTATGTTTGCTCCTGTTACTCCTGGCAACCCCCGTTCCGTCATCCACCTGATCAGGCCCTGCAGATATGTTATCCACTGCCTTCCTCTGTCTCTCTTTCCTTCTATCTGGCCTGTCAGTATCAGGTTCTCCAGGCTCTCCTTCCTCATTGCGTGTCCCAGGAACTTCAGTTGTCCCTTCCTGATGCTCAGTATTAATTTCCTTTTTGTTACCATTCTTTCCAACACCTCATCGTTTCGTTGTCCACGATATTCGCAGCATCCTTCTGTAGAATCACATTTCCGCTGCTTCAAGTTTTGACCTCATTTTCGATGATATTGTCCAGCATTCACTGCCGTATTGAAGAATTGACATCACATAGCAATCCAGCACCCTTTTCTTTGTTTCTAATGAAATTTTCCTGTGTGTTAGTACTTTACTCAGCTTCTGGAATGAGTCCTTTGCCATGCCAATTCGCCTTCTGATCTCTGTGTCGCACTTTCCATCTCCTGTTAGAACACTTCGTAGGTATTTAAATTTTTGTACTTGTTTGATTCTGGTATCACTCACCTGTATTTGGCATTTTGGGTTGCCAATTTTTTTCGATTATCGATTTTCGATATTTATCGGGGTACCTCGACACAAAACCTAGCTAAGAACACTCGCAGACGCTTATAGTACAACTGTGTAGATCTTCATTTAATTATTCTCAAACTCATTCCTAAGTTGTGTATACATTAGAGGTGTAGTATAAAAATAATGACGCTACTTCAGTTTGGCCCTCTCCTGCTCCTCAGAAAATTCTCGCCTCTTAAGGGCCATCCTACTTTCAGAGTCCTACAATCTGAAATCGCCATTGTTTACCACTCCTCTGAATGTAAAAAAAATAAAAAAAAAAAAAAAATGGGAGAGAGAATCGTGTTCGTTCAAGCGTTTAGTTATGTGACGAGAGAACAATCTGCGAAGGATTGGTCAACAGTCTAGATACCTAAATAGGAAAAAAATATTTTCTACATGAAAACAAAAGCATGCAAACGTGAAAAAAGACAGAGGTGTGTCTGAAAATTTCGGCTTTAATTTTTTTCGTTTGGTGCTTCAGTTGAATTAATAGGCTAATATATATTAAATATTATCAATATGGTTGTAATTTTGTTGACTTTTTGTTCGTCAAATTTCATTAACTGTGATTTATACTGCAACTATGCCGAGCGGATCTTAGTTACAGTTTCTGGACGAGAGCGCGTTACTCGGTCTGAACAACGAGGCCAAGACTCTCAAACCCTCGGTCACGATGATTTGTGACTTTGAGCTAGCACAACCACCGACGGCAACTAAAAGTGGGCCGTCTACCTAATTTCACTCACTAGACTTGGGTCAGCTCATGGTATGCTTTTTCAGGCTCTTTCCAAAGGTGCCGCACGCTTGGATCGCCTCCTATACCATCAAGAAGTCATCTTCCCGACAAAGCAACCATGGCGAGATTCGAACCAGAGCCTCATGGTCAGAAAGCAAACGTTCTAACCACGCCTCCCTCTACCTCTCTCCCTCTATCTCTCGCTTATATCAAACAGTTAAGTGCCATACGTGATACACGCTTGGGCGATCATGTCTTGAAAAAGACATGCTTGACTGGGCAGAAGATTATCCCGCAGTAGGTTTCCATTGCTTTCTGTGGTAGACTGGTTGCCGACCAAGGCTATAGAACCCAATCTGTCCTGTTATTTAACCCATAACTGGAAGGAATAGACGGATTAATACCTTTCCCAAGGGTATTTGCGCGTAAGTGAATGCAATGAATTCAGCTGGAATTCGAACTCGGCTCCCCGATTTCTCGTACCGAGCCGATATCCAATGCACCACATATATAATAGAAAAGTTTCGAGGCATGCTATATCTAAGTTCTCAATATGAAGACATAGAGGCTATGTAAATATAAAAATGGACGCTGAGGTCAACACCGAGTGGCGACACTCTGTTTCATGGTTCAGGTCAACGTTGATTTAAAAATTGCGTTCAAGCACGAAACAGACGGTCGCCGCTCGGTGTTGACATCAGCGACCACTTATATATATTGATGAATATAAATGCTCGGAGTTTAATGCACGATGCAATCATCAGGTGCATATTATGAACTGA
The DNA here is from genome assembly GCA_037127315.1 of Ascarosepion bandense. NCBI lineage: Eukaryota > Metazoa > Mollusca > Cephalopoda > Sepiida > Sepiidae > Ascarosepion > Ascarosepion bandense. Next base: position 1,066,221 of record JBBBDQ010000926.1, read on the forward strand.
GCAGCTCTAAACTAGAATTTTTATTTTAATTTTTGATTCACACATTGATGATTGCGTAGTGCATGAAACTCCGATTTGTGCTATAGATGTAAGATAATGTACAGTGTAACCCGGATATAAGAAAGTTGTAGGGACTGGATACACGTTCTCTTATATCGGGGTTTCTCTTATATCCGTGTTTGGTCTATTTTATATACGTTACCGCAGGCTCTAATTTTGGACCAGCGAAAACCCTCTCTTATATTCGGGTTTCTCTTATATCAGGGTATCTTATATCCGGGTTATACAGTATGTATGTTCATTAATATATACTTAACAGCTTTGTTATATTGCATTGATCACTGTTCTGTTAACACGAGAAAAATATTTATATATGTGTGTGTACCTGCGTGTATATTTATTGATTTGATATCCATACCTATATATATATATATATATATATATATATGGCCTAAAATTTATTATGACCAAGAACTAAACAATCAATCAATATATATATATATATATATATATATATATATATATATATATATATATTGATTGATTGTTTAGTTCTTGGTCATATTACATTTTAGGCCATATATATATATATATATATATATATATATATATATATATATATATATTGATTGATTGTTTAGTTCTTGGTCATAATAAATTTTAGGCCAGAACACATTTGTAATAAAAAGTGTGCAATGCAGTTATATTGTAGAACCTTTAAATATTTGTAAACAAGTTATTACACGACCTAGGTTTCTAACATGTGGTGTCTTCAGGTCGCGTAATAACTAGTTTACAAATGAAGAATATATATATATATATATATACCGTGTTTGTGTGTGTGTGGATATCAAATCAATAAATATGCATATGGTTATACCTGCAGATATACACCCATATATATATATATATATATATGGTGAAAACATAAAAACAGAATTCACTAAATCATGGAAGAGATATCTAGTTGATTGTTTTATCCTTTGGAAATCAACATAAAGCAAACGGATATATGAAGTCAGAAGTTTATTCGCCTGAAGAGAGTCAACTGTAGACTCGAAACACGTGCAGCGTCACAAATACCATTATGGACACTTAATGTATAATACAAGAAGCAAATACAGTACAGTGTAACCCTGATATAGGAGTTGTCGGTACCGGATAACGTTCTCTTATATCGGGGTTTCTTTTATACGTGGATATCTTATATCCGGGTTATGCATGTATAACCCGGATATAAGATAACCTTTATCCGGTCCCGACAACTCTCTTATATCAGGGTTACACTGTAATATACATAATAATATTAACAACAATAAATCTACACTTCAAACCAAAACGTTCACGGCTTCACGCACTATATATATATATATATATATATATATATATATATATATATATATATATATATATATATTTTTTTTTTTTTTTTTTCTAAGCATACTGTTAAATATAAGAGACAATGAATGTCTATTTTATGTTTAATCATGAGCCGTTCTCAACTGAAATTAAAGCCAAAATACGACGTTTAGAACGGCTCATGATTAAACATAATAGACATTCATTGTCTCTTATATTTCACAGTATATGTTTAGAAAATTATTTGCTGCCTCGATACACTATAAATTAAGATTAACTATATTTATTCATTATAATTTTATAATTATCATGAGAGTGAACCAAACTTTAGGCTTATATATATACAGTGTAACCCGGATATAAGAGAATTCTAGGGCCATGATAAAAGTTGTCTTATATCAGGGTTTCTCTTATATCCGGTTTTGGTCTATTTTGTGACACTGATATAAGAGAAACTCGGATATAAGAGACATTTTATCTGGTTTCAAATTAGATCCTATGGTAATGTATATAAAACAGACCAAAACCGGATATAAGAGAACCTTTATCCGGTCCCGAGAACTTTCTTATATTAGGGTTACACTGAACATTACCACAGGCTCTAATTTGGGACCAGAGAAAATATCTCATATATCCGAGTTTCTCTTATATCCGAGTCTCTTATATCAGGGTTATACTGTATATATATATATATAGGGGTAGAATCGCCGACTGTCGCCGATTCGGTCGGGTTTCAATCCTGGGTTAGGAAGTGAACGGAGTCTAAGCCGTACTGATGAGCTGTAATACAGCGAAACATATCTTTCTGCGGATGACTATAGTATACTATAGTATATATATATAAGCCTAAAGTTTGGTTCACTCTCATGATGTAATATTTATAATTACTAAATTTAGTTAATCTTGATATAATTATTATTAATTAGTAGAAGTCTTTGGTTTAATTAACTCCTAATAAGACAAGATATTTAAACCCTTCGGCCCATTAGTGTATGGTGTCCAGTTTTCAGTGACTGAGTTATCTAATATGTCAAATCCGGCAAACTTCAGTTTATCATTATCTATGAAAATAAATTAAGGGCTAACATTTTTAAGAAAACTTTATGCAGAAATGGGGTTAATTTCATTATTATTATTATTATTATTATTATTATTATTGTTGTTGTTGTTGTTGTTGTTGTTGTTGTTGTTATTATTATGTCATCTTTATCATAATTCGATTTCTGCTATAGCCACACTACTTACCAAGTCTGCGGAAAGAACTAAGGCTTGTCGTGGTGTGTTGTTATGGCCACAATTCATTTATATTTCTATCTCCCATAACATCGCTAGCGTTCAAAGTTCTCCTTTAGTGTGTGGACTGTACTTATTAAAAAAAAATTTTGTATATCTCATCAGCTGGGATTTCCTGGGATTATTGTTCTCATTGTTATTACTGAATAAACCCTTTCAAGTCGAGAAAGTCTCTCTGGCTCAAAGTGAGATAAATTTAGAGTAAAAGTCACACAAACTTCAATATTTAAGCGGCGATTCTTCGAAATGGTCCCAAGTATTTTGGGGGGCTATATAAGCATGCGGGTAAAAATTTAAGATATGATATAACTATTACAATATATCTGTAAGAAAAGGACAATATGAATAAAGACAAAAAAAGTAAAAATTATTTTAACCGGTACGTTTCGTTCTCTAACGGACTTTATTTTGCAACAGGTATTTATAAACAAAACTAAAAAGTCTTTTTTTTTTAGTAATAGTTTAACGCACACTCACAAATATATATTTATAAGGGTTTTAGGCTTTCTTTCATTAATTGATTCTCTAGCACCTTGGCTGGAATTTATAGATCAAGGACTGGATTTTTATTTATGTCGGTGAATAATTAATGAATCAATCGATTTTGATTCGATGAAGATCCGTCATTTTATTTTTATTTTACGTTACTTGGTAAGCTTTTAAATATATGTGAAATAATAAAATTAAACAAAAATAGATATCTTTAAAAATTTGTTTACAATAATTTTTTTAATCTTTTATCTTTTGTTCTTGTTTTTTTTTTTCTTTTTCTTCATTATTTTTTTCAATGTTTTTCTTTAGGAACGACTAGATGTTAAGATTTAATATACTTATGTTTTTTTCCCACAGTTTTTTTTTCTTTTTTAATTTTTCACTTTGATGTGTTTTCATATTTTAATATTTTTTACATTTTCAGAAATTCTGCAATCTAGTCCTTCTCTTTTCGCGTTTTACCATCGTTTCGTCAAATAAGTGGAAAAAATATAATTCAATGAAGGGATAATTAAAAAAAAATAGTAAAAACAGGAAAAAGAAAGAAAGAATTGACCACCGTCCATCGTATCTCCAACCCCAGTCCATACTATACAAGGAAAAAAAAAAAATTAAAAATCTTACCTTAAATTGTTCAGGAAGAAAGCAAAAAGTTTTTAAAACTGTTTTGTTATTCCAAGATACAAGTGATGTAAATGGCGTCAAGCAACCTCGAAAAAACGGACGATGAAGGTATGAGAGTTTCTTATGAAATTTTCGCAGCGAAGGGTAGCTGTTGTTTTCGAGGAAAGAAAAAGAGTCCGAGGGGGAGGATTTAAAAGAGGATACAAAATTGTGCGTCTACGTTTCCGCTATTTTAGGTCAGTTAGCACCGCGGCCCTTGTACAACCCTGGAGGCGGAACGGGTGTGTGGGCCGACGTGAGAGAGGGCGAGACGATATTTTTTCTTGTATTTGCAGAAGGCAAGAGGATAGGGAATAAATAATTTCTAAAAAAGTAGGTTACCGATTCAGTAACGACAAAAACAGCTATTGCAACCACTATAAAACTCGGAATTTGAACCTTGAATGTTGGTTGGGGCCAGGATAAGACTTGCTTATGACCAACTTCCTTTTTCTTCTTCTTCTTCTTCTTCTTCTTCTTCTTCTTACTCTTCTTCTTCTTACTTCTTCTTCTTCTTACTTCTTCTTCTTCTTACTCTCCTCCTTTTCCCCTTTCCCTTCTTCTTCTCCTCTTCACCTTTCCTCTTCTTCCTTTTCTTCTTTTTCTTCTACTTCTTCTTCTTTAGTAGGCGTGGCAACAAGAGTAGCGGGCTCGGCAGTTGACGGAGAAACAACTTCTGAGGTAAAACGGGATAAATATTATATTTTTGACAGAATAATTTTCCTATTACCTCCAAACACACTTGATATTTTCGAAAGCTGTTTTTATTTCGGGTGTAAACGTTTTCGGGCGGACCTGAAGCAGACTACCACCACGTTTAATTTCGTTGTTTTTCATTTTCTTTTAATTTTTTCAGCGAAGTCCTATCGATTACCTCCTTAGTTTTACGACTGACAAAAAAAAAAAAAAATTTGAACAATTTCAATATTTAAACATTTTTTGTGGGGGATCAGTTTCTTCTACAACGTTATAGTAAATCGAGCCTCCATTCTTGCCATCATTTCTATTCTCAAGCTGTTTGAAGCTTATATAAGTGGTGGGAAGATCAACTAAGGGGCCAGCCAAAATTCTGGGGGGACCTTGGTCCTTTCTGGACCCCCATAGAATCAGTAGAGTTCTAATCTATTAAGGCCATCTTTTCTATTCTCAAGCTGTTTGAAGCTTATATAAGTGGTGGGGAGGTCAACTAAGGGGCCAGCCAAAATTCTGCGGGGACCTTGGTCCTTTCTGGACCCCCATAGAATCAGTAGAGTTCTAATCTATTAAGGCCATCTTTTCTATTCTCAAGCTGTTTGAAGCTTATATAAGTGGTGGGGAGGTCAACTAAGGGGCCAGCTAAAATTCTGGGGGGACATTGGTCCTTTCTGGACCCCCATAGAATCAGTAGAGTTCTAATCTATTAAGGCCATCTTTTCTATTCTCAAGCTGTTTGAAGCTTATATAAGTGGTGGGGAGATCAACTAAAGCGCCAGCCAAAATTCTGGGGGTACCTTGGTCCTTTCCGGACCCCCATAGAATCAGTGGAGTTCTAATCTATTAATGCCATCTTTTCTATTCTCAAGCTGTTTGAAGCTTATATAAGTGGTGGGGAGATCAACTAAGGGGCCAGCCAAAATTCTGGGAGACCTTGGTCCCTTCTGGACCCCCATAGAATCACCATAAATAAATATTTCATTGAAGTTGGTTCACATAATTTTATAATCTTGTAAATAAATTTCACTGAATGAGTCTCAGTTATATACAGTATTTAATCAAGAAGAAAACGGTCCTTTTGAATTTATAGCGTTTTTTATACAAGGTGCGAGAGGAATACCTCACACACATACTTCTCAGAAGTACATCTTATTGTCTTAGCATTATACAAGATGTACTTCTGCTGTTTCCTGTATTCGTTTACTTTGATATAAATGTGTATTTACAATGATAGAACTACCTTGTCACACATGTTACTGTGTGAGACTGATATTTTGGCATCTCTTAGCACTGACCATTCTGTTAGATGAGAATGAACAAAAAAATATGCAAAGCCGTACATGCAAAGCCCAGTGGTGATTGTGGAACTCTGAAAATGGGAGGGCCATTTAGGGGCCGAGATTTATCTGAAGAGAAGTTGGGTGGGTACTCAAGCAACATCTTCATTTTCTAGCTAGACCCCTATCGTATACATAACTTAGGAATGAGTTTGAGCATAAGTATGTTACTTCCCTAAATTAAACGGAATAACTTTTCATTTATAGTAGTGGAGTTCTAATCTGTTAACGCTATCTTTTCCACTCTCAGCTGTTGGAAGTCAAGAGAGACTAATTTCAAAACAAATTAAAGAGTTAATAATACTAACGTCAATAATAGCAAAACAGTATGATTTGTCTGCTCTGATTTTTTGAAAAAATGAAAAAGAGAATGCAGAGGGAAAAGTGCTAAAGCTCAAATCTTATCTAAATCAGAGATTTCTCAGTTTCATAAACTTTTGAAGCTTATAAAATAGCGGGGTAACAGAGAGGATAGCCAAAATTCTGGTGGCCCCCTAGAATCGCCAATGAAGGTACCCCTACCCAGAATCCATCATAAATATTCAGGATGCGGAATTAGTAAACAGAAATCATTTCATATACCTCGGTGCACGGATTAGTTATAATAAATTTAGTATGAGAAAAAAACTTGAACAGAGAATAGGCTGCGTTAGGGATAGTTTCGCACAATACCACAAGTTGCTACATAACCAAAAATTAATCCTAGAAAATCGAGTCACATTCTTAAATAACATCATCACATCAAGGCTTTCATACGTATGTCACGTAAGCACTAAACTCATTCAGAAATATTTAAATTGTTAACTCCTTTCTCAGATCAATGACTGAAAACAGCCTTGAGCGAAAAAAGTCTGTAGGCCTTAGTGAGAACCATGCTTCTTCAAACCATGTGAACTAGCGCTACACAATCAAAGACAAAGAACTGTATCAGATGACAGAAACCACATCACTTGAAAACTTTCAACAGCTGCATCGACTAAAATGGATGTGACATGTAACGTGAAAGAAAATAATTACCTAAGATTCTGAACACCTTCTACCGGGTATTCTCTGTACAATAATAACGCTTTAGATAGATACGAATGAAAAGAGCTCGGGGCAGAATAGACTAGAATTTAAACTCTGCTCGCTGGTTTTACTTTCATTATTTCTACCAGCAGGACCGTAGCTGATGTTAAAAAAAACACCGGGCACAGAGACCCGGATTTATTAGTTGACAATATGATGACGTCATCAGTGTCATCCGTTTCCAGAAACTGATTTTTGCGGATTTTTTCGGCTATTCTAATGGAAATTAGGCACAAAACGTGAACGAAAGCAGGAAATCGGGTTCGGACTTTCTGAGTATAACCAATCTTTTCTCCCAAAATTAATAAACAGATTTTTACTGCGTTCATTCGGATGTTTTCTTCGTTTTTCTTTCTTTCTTTCTTTCTTTCTTTCTTTCTTTGTGAATTGTTTAGCTTGATTTCTGACGAAGACATGTTTTTTTGCCCGGATTTTCACTATGATTGCACGGATCGTCCCGGACCCGTGCCAGGTGGGCCCGGTAGTCAGATACGGCCGTGTCTACCAGTATATCTATTGCCACTACTCTTGAATTCGGCTGTTGTTTGAATTCGGCTGTTGTATGGAACGCTTCGATTTTTTGTTATTATCTTAAAAAGATATTGCCAAAACATGATAAAAAGGGGAGTTTATTTTATTGTTTTTAATTTAAACTGACCACCGACAACAGAATGTCATTTCTTCTTTGATTTTAGTTAATTCTTTAATACTCGCATAGTCTGAATCGGGAGGAATGGCGTATTTCAATCTCTTCCTCTAAAACTTGATCACTGGTTACTATAAATAAACTTATCGGTAATATCGAAAAGGAACATTAGAGAGTGGATTGTCACTTTAATCAATAATCAAAGGCGACAAAAAAAGAAAGAAACTTTCTCGGGAATTAAAATCAGATTTTATCTCTTGTTTGTGGCAATTAAAATTAATTTTTCTGTCATTGTTTTCATAATTTCCGATCCTTCTTTTATCCATCATTTCCACCAACAATTAAATCAAAACATGCATCAGGTTTGAGCAAAAGTACAACAAAATGCGCAAGGAATGAAAATCACTGAAAAAGTTTCCAATTTAACAAAACTATGGCATTTGTGACTAAAGAAATAATCTTTAGTCATAGTTTAGTTTGGTCACAAAAATGAGTCAGCTGGTGAGGATCAAAAACAGTGTTAATCATTCGCAAGCTCAGCTTACTAATCAATGATGTGACTATTATAATTTACTAAGTTTACTTCGTCAAGGATGTGCGTTGTGGTGCATCGGAACGAGAAATCAGGAAGCCGAGTTCGAATTCCAGCTGAATGCATTGCATTCACTTACGCGCAAATACCCTTGGGAAAGGTATTAATCCGTCTATTCCTTCCAGTTATGGGTTAAATAAAAGGACAGATTCGGTTCTATAGTGTTGGTCGGCAACCAGTCTACCGCAGAAAGCAATGGCAACCTACTGCTGGATAATCTTCTGCTCAGTCAGTCACAAGCCCAAGCGTGTATCACGTATGGCACTTAACTGACTGATAGCAGGACAGACTGTGTTCCATTGCTTTAATTGACAACCAGTTTAAGGTAGAAAGTAATAGCAACCTACTGCGTGAAAATCTTTTACCCAGTCAGTCATGTCTCTTTCGAGACATGATCGCCCAAGCGTGTATCACGTATGGCACTTAACTGACATCGTCAAGGATGAAACGCATAGTAAGCAACGATCTTATTACTCTGGTCGGGTGCTCCTGTATCCACCTAGGTGTTCTTGACAAAATCCAATAGAGAATCTGTAATGTGATTGATCCCGACTTGGCAGCTCAGATGCAGTCACTTTCTCACCGGCGCAATGTGGCTTCCCTGTGCAAATCTACAAATACTTTCACGGCTTCTGCTCCGATGAACTTACTTCCGTGGTGCCCCCTATATATTAATTTACTTGAGCCACAAGATTAGCAACTAGGTCCCACCCTTTTACTGTGAAACCAATAAATTGTAAACGCAAATTCTACTTCATCAGCTTCTTTTCTCGCACTTCCCGCCTGTGGAATTCCCTTCCGTTTACTTGCTTCCTCGACAGCTACAATTTCCAAGGTTTTAAATGTAAAGTCAATAGTCATCTCCTATCTCACTAATCTGCATTCTCTCTCTCTCTCTCTCTCTCTCTCTCTCTCTCATAATCCTTTCTCCGTCCACTCTACTCTCATCAGTATTCTCATCCTTCTCTTAACCACTTTCTGACACCTGTCACTCTTTCTCATAACTTTCCTCCTATGTAACCACCTGCTAAACAGTGGCAGTAAAATGCCTTGCTTAGGGCGATATGATTATAAAAAAAAAGTCAATCAGACGCGCCTTTTATCGATAACCGCCATTCCCCAGCCTGAAGTGATCATTTATGCACAATATATACACTGATTTCAAAAATTCTCTAACAATTCGATGCCTTTTTTGTAGAACGATTTGTCTTCGGCCTCAAAATACGCCTCAGCTTCCGATATCACTTCTTCATTGGAGCCAAATCTTTCTCTGGAGCATTCTTTTGAGATCAGTTTGGTGAGAATCGGATAAAAATTGGGGATTTGTATAAAGGACATACAGGCATATAAACAGACACACACACACAAACATCTTGCCTTTTATAGATATATATTATCGATTTTCTGCACTATTGTAAGAATTGTAACCTTGAAACTTCTGAATATCGTTTCTTATGTTTTTGTCTATGAGTGTATCAAATTTGATTAAAATCGGACCACGCCTTCTATAACCCGATTTTTTTCGATTGTCGATTTTCGATATTTATCGGGGGTACCTCGACACAAAACCTAGCTAAGAACACTCGCAGACGCTTATAGTACAACTGTGTAATTTTCAAGAAAATCGGTTCAGCCGTTTCGGAGTCTCACTTTCCGATATCACTTCTTTACATCTCTTTCCCTGAAGTCACATCTTTATCTCTGGAGCGTTCTTTTGAGGTCTGCAAACTGCCAGTAGTCGCTGGAGGCTATTTGTCGAGAATAGAGTGAGTGAGGAAGCAATTCGAAGTGTAATTCATTAATTTTTTTTATCGTTGAGATCGTCTTGTGACACGGTGCGTTGTCTTGGTGAAAGATCACTTTTTTCTTCTACATTTGTGGCCGTTTTTTGTTGATTTCTTTCTTCAAAAGCATCAATAATGCTAAATAATATTCGCTATTGACGGTTCTTTCTTTCTCAAGGTAATCGATTAACAAAATAACTTGCGTATCCCAAAATACTGAAGCCAAAACCTTGCCTGCTGATGTTTGCATCTTTGGTCGCTTTGGACGGCTTTCCCATGCTGCTTTCCATTCAGCTGACTGTCGTTTTGACTCCGGAGTGAAGTTATGGATCCATGTTTCATCCACTGTCACATATTTACACAAAAACTCCTTCTTGTTGCGTTGAAACAGTTGCAAACAACGCTCTGAATCGTCAGCGCGTTATTATTTTTGATTGACAGTGAGCAAACGTGGCACTCACTTTGAACACAGCTTTCTTATTGACAAATGTTCATGCAAAATGGTCAATGCACTGTCTTCTGGTATGTTCAGCTCCACTACTATCTCACGCAACTTCAATTTACGAGTTTGTGCATTTTTGGGGTGGGGGGGTGGGGGGTCCGGTGCAACTGTCAAATTTGGGGCAACCTGAGCGTTCAGCATCATTTGTGTCTGTACGACCGCGTTTAAAGTCAGCTTGCTACCTCTTAACCGTTGTTTTCGACGGAGCAGAGCCCGAATAACACTTATCAAGGCATTGCTTTGCTTGAACAGTATTTTGCCCATCAGAAAGAAATGCTTTAACAACACACGAAATTCAGATTTTTCCATTGTTTTGAAAATTTACAGCAGTAGCTTCACTTAAATAACTGTAAATTGTAAACTAATAATCCGATTAATGATAATATGGATTTTTTATTAATGGTACCATCTATATGCCAGGCCCGCGACTTATTGAGTGATGTGTTAACATATAGTTACTAAAATTATTTTGCGAAAGTAGAAAATCAACTATGTTAAATTTACCTATATTTACATTCAGTTTGAAATACATATTTTAATATGACTCTTTTAATCTTATTTCTTATACAGTAACATGATTTTATGTGCTTTTAACATTTTTTCCAGTGATATTACGACTTCAATATTTGTGGCGAGCAGATGTAAAGTCGAATAAAATGACAAACTTGATTTTTATTTTATAGAAGTTACAAGGAGTTTAACATAAAAACATCCACCATCAGCTTCGATTTTATCTTGTTTTAACATAAAACTTTGCTAAACAACGATAACTGCGTTTGCTATTTTGGTAACTGTTATCGTTGCTTAGCAAAGTTTTATGTCAACACAAGATAAAATCGTCTCTGATGGTGAATGTTTTTATATTAACGTCCTTGTAACCTCTCTGAAGATGGCTCATGTGAGCCGAAAGCTTAAAACCAACTTAATAAAATATATCCAAATATTGGAGAATTTTTGGCTCTATTTTCACCTGAAATTAAAGCTAAAATACGATGTTTAGAATGGGTCATGATTAAACATAATAGACATTCATTGTCTCTTACAATTAACAGTATATGTTTAAAAAATTATCTGCTGCCTCGATACACTATATATCGCTCATTCCATACACTATATATACTATATATACTCGATACAATATATATCGCTCACGCATCGCTCATTCAATAATGAATTAGAGCACTATGGCTATTGGGCGTGTATAATGATATACGCGCTAAAAAGTCTGCTTTCTTCCACCGAACGCTCGTAGCCCAGAGGTAGAATCGCCGACTGACGCCAATTCGGTCGGGTTTCAATTCTGGGTAAAAAAGCAATCGTAGTCTAACCGTACTGATGAGCTATGATACAGCGAAACAGATCTGTCTGCGGATGACTATAGTACACTATATATATATATATATATATATCCAAGTGAATAAGGAACGAAGAAAAAATTAACAACGTTTAAAACATTGCTCAATATAAAATAGAGTTATGAATGTAAATTATAGTTTAGAGAACACGTACAAATTATAATTTGTATATTTTCTAAACTATAATTTATATATATATATATATATATATATTATTAATTATATATTTTATTATATTATTATGATTATTATTATTATTATGACTATATATATATATTCTGAAAGGATTTTTTCTATATATATATGTTTCTGAAAGGATTTTTTGTTGCTGAGGTGATGTGTTATCCCCTGTGGGGATTTTCATATCGAAATGGTCATTCAACATCCGTGAATTAATCCTATTTTAATTTATATTTGCTCTGTAATATTTTATTAAATGGAGCTCTCTTCCTGTATCATTTTTTAATATTAAAATAAAATTTTAATATTAATTAGGATCGGGTTTTTGGAATTTACCTTCCTGCTTTTTCCGCTTGGATTAAAGTATCTGAATATATATATATATATAACAAACGACGTATAATCGAGAACGACTTAACTCGAAACGACGTAACCTATCTGTATAGTTTTCGTAATTGTTATATTTATTTATTTTTTTTATTTTTTATTTTTTATTTTTTATTTTTTATTTTTTTTTTTGCTCAGACTAAATAAACAGGTTTTAAATTCCTTATTACAAGAAAAGTCATACAATAGAAGATCGGAATATTTTCAAATACGCGTTTCTTTTAGGCTGTAAAACTTTAAATAAAAATTCCACATACACACAAAAGAAAACCTGTTTTGTTCTGTAGGCGTCGTTTTATTTCCAGAAATAAAATCGAACACACATCATGAATACATATTTAATTCTTTTGGATAAAACATCAAGATCTTATTTTTTGATCGATAGATAGATAGATAGATAGATAGATAGATAGATAGATAGATAGATAGATATTAACAGATTCAGATAGATAGATAGATAGATAGATAGATAGATAGATAGATAGATAGATAGATAGATACGAATAAATCAGTATAGATAAAGATAGAGACGGACAGAGAGAAAGACGGAGGAAGATGGAGCGAGCGAAGGACAGAAAAAGGCCAGACTGAGTGGGAGATAAAGGTAATCACGGACAGAGTGGGGAGAGAAATAGAGACACAAAGACAGAGAGAGGGTGAGAGAGAGGGATATAGAGGAAGAGTGATAGGAGGAGAGAGGAAGGGACAAAGAAGGAAAGAGGAAGGGATAGAAGAAAAAAAAGATAGAGGACAGAGGAGAGAGAGGGGCAGAGACAGAGTGAGAGGGACAGAGAGAGATGGGGAGGGGAAAGAGGGAGAGATGAATAAAGATAAAAGAAAGAAATACAGTGTAACCATGATATAGAGAGTGGACGGGACCGGATACACGTTCTCTTATATCCAGGTTTCTCTTATATCCGGGTTTGGTCTATTTTATATACAGTATAACCCTGATATAAGATAAATCCGGAATATAAGAGATATTTTCTCTGGTCCCAAATTAGAGCCTGTGGTAATGTATACTCCAAACCCGGATATAAGAGAATATTTTAATTGTCCTGGCAATTCTCTTATATCGGGGTTCAACTGTACATTACCACAGGCTGTAATTTGGAACAAGATAAAATCGCTCTTATATCCGGGTTTATCTGATATCCCAATTTATCTTACATCCGGGTTTGGTCTATTTTATATACAGTATAACCCAGATATAAGATACCCGGATATAAGAAAAACCCGTGTGAAACCCGTTTCAGTTTGGATCGTTTTGTTTCATGGCACATCAACACCTCAATGGGTTATTTAATACCGACAAGATTTTTACAATACCTTCGTATGAATAGATGTATTCTTTGTAAGAAATCAGTTTGTAGATCAGGTTTCATTGACGTATTTTTGTAAAGAGGATTTTGTTGAGAGTCAGTTATATTACAGGTATAAAGTTTTTCTTAAGAATATATTGCTGTTAATTTTTTTTTCAAAAATGTATTATTAATAATATTTTCTTTCATAAATGCATTGTTGGTGATATTTTTTCTTCATAAATATATTGCTGGTAATATTTTCTACTTCAAAAAAGTATTGTTTGAATTTTCATTATAAAAATCTATTTTTATACTTTTGACCCCAGTTTGTGGGTTAACTATTTGCTCATAGCTGGGACCCTAACAGGTGCTACCACCCAGGGTCAGGGTGGACCTGGGAACAACAGCAATTAACAGTTCATTCCATCCTCCTAAAAACTTCCCAAATTAGAAGCCTTGCTGCTAGATGCAGTTTATCGTCAAACCAAGGACCCGGATGGCATTTATCGTCATACCCAAGACGCCTCATTGGTTACGCCTCTGCAGATGTACAATCGTCGTATTCTCAATCCCCAGCCGACAGGATGGAAAATATTTCCGTTAATCAAGAAGCCATCTATCCCGTACTGTATTCCAGTTGAAAATTAAAAGAAGAATTTTATTTCTAGGATTCGCAAAAATGTACGCATTAATATTTTTTTCATCTTATTATCTAAATCTTGTGGGGAAAAGTATTCATTTGATTGCACTCACAACATTTAATATCTAACTAAAAGGTTTTCAAGAATTTAAAAAAAAATCATATCGCCCTAAGCCAGGCATTTTACTGCCACTGTTTTGCAGGGGGTTACATAGGAGGAAAGTTATGAGAAAGAGTGACAGGATATAGGGGGTGTCAGAAAGTGGGTAAGAGAAAGATGACTGTGGCCATAAAGTGAGGGATCAATTTATATATTGTTTGTAATATACAATTGATCTCCCACTTTATATCCCAATTATAATAGTATAGAATTTTTTTATAATCATATCGCCCCAAGCAAGGCATTTTACTGCCACTATTTTGCAGGGGGTTATATAGGAGAAAAGTTATGAGAAAGAGTGACAGGTTATAGGGAGTGTCAGGAAGTGGGTAAGAGAAGGATAAGAATACTGATGAGAGTGGAGTGGACGGAGAAAGGAGCATTAGAGAGAGGATGCAGGTTAGTGAGATAGGAGATGACTATTGACTTTACATTTAAATTCTTGGTGATTGTTGCTGTCGGGGAAGCAAGTAAATGGAAGGGAATTCCACAGGCGGGAAGTGCGAGAAAAGAAGCTGTTAGAGTAGAAGTTATAGGCAACGGATTTCACTACCAGTCTCTCAAGCTGCTCATGAATTGTGTCAACTGATTTTACCAGGAACTCTTGTAGTATGGAAAACACAACTTCTTGTATTTGCCCTTTACATTCTTCCAAAGTCTTGGTTTGATAGACTTGCTCCTTTAACTAACCCCAAAGAAAAAATTACAGAGTGTAAAGTCAGGACTCCTGACTGGCCACTCATCCATAAAATAGGGAGTTTATTTTCAATCATCCTGTATACAGTCAGGTCTTTTTTTTCTTCTGTTATGTGCTCTGTCCTTTCAGGACGTAGGCGATCATGGCTTTCCACATCTCTCCGTCCCTGGTGGCTCTTAGCACGCTTTCTCCTGTTACACTACGCAACCCTCGTTACGTCATCCACCTGATCAGGTCCTTCAAATAAGTTATCCGCTGCTTTCCCCTGTCTCTTTTTCCCTCTATCTGGCCTGTTAGTAACAGGTTCTCCAAGCCCGCCTACCTCATTGCATGTCCCAGAAACTTTAGCTGTCTCTTCCTGATGCTCAGTATTGATTCCCTTTTCGTTTCCATCCTTTCCAAAACCTCGTCATTGCTCACATGCTCGGTCCATGATATCCGCAACATCCTTCTGTAGAACCACATTTCAGCTGCTTCAAGATTTTTCCTTCATCTTCGAAGATATTGTCCAACATTCACTGCTATATTGAAGAACCGACATCACATAGCAATCCAGTACTCTCCTCTTTGTTTCTAGTGAAATTGTCCTGTTTCTTAATACTTTACTCAATTTCTGGAATGCTCCTTTCGCCATGGCATTTCGCCTTCAGATCTCAGTATCGCACTTTCCGTCTTCCGTTAGAACACTTCCCAGGTATTTAAATGTCTGTACCTGCTTGATTGTAATTGGCATTTTGGACTGCCCTTTTTGCTGATGACCATGCATTCGGTTTTCTTGCAGTTTATTTGTAGTCCTTTCTTGTCACTCTCTTCAGCTATCTTCTGTAGGAGGTCTTACTTGATAACGAGATAAAGGCTAAGACCACCACCGGAGTTATTTCTGTTTTAACCTCCTGTGAGGGTGACGGGTGGCGTAGCGGTTACATTCTCAAATAACTACCCGTCTTGTACCGATAGATGCAGCCTAAATTACTTTCATTGTCAACCTTGATAGGAATACATAGTATCAGTACCATCAAGTAGAATAAGCAAGAAGATATTATTGTTTTTATTCATCTTTTGTTAAAAATTAAAGAAGAAAAAGAAGAATGTAATAGATTAAAAGAGAAGTAGAATAGAAGGAGGCAGCAAAAAGATTAATTGAATGATTCGTTTTTTTACGGCTTATCAACCCGTTGCAAGTTATTTAAATTCAGAAAATATTTTTAGATTATAAGAATACTTTTGGGGGGTAATAATGGTTTAGAAATATGAGACTTATTAATTAACCCATAGTTTGGAGGAGAAGACGAGAATTTAAAATTTTCCAAGGGTATTTGTGCGTAAGTGTATATAACTGGAATTGAAACTCAGATCTCTGATTAACAATTCCGAGACATTATCCGCACATCCAAGCTTACAGCCCATAGTATTCCCAAGTGTTCACCTATATATTGACCAGGAACGAAGTTACTTAACTTCGTACGGGAACCAATATTTTAACGCGATGCGGTCGTAAGGCCTAAACGAAGATTTAGAAGAAAACAGAAAAACAGCAGCAGAAAAGGAAACAGAAGAAGTAAGAGAAGAAAACGAAGTAAGAAGAAGAAGAAGAAGAAGAAGAAGAAGAAGAAGTAGAAGAAGCAGAAGAAGACGCAGAAGCAGAAGAAGAAAAAGAAGAAGAAGAAGTAAGAGAAGAAGAAGAAGAAGAAGAAGACGAAGTAGAAGAAGCAGAAGAAGACGCAGAAGCAGAAGAAGAAAAAGAAGAAGAAGAAGTAAGAGAAGAAGAAGAAAACGAAGTAGAAGAAGCAGAAGAAGACGCAGAAGCAGAAGAAGAAAAAGAAGAAGAAGAAGTAAGAGAAGAAGAAGAAGAAGACGAAGTAGAAGAAGCAGAAGAAGACGCAGAAGCAGAAGAAGAAAAAGAAGAAGAAGAAGTAAGAGAAGAAGAAGAAGAAGAAAACGAAGTAGAAGAAGCAGAAGAAGACGCAGAAGCAGAAGAAGAAAAAGAAGAAGAAGAAGAAGAAGAAGAAGAAGAAGAAGAAGAAGAAGTAGAAGAAGCAGAAGAAGGCGCAGAAGCAGAAGAAGAAGCAGTTGCAACAGAAGAAGAAGAAGAAGAAGGAAGAGAAGAAGAAGCAGAAGAAGGAAGAGAAGAAGAAGCAGAAGAAGGAAGAGAAGAAGAAACAGAAGAAGAAGTCGCAGAAGCAGCAGCAGCAGAAGAAGAAGAAGAAGCAGCAGCAGCAGAAGAAGAAGAAAGAGGAGAAGATGAAGAAGAAGAAGGAAGAAGAAGAAGAAGAAGAAGGAAGCGAAGAAGAAGCAGAAGTCGCAGAAGCAGCAGCAGCAGAAGAAGAAGAAGAAGAAGAACAAGAACAAGAACAAGAACAAGAACAAGAACAAGAAGCAGAAGTCGCAGAAGTAGCAGAAGAAGAAGAAGAAGAAGAAGCAGAAGAAGAAGAAGAAGAAGAAGAAGAAGAAGAAGAAGAAATGGATGTTATTTTGTTTTCTGGCGGAAATCAAAATTTCACTAAAAACAACTGGTTGCAATTTTACATTACTTTTAATTAAAATGTATATCTTCATTCTCAGAAAAAATGCTACTTAACTGAACCGGAAAGATACACTTAGCCCCCCCCCCCTTTTTTTTCCTGTCTTGCACCATCGCTGAAAGCCAAAGAACAGGAAATGGTCAGTGGACGTCTTTCAAGTACTATATGCTAACGACTTGAACCTCGAAGTGAAACACTCTGTTTTGTTCTTATTCATGTTTTAGCTTTCCTTCTTTTTATTATCAGAAGAAGTCAACCTTTCTCTGTCATCGCTTCTCTGTCTTTTGGCCCGGAAGCGTAACCAGCTTAATACCCAGTTAATGCTGTCTGCGGGGGCTGGGTAAATTTTAACCAACAGCCTGAGTGTACGCACTCAGGTCTCCATGTTAAAAACGGACCTTGCGTTACTAACCGCCTCAGAAGTGGGCAGGGTGAATACTCTCTCTCTCTCTCTCTCTCTCTCTCTCTCTCTTCATAATCATTTACTGTTTTCATTTCAAACATTCAATTTAAATCCCATCTCTCCCCCATATTTTTGTTAATACTCGTTTTCAGTTCTTTTCATAGTAACGTAATTCTTTCTCTACTGATTTTCTCACCAGCATCCATACATGCAAAACGGTGGTTATCACGCTAGCCTTGTTGACCATTACGAAATGTGAATTTGATCCTCGCTAACAGCACAGCAAGGGTACAGCTATGGTTAGCATGGTAGGTTCGCATTAAACTAAATTCAGTAAACATTTCCATATATGAGTCTTGTTAGGTTATAGTAAAGGAATGAAAGTAGAATTTTCATAATGCACTAGAAAAAAGTTTTTGTGCAAAAATATAAAGTCTCTCTCTCTCTCTCTCTCACTCTCGTATCGTAGCTCCATGCTACTCACCTCAAAAGCTCTGGTTTTTACATCACGTGACCATAACTCAGCAAAACAAAACTAGGCACACAAGGACTGTGACGTACACAGGGGCGTATAAAACGGGCAGTCTAAAGGCACATAACTATCAGACAGGGCGCGGTTGAAAGCGAATGACCGACTGCCGACTGCAGTTTTTGGTCTGCACGCAGCATGATATGACATCAAAAGGTAAATTTTTTGAATAAACATACGATTGCTTAGATAATTGATTGATATTATTCACAGTATATATATATATATATATAAAGAAAGAAAGAAAGAAAGAAAGAAAGAAAGAAAGAAAGAAAGAAAAATACTGGATTTTAAAATTAAATACACACAAGCTATGGTTAAATAGGGACTTAGGTGTTTTTTTGAATCTTTACAAATATTTCAATAGCTAAAATTTTTTCAGATATTACAAATTTTTTTTATCTAAAACAAATTTATAAGTATTATTAAAGATAGATTTACGTTTACTAATATATATTTTTTTAATAAAATCTGTCGCTTTCAGCGTAACTTGGTGAAAAACAAACTCTCTCCACAGACGCGTCACGTGTTGTAAACAAACGCACCACGTAGTGTAAACAAAAAATTCACAGACGCTCTCGTGAAATACGTTTCTAATTCAAATTTAAAAATCACTTGTTTCTGATGAAGGACCGAGGGCGGTCTGAAATATAAAATACAATAATAAAAATAAACAAATGCTGTCCAAAAATACATTTTTAAATTCAAAACTTTATAATATTCTTTCCTATAAGACAGTATACGTGGATTATCACTATGTTATATATATATAGGAAGGAATATTGAAAAGTTTTGAATTTAAAAATGTATTTTTGGACAGTATTTGTTTATTTTTATTATTGTATTTTATATTTCAGACCGCCCTCGGTCCTTATAAAGGGGGCGATGTATAAATTGTCGTCTAAATTACGCAAAAATTTAACTAACAATGACATTTCTTTTTTAACAGATATATTCATTAAAATTATACAAAACCATCTTGAAATACTAAAGAGTAAATTTATTCAATAAAATCGCCTGATAATTTATGAATCTTCTGCAGCTCTTCTGGACAATCTCCTTGTTTTAAGTTGTTGAATGCTGTTATAATCCTTGCCTTTATTTCATCTTTAGTGTTATAAAGAGTTTTGTTGATCTCTGGCTCATTTGTGCTTCAAATAATCAAGGGGCTTGCAAGTCTGGGGAGGTTGGATGACCAGATGTAAAGAGTGATATGGTCGCAATAACTGTCATGAATAGATTCTCCTGCTTGTATGACATGGTGCAGAGTCATGTTGCAAGACGGAGGGTCTTCCAGTAGCCACTCTTTTGACCCAAGGTAGCAGTAACTTGATCTAGGCTTCCATATTGTGTCTGAGACCCTGTGGGAAGGTGAATGGAGGTATAACGTCGCCATCGGTAGTGATTACTTTAAAACTATGTTGTTGACTGGATATTTCGTTTTTATTACTCTCAATACATGTTTTGTGGACATAGCACCCTCTGCACTGCCCTCATATTGACACCCAAACACACCGAAATGTTCGTATTGGAGCTTCCGGTACGAATGTCAAGCAGTACGGCATACCATTTCCAAATTTCTGACGGAGGGAATTGCGCCATCGTGCTCTTTTTCTCGCAGACGGTGCCCAACTGACCCTACTGTGCAGTCGACAAAATCAAAAACAAAAAAAATAGCATGCTTGAAATTTATAATATAAAATGATGACAATTTACCCATCGTACCCTGAAGATATATATCTTCAGGGTACGATGGGTAAATTGTCATCATTTTATATTTTGTATGTATTAGTTTGAGTTTTGTTTAACGGCATATCAACTTCTGTTTAATGCCAAAATGATGAGGTTTTAAAGTATTTTTTTTAATATTCGGTTTTAGTGAGAAGGTTGGTTTAGTTCGATTTTAACGAAAAGTTTTTGTTTTTATTCTTTTTGATTTTAGAAAATTGAAAATGTTTTCTAGTTTTGTATTCAAAAATGTTTTGCTGAGAATAATTTTTTCCTTCAAAAATGTGTAATGGTAATTTTTTCTTAATAAAACTCTATTTTTATGTATATATTTCTATACAAGTGTATTTTTATACATTCATAATATTTTGACCCCAGTTTGGGGGTTAACTATTTGCCCATAGCTAGGACCATAACAGGTGCTACCACTCCGAGTCAGGGTGGACCTGGGGACATGCTCCTCACAACCTTCCAATCAGAGGTCTTGCTTCCGGATTCAGTTTACCGTCATGCCCAGAACCAAGATATATTGATTTGAATGTATTAAGGAAACTAACGAAATAGTTTTAGACTTATCTGGGACATCTTTGTGGTGAGCTCATTTGAGAAAACACGTCTTCAACAGCTGGTGGCAAGAAAGACAGAGAGAGAGAGAGAGAGAGAGAGAGAGAGAGCCAGCCAGTCAGACAGACAGACAGACAGACAGACAGAGACAGAGAGTGAGAGAGAGATTTGTGTTTTCGCGCCCAAACTGTTTTTCATTAAATAACAAGATCCTCAAGCGTATCCGAGCCAATCCTTCCTGAATCTCGAATAATCCACCCACACTGCGTTTGTTTGATCACGGACAGGCCGAAGTAGGACTGATCAACGGGCTAGATCAGTCTAGACTCGTGTAGGAACGGTATATAGTTCTCCAGTTCCCAGTATTCAGCGAACAGAATATAATCACTTCAACACGACGACACTTTTCTAGATTTATAATATATGTAATCAAATGCGTATGTATGTACTCAACGGCACACATACACACATACGGTTAACATATACTTATGTTTGTGTGAGCCCTGGTGGGCGGACGCGTGTGTGCGTGCGTATGTGTCTCTGTGTACGTCAATGGCTGTATAAGTGTGTATATGTCTGCGTTTGTCACGACGACAAATTTTCCTCCCAATTTTCCCCCCACTTCCACAAAAATACATCAATATACGCAGCCCTACATATACGCAGCCCTACATATAGCCAATTTTTTAAAAAAATCAATTAATCAATTTGTCTGACGATCGCAAGAGCGTGAAGCCCAAGGTCACAAATTCACATCTATCTATATCTAAACTTATTTATAAATGGAACTTTTTCTCTGTGTGTGTGTGTCCATTACCTATAGACTCCGAAACGGCTGAACCGATTTTCTTGAAAATTTACACAGTTGTACTATAAGCGTCTGCGAGTGTTCTTAGCTAGGTTTTGTGTCGAGGTACCCCCGATAAATATCGAAAATCGATAATCAAAAAAATCGGGTTATAGAAGGAGTGGTCCGATTTTAATGAAATTTGATACACTCATAGACAAAGACATAAGAAACGATATTCAGAAGAGATGGTTACATTTGACTATTGAACAGGTGTAGAGGCTCATCACTTGTTCTCTGTTTAGGATGTGGTTTCCGGTTTTCTCTTTTCCAATCTTGTCACTCTTTTCTTCTTTTTTTTTTCAATTGGAGTAGATAGCCTAAACTATAGCCCGGTTCACACTCCACCCACGTCTATTGAACAGGTGTAGAGGCTCATCCCTTGTTCCCTGTTTAGAATGTGGTTTCCGGTTTTCTCTTTTCCAATCTTTTACGTAGCCACCTGCACATCAGTGGCATTACTGCCTTGCTCGTGGTGACATGATTAAAAAAAGAAACAAAAAAGTACTTTTATGCCAACTGCCCTGGCGTGTTTTTTTCCCTGGTGCCTCGACTACATGTATCTACTCGTGTTACTAGATTGGCACTAAGGTCCCACCCTTTTACCGTCGAAATAGTCAAATGTAACCAATCTCTTCTACTCTAACAGTTTTTTTCTCGCACTTCCAGTTTATGGAACTCACTTCCACTTTCTTACTTCCCTGATAGATACAATCCCCAAAAGTTTAAATGCAACGTTAATTGCCATGTTTTATCGACTTGATTCCTATTCATCTCTTATCTTTTTCTTCAACTTCCCAATAGCTACAATCCCCAAAAGTTTAAATGCAACGTTAATTGCCATGTTTTATCGACTTGATTTCCATCCGTCTCTTATCTTTTCTTTAACTTCCCAATAGCTACAATCCCCAAAAGTTTAAATGCAACGTTAATTGCCATGTTTTATCGACTTGATTCCTATTCATCTCTTATCTTTTCTTCAACATCCTTTGTATCCTTTTTAATCTCTCGCTGTAAATCCCTGCGCACCAGTGGAATTTTTGCCTTGCTTGGAAGGAAATGATTATTAGAAAAATTATGGAAATTCTACTTACCTTCTGTTATTAACAGAACTAACACAGCAGGGGACGTAACTTCTGATATAAAAATCACTACACATTTATTTTTTAGAAACTCGGCCGCCATAACTTGTGACTTTGTGCAAGGACTACCAGTGAAGGGCCTCCAAACAGTTCCTGCTAATTTCACTCAAAGGGCTTGGGTTAAACTGCGGGGTCTTCTCAACCGCTTTGTGTGTGTTTGTTTGTGCGTGTGTGTGTGGGGGGGGGTTGTGTGTGTTTGTCTGTGTGTTTGTGTGTGTTTGTATGTGTGTGTTTGTGCGTATTTGTGTGTGTGTTTGTGTGTTTGTCTATGTGCGTGTGTGTGTGTTTGTGCGTATTTTGTGTGTGTGTTTGTGCGTATTTTTGTGTGTTTGTGTGTGTTTGTGTGTGTGTGTGTTTGTGTGTGTTTGTCTGTGTGTTTGTCTGTGTGTTTGTGTGTATTTGTGTGTGTTTGTGCGTATTTTGTATGTGTGTTTGTGCGTATTTTTTTTTTGTTTTTTTTTTGTGTGTGTGTGTGTGTGTGTGTGTGTGTGTGTGCTGACTAAATGTAAGTTTGTCTCGTTCATGAATCACAAAAGTAAAATCATTCAAAGAACGCACTAACTTTGAGATTTCATTGCTCAATATTGATTGATTTTTCTTTATTAATCCCTACATATGAATTGTCCGATAGCTTTCTCCTGAACGAAGTAAACATAGTTCTTTGGCTTTCTCCTCTATGATTCAAATGCCACATAACCGTGTGGTGAATGAACTTCATATAAACAATCCTTTAGCTTGTCCCGTTGCAAAGGAACCTACAGTAGCCGTAATTCAGACGTATACTGTTTTGTAGTCGCTGAGGAGGGTTGTCTTGAAAAGAACTGCTTTGTAGTCACCGCGGAGGGTTGTCTTGAAAGGGACAGTTTTATTGATTTACTTAATACGAAATGTATATAGTTAGCCTTGTGCAGTGTTAAGTGAACGCAGTTTTTTATTGCCTTGTGTTGAACAAAGTGATCATATTCTGTTATGGTGAGTAGATAGGTAGTAATTAAGGCGCATTGAAATATACCCTTTCCTTTTTACTAATAGAATGGCAAAGAAACTCTCTATCTCTTTTTCTCTAATATTCTTCCATATTTCTGGTAACCTGGGTTATAACCCGGATATAGCTTATTTGATCAACTGACGTCATGCAAAATCAACCAATCACTAACACTCCCGCTAAAATTCAAGTCAAATATGTGTAGGCGTTAAGTAACTATAAAATAAAACAGTGAAAAGGACAGTTTTGTAATCGCTGAGGGAGGTTGTCTTGAAAGGGACACTTTTATAGTCGCTGAAGGAGGGTTGTCTTGAAAAGAACAGTTTTGTAGTCGCTGAGGAGGGTTGTCTTGAAAATGACAGTTATGTAGTTGCTGAAAAGGGCTGCCCAGAAAGGGACAGTTTTGTAGTCGTTGTTGCTGGATGGAGCTGGTTGCTTGTTGGTGTTGGAAGCCAGCCGGAGCTGTGGATTATCATAGCTCTATAGCTGGCTGGCTGTCCTCAGACATCTGGGCCGAAGTTGATGCTTTTTGAGCATGGATACCGTTTTATATCCCGAATGAGTTTTACAACAATCGTTGGCTAATCTTTTTCTTCTACTGGTTTTTTAAACAATATGGGAGTGCCAGCAAGATACGACATGTTTTCCATTTTTCATGAACCACAGGAGGTGAACATAGTCTTGAATTTGTGTCGTATACATGGAATGAAATATGATACTGCTTTGTACCATACGAGATAAACATAGTCAATTGGATTTCTGTCGTGTTAATGTGATTGAAGTTAACACAAGGGATTTTGGAATTTTGAAATGAGTATGAAGTGAATTAAACAGTTTTTATCTTCTTCCGTATGAAATAAATTCAATCTTTTCCTTTGGCTTATACATAAGGGGTGAAGAAATAATTCATTTAGTCTTACTTTTTTTTTCCGTACCTTTCATAAGTTAATGAAGTCAATACTTTGATTTTGTGCTATACACAACTTATTATATATAATGGTTACTTGTTGATTTTCTGTCGCCATTTTTTAAATTAATTTTCGAACATTTTCACAAATACAGATTTGTAAAAATATACAATCACAAATATACAATCCCAATGATTCAGTCAGCACTCTGAAAAGAAAAAGAAAAAACAATTAATTAAAATAAAAATTAATACCATATCTAACAGTATTTACATTATTTGGACTATTGTTCCCATCTTTGTTGCCATTTGTACGACGTTTCGGCCGTTGTACATTCCGGGTTTCTTCAGGTGCTAGGAATTTCGAACCGAATATAAATACTGTACATACTACCTTATCTCAGAAATATAGACAAATACCACATTTAACTTTATGAAATACCATCAATACGTAAATTAAAAGGTGGCGATAGATAATCCAAAGAAACGTGTTTTAAAAAGTGACAACAATTAATCAAATAATGTTTCATATACGGGATGTGCATTGTGGTGCAGTGGATATATGCTCAGAACGAGAAATCTGAGAGCCGCGTTCGAATACCAGCCGAATTGGTTACATTCACTTACGCTAAGAATATGTTTGGGAAAGGTCTCTTTTTTCCTCCAGCTATGGGTTAAATGACAGGACAACCTTAGTTGACGATCAGTTTACCGCAGAAAGTAATGTCAATCTTCTGCCCAGTTAGTGATGATCGCCAAAGCGTGTATCCCGTATTTAACTGATTGACTGAATCTTTTGAAAAACAAAATCTTCTTTTAACAATTTTTTTTCAAAGATTTAAATTTAGTACATAAGATCGAGTATTAAATGTGGCTGAAATAAAAAAAATGCGCCATTGAATTAAAGATTTAGTTTTAGGCTTTTAATATTTGCTTATAACGAAAATTGCTTCTAAACAAAATAGCTTGTTAAGAAACTGTCTGTGACCATCATTGTCATTTATCTATTATGAATACTAAATAAATTATATTTGCTAACTTATATACTTGGTATGAATGATTGAGCTTCATTTATTAAATTGTTTTTTCTTTAGTTCTTGTACATTGAAGAGGCTCATCCCTTGTTCCCTGTTTAGGATGTGGTTTCCAGTTTTCTCTTTTCCAATCTTTTTTACTCTTTTTTTTTCTTTTCCAATTGGAGTAGATAGACTAAACTATCGCCCGATTCACACTGCGCATCAGTGGCGTTACCGCCTTGCTTGGGGTGACATGATTAAAAATAATAATAATAATAATAATTGTGTAAACTGTTTGCGTGAGTGGATGAAAAACTGAAGAAAAAGAGAAAGGCAAAGCGTCAAAAATGACGCAAAACAACATTTAAAAAAGGAAATTGTGCAATCCATGATCTCATCTGAACAGTCAGTCAGTTAAGTGCCATACGTGATACACGCTTGTGGGCGATCATGTCTCGAAAGAAACATGACTAACTGGGCAGAAGATTATTCCTCAGTAGGTTGCCATTGCTTTCTGCGGTAGACTGATTGTTATCCAAGGCTATAGAACCTAATCTGTCCTGTTATGTGACTCATAAACTAGAGGGAGAAGAGATGTATTATATTATTAAGTAGTAATTAGTGGGGGATCAGTTTATTACTTCATAACAATATAAAAGTGACCCCCTCCATTTTATGACCAGTAGAAGCCTTAATCATGTTTCCAACTATTATATTCAGTCAGTCAGTTAAGTGCCATACGTGATACATGCTTTGGGTGATCATGTCGCGAAAGGTTCATGATGGAATGGGCAGAAGATTATCCTGCAATGGGTTGCCGTTGCTTTCTGTGGTAGACTGGCTGCCAGCAAAGGCTACAGAACCCAATCTGTCCTGTTATTTAACCCATAACTGGAAGGAAGAGACGGATTAATACCTTTCCCAAGGGTATTTGTGCGTAAATGAATGCAATGAATTCGAGCTCGGCTCCCCGATTTCTCGTTCCACGCCGATATCCAATGCACCACAACGCACATCCTTGAACGCACATCTGAACAGAAACGAGACATAATAGTGATACAAGGGGGACAATATTTCCTTCTTTATTCACTGACGTTTTTCAGGCTTCTTTAAATTGATTCCAATAATTTATTTTTGTAATTTTCTTTTCTTTTTCTTTTTTTTCTTTTTTTTTTTTTTTTTTTTTTGCAGTACAGAAAACAAAAGGCGAAATTCTTTTTTTCTTGGATATCATTTAGAATTTTTTTTTTTAATCATATCGCCCCAAGCAAGACATTTTACTGCCACCGGTGCGCAGGGAGGAAAGTCATGAGAAAAAATGACTGGTTATAGGCGGTGTCAGAAAGTGGGTAAGAGAAGGATGAATATACTGATGAGAGTGGAGTGGACGGAGAAAGGAGCATGAGAGAGAGAATGCAAGTCACAAAGATAAGAGATGACTATTGGCTTTACATTTAAACTCCTGGAGATTGTAGCAGCCGGGGAAGCAAGTAAACGGAAGGGAATTCCACAAGCGGAAAGTGCGAGAAAAGAAGCTGGTGGAGTAGAATTTACGTTTACATTTTATTGGTTTCACAGAAAAAGGGTGGGACCTAGTTGCTAATCTTGTGACTCGAGTAAATTTATATATAGGGGGCACCAGTGAGCTAAGTTCATCGGAGCAGAAGCCGTGAAAGTATTTGTAGAAGAGACATAGGGAAGCCACATTGCACCGGTGAGAAAGTGACTGTATCTGAGCTACCAAGTCGGGGTCGATCACATTACAGATTCTCCGTTGAATTTTGCCAAGGACACCTAGGTGGATAGCAGGAGCTCCCGACCAGATATGGTAGCAGTATTTAATGCACGGGCAGATGCTTAGTCGGGATCGATCACGTTACAGATTCTCCGTTGGATTTTGCCAAGGACACCTAGGTGGATAGCAGGAGCTCCCGACCAGATATGGCAGCAGTATTTAATGCACGGGCAGATGCTTAGTCGGGATCGATCACGTTACAGATTCTCCGTTGGATTTTGCCAAGGACACCTAGGTGGATAGCAGGAGCTCCCGACCAGATATGGCAGCAGTATTTAATGCACGGGCAGATGCTTAGTCGGGATCGATCACGTTACAGATTCTCTGTTGGATTTTGCCAAGGACACCTAGGTTGATAGCA
Organism: Ascarosepion bandense; assembly: GCA_037127315.1. Taxonomy (NCBI): domain Eukaryota; kingdom Metazoa; phylum Mollusca; class Cephalopoda; order Sepiida; family Sepiidae; genus Ascarosepion; species Ascarosepion bandense. Next base: position 1,094,172 of record JBBBDQ010000926.1, read on the forward strand.
GGAGCTCCCGACCAGATATGGCAGCAGTATTTAATGCACGGGCAGATGCTTAGTCGGGATCGATCACGTTACAGATTCTCCGTTGGATTTTGCCAAGGACACCTAGGTGGATAGCAGGAGCTCCCGACCAGATATGGTAGCAGTATTCAATGCACGGGCAGATGCTTAGTCGGGATCGATCACGTTACAGATTCTCCGTTGGATTTTGCCAAGGACACCTAGGTGGATAGCAGGAGCTCCCGACCAGATATGGCAGCAGTATTCAATGCATGGAAAGTAGCGCAGAACCTAGCTAACGATCTTGCGCAGAACAAAGATTAAGAGAAGTTGCCAAAAGACAAACCTTATTAAGAGTTATGAAGATCAGGAAATTATTGAGAGCCATGATCGCCAACATTCCAAAGAGACACGGCATATAGAAGAAAAAGAATGAGTTTCTGCAAATTGTCGGAAAGAGAAGGATTAAGAAAGATAGTAAAGCACCAACTTTATTAAGAGCTACCAAAGACAGGAAATTGTGGAGGGCCATGATCGCCAACGTTCCAAAGCGACACGGCATATAGAAGAAAAAGAATGAGTTTCTGCAAATTGTCGGAAAGAGAAGGATTAAGAAAGATAGTAAAGCACCAACTTTATTAAGAGCTACCAAAGACAGGAAATTGTGGAGGGCCATGATCGCCAACGTTCCAAAGCGACACGGCATATAGAAGAAAAAGAATGAGTTTGGGCAAATTGTCGGAAAGAGAAGGATTAAGAAAGATAGTAAAGCACCAACTTTATTAAGAGCTACCAAAGACAGGAAATTGTGGAGAACCATGATCGCCAACGTTCCAAAGAGACACGGCATATAGAAGAAAAAGAATGAGTTTGGGCAAATTGTCAGAAAGAGAAGGATTAAGAAAGATAGTAAAGCACCAACTTTATTAAGAGCTACCAAAGACAGGAAATTGTGGAGGGCCATGATCGCCAACGTTCCAAAGCGACACGGCATATAGAAGAAAAAGAATGAGTTTGGGCAAATTGTCAGAAAGAGAAGGATTAAGAAAGATAGTAAAGCACCAACTTTGTTAAGAGCTACCAAAGACAGGAAATTGTGGAGGGCCATGATCGCCAACGTTCCAAAGAGACACGGCATATAGAAGAAAAAGAATGAGTTTGGGCAAATTGTCGGAAAGAGAAGGATTAAGAAAGATAGTAAAGCACCAACTTTATTAAGAGTTACCAAAGACAGGAAATTGTGGAGGGCCATGATCGCCAACGTTCCAAAGAGACACGGCATATAGAAGAAAAAGAATGAGTTTGGGCAAATTGTCGGAAAGAGAAGGATTAAGAAAGATAGTAAAGCACCAACTTTATTAAGAGCTACCAAAGACAGGAAATTGTGGAGGGCCATGATCGCCAACGTTCCAAAGAGACACGGCATATAGAAGAAAAAGAATGAGTTTGGGCAAATTGTCAGAAAGAGAAGGATTAAGAAAGATAGTAAAGCACCAACTTTATTAAGAGCTACCAAAGACAGGAAATTGTGGAGGGCCATGATCGCCAACGTTCCAAAGAGACACGGCATATAGAAGAAAAAGAATGAGTTTGGGCAAATTGTCGGAAAGAGAAGGATTAAGAAAGATAGTAAAGCACCAACTTTATTAAGAGCTACCAAAGACAGGAAATTGTGGAGGGCCATGATCGCCAACGTTCCAAAGAGACACGGCATATAGAAGAAAAAGAATGAGTTTGGGCAAATTGTCGGAAAGAGAAGGATTAAGAAAGATAGTAAAGCACCAACTTTATTAAGAGCTACCAAAGACAGGAAATTGTGGAGGGCCATGATCGCCAACGTTCCAAAGAGACACGGCATATAGAAGAAAAAGAATGAGTTTGGGCAAATTGTCAGAAAGAGAAGGATTAAGAAAGATAGTAAAGCACCAACTTTATTAAGAGCTACCAAAGACAGGAAATTGTGGAGGGCCATGATCGCCAACGTTCCAAAGAGACACGGCATATAGAAGAAAAAGAATGAGTTTGGGCAAATTGTCAGAAAGAGAAGGATTAAGAAAGATAGTAAAGCACCAACTTTATTAAGAGTTACCAAAGACAGGAAATTGTGGAGGGCCATGATCGCCAACGTTCCAAAGAGACACGGCATATAGAAGAAAAAGAATGAGTTTGGGCAAATTGTCGGAAAGAGAAGGATTAAGAAAGATAGTAAAGCACCAACTTTATTAAGAGTTACCAAAGACAGGAAATTGTGGAGGGCCATGATCGCCAACGTTCCAAAGAGACACGGCATATAGAAGAAAAAGAATGAGTTTGGGCAAATTGTCAGAAAGAGAAGGATTAAGAAAGATAGTAAAGCACCAACTTTATTAAGAGCTACCAAAGACAGGAAATTGTGGAGGGCCATGATCGCCAACGTTCCAAAGAGACACGGCATATAGAAGAAAAAGAATGAGTTTGGGCAAATTGTCGGAAAGAGAAGGATTAAGAAAGATAGTAAAGCACCAACTTTATTAAGAGCTACCAAAGACAGGAAATTGTGGAGGGCCATGATCGCCAACGTTCCAAAGCGACACGGCATATAGAAGAAAAAGAATGAGTTTGGGCAAATTGTCGGAAAGAGAAGGATTAAGAAAGATAGTAAAGCACCAACTTTATTAAGAGCTACCAAAGACAGGAAATTGTGGAGGGCCATGATCGCCAACGTTCCAAAGAGACACGGCATATAGAAGAAAAAGAATGAGTTTGGGCAAATTGTCGGAAAGAGAAGGATTAAGAAAGATAGTAAAGCACCAACTTTATTAAGAGCTACCAAAGACAGGAAATTGTGGAGGGCCATGATCGCCAACGTTCTAAAGAGACACGGTATATGTGGAGAGCCATGATAGTTCATGTTCTGAAGGGAAACAGCACATAGCAAATGAAGAAAATTGATTAAAGCGATTTCGTGATAAGTACATCAGCTTTGATAGAGTTTGTAGTTATTATTGTCAAATTGTATGCATGAGCGAGTGTTTCTGTTTGCCCCAATCCTCTTTTTCAGTTTTAATGTCCTCTAACTGACCACCCTATGTGCAATAACTAGAAACACTGTCCGAGAAGGGACAAGAAGATTTTAGAATTGTATGATTGTCCTAAATCATGTGGGCATGGATCATAAGTACTAGGTCGTTACAAATATGATGGCCGCTTAAAGTATTGTATTTTGAAAAGCCATTTTAACATAGTATTTACGGTATATATTAGGTGAATTTTGGTATCTATCTAAACTTATTTATAAATGGAACTCTGTGTGTGTGTGGGGGGGGGTGCGTGTGTCTGTGTGTCTGTGTGTGTCCGTTACATATAGACTCCGAAACGGCTGAACCGATTTTCTTGAAAATTTACACAGTTGTACTATAAACGTCTGCGAGTGTTCTTAGCTAGGTTTTGTGTCGAGGTACCCCAGATAAATATCGAAGATCGATAATCGAAATAATCGGGTTATAGAAGGAGTGGTCTGATTTTAATCAAATTAGATACTCATAGACAAAAACATAAGAAACGATATTCAGAAGTTTCAAGGTTGCAGTTCTTACAATAGTGCAGAAAATCGATAATATATATATATATATAAAAGGCAAGATATTTGTGTGTGTGTCTGTTTATCTGCCTGTATGTCTGTATTTTTTCAGCTATTTTACTTTAGTTTTTGCTTCGGGTTTGGCTCTAAGTAGGTATAATTGTAGTTCTTAGTCTCAGCCATGATACCATTTACTCAGAGGACTTATTTAGCCTTCAAAATTCAGTTTAGAACGGAAAAAACTTATTTGATATCGATACCAGGAAATGAAAATTTGACTTACATCCATTCATTTTTCTTTCAGTCTACGGTTTCGCTTTAACTGGAAACAACTATTGCTTTTCAGTCATTCGTGCCAACGTCCAAAGAGTCTGAGCTCCAGGATCGTAGATTAGTTTTAAAGCTTTCATTACACCCGAGCAACGCCGGGCTATACTGCTAGTACATAATAATTAATGTGTGCCCTTTAATATTTTTTAATTCATTTTCAGACAAAAGTATTCTTGAAGAGTAGAAGCTCTTAATTATAAGCATGACAGAACATGAACTTAGTTTACTTTTCTTGCATCAGTTTAAACTTGAGCACAGTGCTTTCCAAAATTCTGCCAATATCAACAGAGAATTGGGAGATTGGTCCACAAGTGATCGAATAGTACAAAAGTGGTTCCAGAAATTCCGTACTGGGGATGAGAGCCTTGAAGATGAAGAAAGTAAAGGAGTGTCATGCAGTCTTGACAACGAACAATTGCAAACAGTTGCTGAGCGAAATGCACATCAAAGTGTTCGAGGAATGTCTCAGACTTTTGGTGCCAGCACTGCAACAGTATCACGCCATTCGCAGAGTATTGGCAGGGTGAAAAAGCTCGATGAATGTGTTACTCGTGATCTCAATGAAAATTTTAAAAAAAAATAGGCGTTTTGAAGTGTACTCCATGCACTTTCGGGTTGCACCCCTTTCTTGACCGAATAGACACTTGTGATGAAAAGTGGATCCTTTATGATAACCGTAAACAATCAATGGCTTGATCGTGATGAGTCCGCCAAACATTTCCTAAAGCCAAAGTTGCATTAGCAAAAAATTATGATGACTGTCTGGTGGTCTGCAATTGGTGTTATCCACTACAGATTTCTGGAAAACAATCAGAGCATTAATGTAGAACTTTACTGCAATCAACTTGCTGAAATGCATGTACGCCTGCAAAAAATCAGACCTATATTGGTGAATTGACGTGGTCCAATTCTGCTTCACGATTTATACGCGGCCACATGTTGCAAGAATGATGTTGCAAAAACTCCCAGACTTGGGATACGAGAGCTTACCACGCCATATTCTCCTGATCTTTCACCCACTGATTATCATTTTTTAAGCATTTAAGCACATTTTTAAATGGTTAAACTTTTAGGCCCAAACCAGAAATGGAATCAATTTCAAAGCTTTCGTTGCATCACAGCTAATTTTTATCAAAGAGGAAAAAATAAACTTGTCGATAGATGGCAGAGATACAGAGATGCTGAAGGCTCGTATTTTGACTAATTTAGGCATTTATACAGTCAATTTTTCAATAATGAAATTACGTTTCTGAAATCGCCCATTATTTTGTAACAACCTAATAGTATGAATATTAATTCTTGAATTTATGAAAATGAGATGGAAATGAAAGAAAGAAAGAAAGAAAGAAAGAAAGAAAGAAAGAGCAAGCGATATTGCAGACTAACATTATAGTTCTCGTTTTACTGCGGCTGAAATAGCAATAATTAGGTGACGTTAGTAGCGGAATGTCCCAAAATTGCTCACTGCCTTTTCATTGGACGATCGCTTCTCGTTTTTGTCTGTTAGACATCGTGTGCGTATATATATATATATATATATATATATATATATATATATATAAACAAATGAAAAAAAACTCATCGACTTTCGTTGACGACGCAACAATAATATCGACACGTTAAGGAATAAGCAAGAAATTCGCTTTTGGAGTTCTGTAGAATTGATGCCTTGCAGGATTTCTTCTGTTCATCCTTTTGTAAATCGTACGAATTTTTATTTTATTTATCATTTTTGTTCGCAATCCAAGTGCCTGATTCTTTATAGGTTTAACTGACTTGACAGATCTATCTATCTATCTATCTATCTATCTATCTATCTATCTATCTATCTATCTATCTATCTATCTCAGCCTGTTCACATCTATCTATCTATCTATCTATCTATCTATCTATCTATCTATCTATCTCAGCCTGTTCACATCTATCTATCTATCTATCTATCTATCTATCTATCTATCTATCTATCTATCTATCTATCTAGCCTGTTCACATCTATCTATCTATCTATCTATCTATCTATCTATCTATCTATCTATCTCAGTCTGTTCAGATCTATCTATCTATCTATCTATCTATCTATCTATCTATCTATCTATCTCAGCCTGTTCACATCTATCTATCTATCTATCTATCTATCTATCTATCTATCTATCTATCTATCTATCTGTCTATCTCAGCCTGTTCACATCTATCTATCTATCTATCTATCTATCTATCTATCTATCTATCTATCTATCTCAGTCTGTTCAGATCTATCTATCTATCTATCTATCTATCTATCTATCTATCTATCTATCTATCTTCATTCTGCTAATATCCATGTTGACGTTTTTGTGGTCATGTTTTTTCGCGTAGTCACACCAATTTCTTTATCCTAAAACAAAAACAAGACAAAAACAAAAACAAAAAAACAAACATAATATTCAGGTATGTTTCCACGGCATTGTCTTCACGGGACAAGTACACGCACGCACGCACGCACGCACGCACGCACGCACGCACGCACGCACGCACGCACACACGAACGAACGAACGAACGAACGAACGAACGAACGAATGAATGAACGAACACAGTCGCGATCATATGGCATCCAACATATACGTACTAATATATGCTCTCATAAGCAAGCTTCTTTTTCTGTCATTAATTCAATTACACACGTGCATGTAATTAGAAATCAACATTTTCTATGCCCTAAATTCTTATCGGAAGTTATGAAGATTTACTCAGCCTCACTCGGGTGTGGGTCATCCAGTTAGGATTGATCACACGGTTGTTTCACTGATCTGCTACAAAACGTTGTTTAGACATTGATTTACGACAAAGAATCTGATTTATTTATTTTAATATTGCCAGGCACTACATCACAATAGTAAAGCACCTAATTTGATATTCACTGTCCGATGGTGGGGTACCTCTGCAAAACCTTGAGTGGAGGCGGTATAAGTTTTTTTAGAAGTCTACCTTACACTCCACCCACGTCTATTGAACAGGTGAAGAGACTCATCCCTTGTTTCCTGTTTAGGATGTGGTTTCCGGTTTTTCTCTTTTTCTCTTTTCCAATCTTTTCACTCTTTATTTATTTATTTTTTCAATTGGAGTAGATAGACTAAACTATCGCCCGGTTCACACTCCACCCACGTCTATTGAACAGGTGAAAAGGCTCATCCCTTGTTTCCTGTTTAGGATGTGATTTCCGGCTTTCTCTTTTCCAATTTTTTCACTCTTTTCTTTTTTCTTCTTTTCAATTGGAGTAGATAGACTAAACTATCACCCGGTTCACACTCCACCTACGTCTATTGAACAGGTGAAGAGGCTCATCCCTTGTTTCCTGGTTATGATGTGGTTTCCGGTTTTTCTCTTTTCCAGTATTTTCACTCTTACGTAGCCCCCTGCGCATCAGTGGATGTTTTCGCCTTGCTTGGGGTGATATGATTAAAAAAACAAAAAACAAAAAAAAAACTCTAATGTGTGTGCATAATTACGATGAAAGGATGAATATTTTTCTATTTTTTATGTTCTGATCGACCTACTGATTGAATGTGTTTGTATGAGAAGTTACGCTTATATGATATATTTATTATACCCGCGTATTCCTTTATTGATTGATTGATTGATTGATTGATACTTAGTTTTTGGTCATAATAAGGTTTGATAATAGAATTAAAAATTCAATAAGAATTTCTTTATTCAATTTTTTTATTGAGAGTTGGTACTTGGATAATTTAACAAATAAATGAATATTTATTTTTAAATAAATTTTTTCAGTTTGTAATGACAAAATAAATCTTTTCTATTAAGTAAAGATGTGTTTGACGAATTTTAAAAATATATAAAGTCCCATGCCATTGTCTCATTAGGAATACTTTAAAAATAATTTTATGTTATTTATTTCATAACTTTAATTACTTGGGGGACAAATCAAATGTGGAATAATTCAACAAGAAATTTTAAAATGAAGCTTTTATATATATATATATATATATATATATATTATTATATTATATTATATATTATATATATTATATATTATATTATTATATTATATAATATATATATTATGGACTCTCCCGTCGATTTTCGATCAGTTAGACTACCACACAAAGAATTGATTAGAGTGGTGAAGGCTTGTGTAGCACCATCCACACTTTTTGGAACTGCTGATAACAAACAATCGGTGCAGAAGTTTGCCACGGATCGCATGAACAGCAGACCTCAGATATTTAACCCATAACTGGAGGGAAGGAACGGATTAATACCTTTCCCAAGGGTACCAGTGCGTAAGTGAATGCAGAGTATTTTGACTGGAAATCGATCTCGGCTCACCGATTTCTCTTTCCAAGCCGATATCCCCTGCACCACAACACACATCCGTCAATAATCGGTTACAGTACCTGGTATTCTCAAACGGTCACCCATTTAGTACTGATCAGGCTCCACGTTGATATATATATATATATATATATATATATATATATATATATAAAAGCTTGATTCAGTTCCCAAAATCAGTATTTTACGGATTCAATATCAGTGTACTGATTTTGAGAGGGTAGTCACGCATATATATATATATATAATATATAATATATATATATATATATATATATATATATATATATATATATATATATAAGCTTGATTCAATTCCCAAAATCAGTATTTTACGGATTCAATATCAGTGTACTGATTTTGAGAGGGTAGTCACGCATATATATATAATACTCCGCTCATAAAAGAGTTTATAATATTCGCCTGTTGATTGAACAGAGGATGAACATGAATCTCCGGGTCATGCTATAAGCGTAGGATAATATGTAAATTTTTAATATATACTTCTTAGCTTTGTTATATTACATCCAGCACTGTTTTATTAACACCAGAGGAAAATATCTATATATGTCCCTCTTACTCGTTACTTTCCTCCTATGTAACACCCTTCGCACCAGTGGCGGTGAGGCTTGGGGTGAAATGATTTAAAAAAAAAAAAGGAGACGTGTAATTATGTATATATCCATATGCATATTTACTGATATCCATTCCCCAATCTCTCTCTCTCTCTCTCTCTCTCTCTCTCTCTCTACGATGAGAATGATTTTAGTCGTAATTTTTGAAAGCGTCTGTATTCTTATTCAATGATACGAAGAATAAACCAAGAAGTGGGAATTGCTCTTTTGGACTCTGTTATTTTCTACATGAAGCCCGTTTTTGGTGGGGTCATAATAGGGTTAGACCAGTAACACATTTGGGTTAAAAAGTGTTCGATGCAATTATATTGTAGAACTTTTGAATATTTTTCATTTTTAAACGAGTTATTTCGCTACCCGGGTTTCTATCATGAGTGGTGTCTTCAGGTGATTTTTAATAACTGATTTTACCGTTTACCGTTTTTCTTTTTAAGAACGCTCTTTTAATGGTGTTTTATTTGAACGTTCACGTGGCAGGAAATTTATGAACGCGCATTGTTTAAATTAAAACGGATTATGATATTTTCATCCATGTTATTTTTAGTTTTAATTTAAACATTAACAAGAAACGTTAACATGTCAAATTTATGTACCTTTTCGTATTTGTTTCTTATTGAATTATTTTGTCGGATTTAATCCATATTTTCAGCTCAAGTGTGTGTGTGCGTGAGTGTGTGTGTGTGTTATTTTGTCCCTAAACTAAAAACAACCTTGATACATACGCACAAACCGTTTATACCCTGTGTCCTAAAAAATTCTTTCTATTAATTCAAATTTTTATTTTTTTTATTTTGATTTCAAGTTTTTGTTTAAATTATATATATATATATATATATATATATATATATATATAAGTGTGCCGTTAGTATTCCAGACGATAAGCTATGATAAGCTCTCAGTAAGATCCGAACTCATGACCCTTTTTTTGTCTCCAGGGAAGCCTGATAAACGCCCATCTATTTAAATCACTATGTCATTTAATTGATTTGTAGAAAAACAAATCTAATCTTTAAATTCATCACTTCATTCCATGATCTTTATCTGTGCCATATTTGTTTTTGGTTTTACGCATTTTATTAATAGCAGCTGTGCTACTTTTAAGTTTTATTCAATAAGAATTTCTTTATTTTGCTGTCCTGTCCTGTCTACTCCTTGCCCTATCGTTGATTGGCTAAGTAAATATTCTCTATAAAAATGTAACTAAAATATTTTGAGATGAAAATAGATGCTACTCAAAATTGAATAATAATGGGTGAATTTATGTGTATAACTATTTGTTTATTTGCTTACAAAATGATATATTAACAAAAGTAACTAAAATATTTTGAGATGAAAATAGATGCTACTCAAAATTGAATAATAATGGGTGAATTTATGTGTATAACTATTTGTTTATTTGCTTACAAAATGATATATTAACAAAAAACGAAAGTAACTCCCCACAAATATCTTAAAATTGATTACTTAATAAACAAGAAGATAAATACTGTTACAATTTTTTACGGGTACCATTGTCATTGTATTTATTGTGCGTTAGTCAAATACTACTTAGCAGAAAAACATATCTTTCGAAGTTAGGTACCACAAAAAAAAAAAATGGATGCGTTTTTTTTTCCGAAATCGAAACAAAAAATGCTCTTCTCTTTTTAAAAAGAATTACCAAAAATCAGTGAATTATCCGATTTAAATGAAATTAATGAATAAGTTTACGAAAAATGAATGAATGGTATACTATAATAAATTGGGTCAATTACGCATACATCATGAATACTTTTGAAATTGGAACCTGATGACAAATATATTTGATTTGATAGTTTTATCTAAAAATTCTCGAACACAATATTTTTTTAGTCAGAATTATTCGTTATATCAAATTATAAAATATTTTTTCTTCCTGAAATCTTACAAAAAATATTCATTTTTTTTTTTATTGAGAGTTGGTACTTGGATAATTTAACAAATAAATGAATATTTATTTTTAAATAATTTTTTTCAGTTTGTAATGACAAAATAGATTTTTCTATTAAGTAAAGATGTGTTTGACGAATTTAAAAATATATAAAGTCCCATGCCATTGTTTCATTAGGAATACTTTAAAAAGAATTTTATGTTATTTATTTCACAACTTCGATTATTTAGGGCACAGATCAAATGTGGAATAATTCAACAAGCAATTTTAACAATATGATGTTTGGGAGTACCTAGAGTATTTATGAAATTGGTAGGTTAAAGAAAACATGAAGGTAGTCAATTAACAGTTAGTTCAATAAGCTTTAATATTTTTTCCCAGTTTTTTTTTAATTTTTAAACGGAACTTTCTTTTGTTTAAAAAATTTTTCTTAAAATAATTTAAAGAGCCGATTTGGAACAGTTAATAAATAAATAAATACAGAATAAATGCAAAATAGTTAAGAAAAAATTACAATAGATAAAAAGTTAAAAGAAATAAACGCGTAATTTTAGCAGAATATATTATAAAATGTTGGCTACGCAGAGCCCAAATAATAAAAGGGATTATACCTACAAAAAATTACAAAGAAAGGCATGTACAAATTTTCAGCCCAAAGTTTTTGTAGCGGAACTCTGGATCCTGATTGGTCACAAAATCGCAAAATTCAAAAAACGTCTTTTCCACAGCTAAAGAAAAAATAATTCTGGGAGCCACCCCACGTGACTGGGTTCAATATTTAAGGATGGCCTCTAACCGGTCACGGCGGTCAATCATGGGGAGGCGGTTTGCTGACGCACATCAAAAATGTAACTTCCACAAGCGACCCGGACATTGTTCTCTTTATCTCTTTCAACAATCACTACTAGAACATTTTGCAAACTCTTGATACCTTAACTTTCTCAATGAACATTAACTTCTACAACTTATGTTATTCCTCCTTTTAATAAATTTTTATTTTAACATTCAAAGTGTATATTTTATTATTCCACTCTTCTACACAATTCCACATATTCCAACCTGCCGACAACCATCCCTCTGATGATGAAAAACCTTCTGATGGTAATAATTCTGCATAAAACTTGTAAGCTGTAGCGAGTTCCGTTAAGTCTGACACAAGGCCGAATCAAAGAATCATTAACCAGCTTCTTATAGCTGCATTTTCACAAGCGGGCCATATACACATAAATAGCCAAAAAATTCACATATTTTCATTTACATTCAGTTAACCACAAAGCCTATTTGAAGGTATAAAATCCTTTAAAAACCAGTACAAAATTTGACTTTAAGCACTCACAAAGGACGAAAATAATTCCTTTTTTTATTCTTTACAAAAAGATGAAAATATTTTTTTAAGCACAAATGTATTCTGATACAGGCCATTTTCCATTGACACCACAATGGCGAAAGATATACGTACATATTTGTTAGATTTTTTTTCAGTCAGATACACTTTATATCAAAAGGCAAAAATATCCTTTACCAATGAGTTCAAATTTTGTTTTAAAAGCACACACAAGTCGAAAATCTAAACTTATTTATAAATTGGACTTTGTCTGTGTGTGTGTGTGTGTGTGTGTGTGTGTGTGTGTGTGTCCGTTACTTATAGACTCCGAAACGGCTGAACTGATTTTCTTGAAAATTTACACAGTTTAATAAGTTTATTATAAGCAAGTTTATTATAAGCAAGTTTATTATAAGCAGTTTATTATCATTTATAAGTTTATTATAAGCATTATTATAAGCGTTATTATAAGCATTATTATAAGCATTATTATAAGCGTTTGCGAGTGTTCTTAGCTAGGTTTTGTGTCAAGATCCCTCCAATAAATGTCAAAAATCGATAATCGAAAAAATCGGGTTATAGAAGGAGTGGTCCTATTTTAATCAAATTTGATACACTCATAGACAAAGACATAAACGATATTCAGAAGTTTCAAGATTGTACTTCTTACAATAGTGCAGAAAATTTGATATCGATACCAGGAAATCAAAATTTGACTTACATCCATTCAGTTTTCTTTCAGTCTACGGTTTCGCTTTAACTGGAAACAACTATTACTTTTTAATCTTTCGTGCCAACGTCCAAAGAGTCTGAGCTCCAGGACCATGGATTAGTTTTAAAGCTTTCATTACACCCGAGCAACGCCGGGCTATACTGCTAGTAAACCACAAAGTAGGTAGAAAAAACTACTAACAACAGTACTGATTTTCTTAAAGTTCTCTATTTTTCACAATTATAAAAATTATCTTTTCTTACTCTTCAGTCAGTCAGTTAAGTGCCATACGTGATACACGCTTGGGCGATCATGTCTCGAAAGAGACATGACTGACTGGGCAGAAGATTATCCCGCAGTAGGTTGCCATTGCTTTCTGCGGTAGACTGGTTACCGACCAAGGCTATAGAACCCAATCTGTACTGTTATTTAACCCATAACTGGAAGGAATAGGCGGATTAATACCTTTACCAAGGGTATTTGCGCGTAAGTGAATGCAATGAATTCAGTAGGGAAACGACATTGCACCGGTGAGAGAGTGACTGCAGTCGGGATCAATCACATTACAGATTCTCCGTTTGATTTTGTCAGGGACCCCTAGGTGGATAACAGGAGTACCCGTCCAGATATGGCAGCAGTATTCAATGCACGGGCGGATGGTAGATTTATATATGTGCAGGATTGTGTCAGACGGGAATAACTTCCTGGCCCTACACAGAGAACCTACCTTTTTAGCAGCGAATTTAGCTACGGATTCTATCTAGTCATTCAACTTGAGGTCTGTTGTGAAAGTTAACACGTGTAGGCGCAGTTTTACTTTCAGGGAGATTAGCCTGATCCATGCTTAGAAGTGGGGGTGGGACCGATCTAGCCCAGACTCAGTGGAACTCCTGTATGTCAGAGGGCGAGAGTTCTCAAATCGGGATAAAAACTTTTTAAAAGCCAGTTATTACCTGAAAACACGGCACCTTTCAGTTTGGGTAAAATAAACGTCGACACCGACTGTATGCCCTTAGTGGGAGTAGTATCTCTGACCGTATTCTTGTCTTCACTACGATATAAATTTTCCTCGATGATAGCAACCTCCTCCCACACTTTATGTCGGAATGAGAAAGCTTCGTCAAGAAACCGATTATATTATTCAGTATTGCAGGGTTCCTTCTCCACGTAATATGAGTTTAATGCTCCACACCTTTCTTCGAACTCAGACAAAAGCTGTTTCACTTAAACTCGGAGAGATTTTTCCGGATGGAGGGAGAAACTCTTAACAATCTTCTCACAGCGTCTACTTGCTTAGTTAATGTTTTTAAAAGCTCTATCTGCCATTGGGGATGTGCGTTGTGGTACAGTGGAGGGATGTGCGTTGTGGTACAGTGGATATCGGCTCGGAACGAAAAACCAGGGAGCCGAGTTCGAATTCCAGTTGAATCGATTGTATTCACTTACGCGCAAATACCCTTGGGAAAGGTATTAATCCGTCTCTTCCTTCCAGTTATGGGTTAAATAGCAGGACAGATTGGGTTCTATAGCCTTGGTCGGCAACCATCCTACCGCAGAAAGCAATGGCAACCTACTGCGGGATAATTTTCTTCTGCCCAGTAAGTCATGTCTCTTTTGAGACATGATCGCCCAAGCGTGTATCACGTATGGCACTCTAACTGACTGACTGATCTGCCATTGTGACAAAATGCAAAGATAAAAAACAAGCTTATACAAAACAAATAGCATAGAATTGGACGCACGCCGCAGTAACAATAAACGACAGTTTATTGAACGCTAAAACAGAGTTTTCCTATTAACTCTTCTATAATTTTAGCAGAATAAAAGAATTATCCGTGCAATTTTAGCAGAATAAAAGAATTATCCGTGCAATTTTAGCAGAATAAAAAGAATTATCCGTGCAATTTTAGCAGAATAAAAGAATTATTCGTGCAATTTTAGCAGAATAAAAGAATTATACGATTAATTTTAGCAGAATAAAAGAATTATCCGTGCAATTTTAGCAGAATAAAAGAATTATACGATTAATTTTAGCAGAATAAAAGTATTGTTTCTTTTACAAAAAAAAAGGCAACACGCTCAACTCTAGTAGAATAAGAATTTATTTTACGTGGCTGATATAATTTAACGTCCTTAAATCTTTCCCCCGCCTTCAAGTGGAGCAACTCTTTTCTCTTTTCGTATTACCACGTGTTCACAGCGGCAAAGCAAATAAGATTAAAATGCGTGCGTCTCAATTACAGGACTATTTATTACAACATATAAAATTAAAATATATAAAAAGGTTTTTACATTTAACATGTACAGTTCAATAAATGATTAACGTTAGAAATATGTACAATAAAGACAGGAGAACTGATAAAGTTATAGGTATTTTAACGTCAAAACTGATCGCGGAACATACAATAAAAAATTGCGACCAAGTCACAAATTAGCCAAGAGGGAAAGAAGAAGGTGTGCTTTATGAACACAGATACAAAGTACTTACGAGAAGGTGAAATTACAAATGGCATTCTCTTACATTCGAATTAGCGGGAGGCAGAAAATTCAGGGTCTCCGTAGCCGAAATCTTCTTTCTCCAGGGACTTGTTGGCCGACGTTTTCTTTTTTTCGTTCTTTTTCTTCTTCTTTAGGGTAGCAACTCTCGTCAACCAGCACTTGAAGGGGTTTTTTTTATCGTTTCACTCCGAGCAAGGCGGAAATGCCACTGATGTGCAGGGGGCTACATAAGTGTAAAAAGATTAATTAGAAGAGAGTGAAGAGGAAGACGAACCAGTTAGAAAGGAGCAATAGCAAGATGAGAATGCAGGTGTGATGACAGTTTCAAAGGTGGAGAGAAAGGAAAGGATATATGGGGTGGGGAAAGAGCTAAAGTCAAGTGGTTAATAGATGAGTATTGACATTGCATTTAAATTCCTGGAGGTTGTAGCCGTCAGGAAAGCAAGAATATGGGTGCGAGTTCCACAGGCGGGAAGTGCGAGAGAAGAAGGTGCAGGAGTAGAATTGTCGTCTGCATTTGGCTAACCTAACTGTGAATGGGTGGGACCCAGTTGCCAATCTGGTTGTACGAGTAAACACCTGTTGAGGAGGCACCAGTGACTTAAGTTCGTCCGAGCAGAAGCCATGAAAGTATTTATAGAACAGACAAAGTGAGGCCACATTTCGTCGGTGGAGAAGTGGCTGTAGTTGAGCCACCAAGTCAGTACCTATCACATTACCGATTCTCCTTTGGAGCCTGTCGAGAACACTGAGGTGAGCGGCAGGAGCGCCTGACCATATATGGCAGCAGTACTCCATTCACGGACGAATAGTTGACTTGTATATATGCAGGATGGATTCAGGCGGAAAAAAACAACCTGGCCCGACACAGTGACCCAACCTTCTTAGCAGTGGATTTAGCTATGGACTCAATGTAGTGGTTCCATTTGAGATCAGAAGAGAGGGTAAGGCCGAGGAGGAGCAGTGTATTGCTCTCAGGGAGAATCGCTTGGTCTATGCTTATGGGAGGCAGGAGATGTTACCTGTGATGATTGCCACTTCTTGCCCCAATTCACCACAGAGTGTAGATGCCGTTCAAGGTCAGTAGCGAGATTATGTTTGTCCGCCACGACGGATTTTTTACTGATGCGGGAGTAAATTGTGGTGTCATCTGCGTAGATACCTACTTGGCATTTGATCTCATCTGGGAGGTCGTTGATGAAAATAAAAAAGAGCGTTGGGCCCAGGATAGAACCCTGTGGGACACCAGCATTTGTGCTGTAGGATGAAGAGGCATGAGACGACCTTCATTTTGCTGTTATTTAAAAAGGATTGGATTAGATCAAGAAAAAAGGATTGGATTAGATCAAATTAAAAAGGATTGGATTAGATCTCAAACACAGCAGCAATTCAATATAGAGTCGCATATTTAAGGGACTCCGGAAGCCACAATTAGGCGATTCGATTTAGTTAATGGGATAACCAACGATTAGCCAGGCGAGTATAGGTTCTCTACACCGCAAAATATTTCAACCATTATATCCCGTTATTAAGGGGATATAACACATTTCGGCTGCACGAACATGGGTGACAGCTAATGACCCCTCTAAATGTAGGGGAAAACCCAAAGCAGACTTCGAATCTCGCGGTTACACCGCATCGAAAAGTCTGACGTCCTTCCTCCCTGAGCCCAGTTCTGCCACTGCTACTGCCCGACTGTTGCTCGTGCAAGTTCCTCAGGGAAAATCTTCCTCATCAAGTTACGTGTCCTGTGATTGGTCAGCAGCGAGAGTACGAAGAAAGCGACTTTACCATTGGCTCACAGCGCCTGCTGCTTCCCAAAAGGTGACGACCAAATGAAATCAAGGGTCGGTGCAAGTTAAAAAATACCACCTGAAATAAATCTCCCTTCTAACCAAAATAATTTTTACAAAGTACAATAAATAATATTTTCCAGACTTCTGTTAATTTTACTAATTCTTTTAAAAACTAATATTGAGAAACGATTTTAAAGAGTTTTTTAATGTGTCCGTCATCATTTTTCAATAGAAATAGCGGATAAATTGAATGTAAGAACATTTCTAAAATATATTAACATCTTATTGAAATGCGTAAAATTATTTTTCTTTTTCTATGTACATATTAGCTTTAGACATTTATCTTCAAATAAAGTCATAAGTTTTATTGAAAATAACAGATTTAAATAAACTATTTTAAATGTGGTGTAAATCTGTTTTTGTGTGTTTGTTTGTTTCTTTAGCTTAAATTTTCATGATGTTTGGTTCTTTTTGTTTTTGGTCATTTTCAGTTGACTGATTGAACAATGCTCAACCGTTACCAACAGAAAGTCTTTCGGATTCTAAGCATTTTGCAATTATCCCTGGCAGTGGGCATCTTCATAATTGTTCTGATTAATGTTGCTGGATACAAAAACCGTCAATTCTTAGGAACTGGCATCACAATTTTTCTGTTGGTAAGTTTCAAAATAATTTTATCTTTAAAATCACCGTATGCATTTACATCAATATCAACATTAGCAATAAAATATCTTGTAAACACACAAACACACATGCGCGCTTATGGAGTGGTGGTGGAGGCTGTATTTCATCTCAGTGTAAAGCACTGAGCAAAAGTGACCATGGATGTTCCCGAGCCATCTACCCCTAAGAGAAGGACCACTTTAAACATTTCACTTGTTCCCGGTGGTCTGCCTTCAGTCCAATAAGCGCCATACGTGATACAAGTTTGAGCGATAATGTCTCTTTCGAGACATGACTGACCGATCAGAGGATTTTCCCGCGGTAGACTGTAGATCCCAATCTGTCCTGTTATTTAACCCATACTTGGAAGGAGAAGACGGATTAATACCTTTTCCTAAGGATATTTGCGGTATTTTTTTTTAACTCGGCTCTCCGATTTCTCGTTCCGAGCCGATAGCCGATATCTACTGCACCACAACGCATATCCTGCCGTATGATGTATTAATGCCAGGAATGGGGTGTCGTATTGGACATGACAATAACACCTGCGATTCTCGCAAATCTCACTGGACACGTATGTTATACTGGGCGTATAGTTCCAAGGGAAAGAAAAACAAGCATTAAAATTTCAACAGCGTGTATTGAACACATTTCGGAATATATGCTAAGTTGTGTGTAGAAGTGACAAAATTGTTGATATCTTTAGTTACCCTCAATAAGGGAAACGATTAGATGTAAGGGTGTTGACGGATTTGTTGAGTTGGTTGACCGAGGTCATAGTTGGTGTTACGAGAGACTGGAGCAGATTAGTGAAGCCAAATAGAGTTTCATTGGCGAGGTTGACGTATGTCTTTCTTTAGGACCGAAATCGACATAGGTGAGGTGTTTGATGGGCTGTTGGTGGAATACTGAAGCTTGATCGAATGGAATGTCTTTGTTGGATTGTGACCGAATTGGAGAGCAGCGAAACGTGGTCACGTGATGATGACGGAAACGTGGAGTGAATAGTGAAGATGTCGAGGTGTTAGCAATCATCGTGATGTAGTCGAGAGTCGGTGTCGAAGCTGTCACTCAATCGTATTCTGAGTGTGAAGAGTCGAGTGAGATTATTGAAGCTTGGAATTCATAAGAAGACGGAGTATTGACTTAATTTCAATGAGTCTCAATCGAGTCCCATGCCAATCGATAATGGAACTAAGCAAGGTGATATTCCTACTCGAAATTTGTTTTTTAGCTTCTTTTTCTGTAGCTCTCACATATGTTTTCCAGGATTGAGAAGTCGGTGATCCATTGCGTTTTGGGACAACGAGTAAAATTTTTGACTTGACTTATTTCCAGGCTAAATGAAAACTTTCAATAATCTTGGAATTATTTCGAGATATTGTTCTCATCTTGGTTGATATAGATGTTATAATAGACACAACGTTTCAACCAAGTACCCTCTGGTCATCATCAGTTGTCCATAGATTGGCTGATACGGATGATCTTGTTGATTATTGCTAATATTAGTCAATCTATGGACAACTGATGATGACCAGAGGGTACTTGGTCGAAACGTTGTGTCTATTATAACATCTATATCAAATAAGATGAGGACAATAGTTTGAAATAATTCCAGGATTATTGAAAATTACTCATCTCATAAATAAATACAAAGAAAACTTTCAAGTCAATTATTCGAAAGTTTCTCTATACTGATGATGCGAACCTCATTACTCGTACCGAAAATGGATAGCATGCATGGTTCTTTGAATTTTGAAATCAATCTTAGAAGCGAAAAAGCCATCAAAGCGGTAAATTAAAACAAAAATGGGTTTGGCCAGTAACAGACACCTCAGTCGACCCTAAGGTCAGTGTCCGGGCTGCTCTACTATACTATACTCTTCGGGGGTCTCCTGTCAAACATAAAGTGGCGGTTTTTCTACAACACCCAGCATAGAAAAACTGGTCATTCACAATCAACTGCACTAGGCAGGGCATCTCAGGAAAATGAAAAATGAGAGATTGCCTAAGCACCTGTTTTATAGAGAGCACGCTCCTAGACCTCACACTCCCTGATATAAACCCAAGAAACTTTTCATGGATGAATCTGAAAACTCTTGAAATTAGTAAAAAACTTGGTAAAAGAGACAGAGATTAGGACTGGATGGGGAAAAGCTAATGTCGATCGTTTCAATCGCATTGAGTTCAAACTGGTTGAGTATATGAATTTGAAAACAAAACTTAATGATGTAAACGCGATCCCAGGAGTTGTTCCATCTAAGGTTGCATGCACCATGTTCGGAAAGATTGTTCTATATCGTGCTGAAAGGGGAAGCCACTAATTGATATGATGTATATTAGACCGCTTGACCACGAATGATTCCAGATCAATTGGTGGCTTCCTGTGTGTTGTTAGGGGTCGCAGGTTCGAATTCTATCGAATGACACACATTTTCGTAACAAAATTTCTCTTAAATAATCAGACCGCTAGATATATATATATATATATAAATATATTGTTTAATTAAAAGCAGAATATCGAATCATATGCAAGTATCGATTAAAAATAATATTCAAACAAATAAACTATATATATATATATATATATATATATATATATAAACTATATATAAATAAACTATATATACTGATGAGCTGTGATACGGCGAAACAGATCTGTCTGCGGATGACAATATATATATATATATATATATATATAACGGAAAGACAAATTCAAAATTGGAATTCCTAGTGCACTCTCAATTGTGCGCATGTGCAATAGCACCAATTGTGATGAAACTCGTTAGAGGAAAAGTTTTTTCCATTTAGCCATTAATCTTTGCCCCAATATTGTCTTTGATATGTAAACATTCATATATCGTTATCATATATATATATATATATATATATATACTAACCACACACACACACACACACACACACACACACACACACGTGTGTGTGTGTGTGTGTGTGTGTGTGTTAATTTTTATTAATTTATTTCAGGTTTTGGCCTCTGGAATTCTTGGAAATTTTGCCGAATATTTGACTTTTTCTCGTCACCATCGCTTCCAAATTTGGGTAAGAATGTTTTAAGTATTGCTACCAAAAACAAAATAATTGAGCTATTATAAAATTAGTTTTGAAATAATGTCATGGTTCATTATCTCAGAATGAGAAAGAAGAGAAAAAGAGAGAGAAAAGTTTATATATATATATATATATATATATATATATATATATATTAACTTTTCTCTCTTTTCCCCCTTATGCCTACAAATTTCTTAAATCATCAGTCCATGAATTAGAAGAAAAAGAACGTGTACTTTTCCACAGGGCATATATTGCGGGAAAAACTCTCTCTACATATATATATATATATATATAGAGAGAGAGAGAGAGAGAGAGAGAGATAGAAGGAGAGAGAGTGAAAGTGAAAGACATATATATATATATATATATATAGAGAGAGAGAGAGAGAGAGAGAGAGAGTAAAAGAAAGTGATAAAGAGAGAGAAAAAAGATATTTTTATATGCTAAAGTTCGCTCAGTTCAAAACGTAGAGAGTTGTTGTATGAAGTGTGTGATATTAACGTAGAAAGAAGTGAATATTATGAAGATAAGGAGGATAGATAGCGATTGACCCTTGACCTGAAGAGGTTAAAATTGTATCCTTCAGTGAAGAATCTATGCTATCGTGGGTTAAAAAAAGTAGCTGTTTTCAGGAAAGTGCTGTCCGAGTGTAACGTCCTCCTGACAAATAAAATACGGAGGAAATGTGGGTGATTCGGCTCTGTGGATATAGCATAGTCAGTCCTAGCTGTAAAGGTCTGAACTAGTAGAAGTAAAAAGTGCCGCATTTACCATGGAAATAGCGATAGGCGTGCAGAAAAGTGTCTATGAGAAATAGGTTGCAAAGTAAGAAATGAGTCATCGTCTTCAAGACCGCGTAAAGGATTTTGAAGTTTTTCAAGGCTGGGGAGTGAGGATTGAGCAACTCAAGCCCAGACCTTGCTGAAATACTCCATTTTTAATTTAATCTGAGGCATGTAAAAATAAGTGTCATACGTGATACACGCTTAAGCGATATTGTCTCCAAAGATATATGACTGATTGGACAAAAGATCTTCCCGCAGTAGGTTGCCATTACTTTCTGCTGTATTTACTAGGCTTCCCACGCAAGCCCGGATGTGACACATGGTCATTTTAATGTGGGAATTCCCGGCCATATAGCCGGGCCAAAAATATGTCTGTCTATTTTTACCGAGTCGTGGTTCTACCCTTCGGCGGAACGACGACTGGGTTTGTGCTCTCTGCTCGGAAGCAGAGAGCTGACAGTATTATAGAGTTACAGAGCAGTCATCCTAAGACGACCGCTTCAATGCAAACTCTGCCATTACTTTCTGCTGTTACATCCCGAAGGCCATTGCCTTAGATATATAAAAAAGATTTGACAAAGTGTAGTATAGGGAGTACTACACAAACTCGGGAAGAGTATACGCAGTTAACTACTCTTTTCCCTCATCAGGATGTTTTTCCGCCTGAATACATCATGCATATATACAAGTCAAACACCCGTCCGTGCATGGAGTACTGCTGCCATTTATGATCAGGCGCCCCTGCCGTTCTTCTCAGTGTTCTCGACAGGCTCCAAAGGAGAGTAATGTGATAGGCACTGATTTGGCGGCTCGACTGCAGCCACTTCCCCACTGACGAAATGTGGCCTCACTTTGTCTGTTCTATAAATACTTTCATGGCTTCTGCTCGAACGAACTTCACTGGTGCCTCCTCAGCAGGTGTTTACTCGTGCAACCAGACTGGCATCTGGGTCCCACCCATTCACAGTTAGGTTAGCCAAATGCAGACGACAATTCTACTTCCTGCAGCTTCTTCTCTCGCACTTCCCGCCTGTGGAACTCGCTCCCATACTCTTGCTTTCCTGATGGCTACAACCTCCAGAAATTTAAATGCAATGTCAATACTCATCTATTAACCACTGGACTCTAGCTCTCTCCCCACCCCGTATATTCTTCCTTTCTCCCCACCCTTGAAACTGTCAACACACCTGCTTTCTCATCTTTCTATTGCTTCTTTCTAATTGGTTTGTACTTCTTTCTCTCCCTTCTAACTAATCTTCTTTCAGTTATGTAACCCCCCGCACATCGGTGGCATCTCCGTCTTGCTCGGGGTGAAATGATTTTTAAAAAAAAAACCCATGAAGTTGTTATAAATAGCCATTTTTCTTAAAGATCATGATATCAATGCAGGCAGCCTTCAGTGTTTCTCCTCTGCCCTAGCCTCTTTCTGCTTTTTCGTTAACGATCTGCCCTGATCATTAGTAACGCTATAAATATTCTTTTCCCTCATATAAGCCCATGAAGTTGTTATATCAGGAGGAATCATGTAGATTCTGGAACTACAAGAATCATTTTTCCCGAATTTTCAGTGATGGATTGTAGATATGAATTCTAGTTGTGGCCTGGAGTGAACTTCAGTTACAGTAGATATTCAAAGCATAGAGCTTCGTCGGAAGACTAATCGTTCTTGTTTTCCAGTCAGCTTTGATCTTCAAAGAATTATGTGCAATGTCAATCGTCTTCGTCTGTCTCGTTACTTCATTTAATTATTATTTTTTTATTTTTCCCACATTCCTTTAAACTCATTCCTTTAAACCCTTGCATCTTAGTGACTTTATTGATGTATCGGAGTAAAATGATTTTTTTTAAAATTTCTATTATAAGAAAAATTTTCACCCATTGTTTGTCTAAGAACTGCTAATTTCTGAACTGATTACCGGCACTTCAAGGGTCGATCGTCATTTAAATTTCTTCTCCTAATAATCTTCAGTTACTATCACATCCTTTTTCATTCCTGTAACACATCTCATTTGTTGTTATAATTTTAAAAGTAACACTTTACCTTAAGCGGTTCTCGAACCATGTACAGTGTGACCTAGTATTAAACGTGATGAGAGAAAGCTCACGATTCCAATGGTGATTAAGAAATGTTAGTCGCTTTAGCTTTAGTAGTAATGAAAATTACAAGGCAGTCCCTCTCCCACTGCACCGACTATTGAGCTACGTCAACGAAGAGATCAGGTTCAAGTTTCTAAAAAAAATTGATATTTTTAGGTGCTTCTATAAACTGTAGTGTTACCTTCATATATCGTTACTAATGATCAGGGCAGATCGTTAACGAAAAAGCAGAAAGAGGCTAGGGCAGAGGAGAAACATTGAAGGCTGCCTGCATTGATATCATGATCTTAAGAAAAATGGCTATTTATAACGGCTTCATGGGCCTATGTGGGAAAAGAGTAGTTATATCGTTACTAATGATCAGGGCAGATCGTTAATAAAAAGGAGAAAGAGGGTAGGGCAGAGGAGAAACACTGAAGGCTGCCTGCATTGATATCATGATCTTAAGAAATATGGCTATTTATAACAACTTCATGGGCTTTTTTTTTTTTTTTAAGCATTTCACCCCGAGCAAGGCGGAGATGCCACTGATGTGCGGGGTGGTTACATAACTGAAAGAAGATTAGTTAGAAGGAAGAAAAAGAAGTACAGACCAATTAGAAAGGAACAATAGAAAGATGAGAAAGCAGGTGTGTTGATAGTTTCAAGGGTGGGGAGAAAGGAAGGATATACGGGGTGGGGAGAGAGCTAGAGTCATGCATTTAAATTTCTGGAGGTTGTAGCCATCAGGAAAGCAAGAGTATGGGAGCGAGTTCCACAAGCGGGAAGTGCGAGAAAAGAAGCTGCAGGAGTAGAATTGTCGTCTGCATTTGGCTAACCTAACTGTGAATGGGTGGGACCCAGTTGCCAATCTGGTTGCACCAGTAAACACCTGTTGAAGAGGCACCAGTGACTTAAGTTCGTCCGAACACAAACCATGAAAGTATTTATATATTTATAGAACAGACAAAGTGAGGCCACATTTCGTCGGTGGAGAAGTGGCTGCAGTCGAGCCGCCAAGTCAATATCTATCACATTACTGATTCTCTTTGAAGCCTGTCGAAAACACTGAGAAGAACGGCAGGGGCGCTTGACCATATATGGCAGCAGTACTCCATGCACGGACGAATGGTTGACTTGTATATATGCAGGATGGATTCAGGCGGAAAAACATCCTGGCCCGACACAGTGACCCAACCTTCTTAGCAGTGGATTTAGCTATGGACTCAATGTAGTGGTTCCATTTGAGATCAGAAGAGAGGGTAAGGCCGAGGAGGCGCAGTGTATTGCTCTCAGGGAGAATCGCTTGGTCTATGCTTATGGGAGGCAGGAGAGGTTGCCTGTGATGATTGACAGACAACAGCTTGGTCTTAGACGCATTGAAATTGACAAGCCACTTCTTGCCCCAATTCACCACAGAGTGTAGATGCCGTTCAAGGTCAGTAGCGAGATTTTGTTTGTCCGCCACGATGGGTTTCTTACTGATGCGGGTGTAAAATGTGGTGTCACTAACGGATTTCCAGAAAAATAACCATTCTTCAGCAGGGTCCCAGCCAAGTTTGAAAAGATCGGACAAAAATGTTCTTTTAGCTTCTCTCCCTGAATTTCCTTCAAAAAGAGAATGTTTAAGTTTCCGAAAAAACTTGATGGCTGTTCGCTGCAAATGCGGCATTTACACAAGGCACATACTCATTTGATGTCATTTCACTGTCGACTGAGTAAATCCACAGGAGAGTATCAGATTACACATATGTTGGAATGTGCACTCTGATAGGTTCCCTTGCTTACATTAAAGCCACGCAACCAAAAAAAAAAAAAAAAAACTGCCGACTAGGATAATTTTGGTAGATAACATTTTTGAGGCAACCAGATATTATAATGATTCGATAACAGGATATAAAACATAATACTACTATTACTACTACTACTACTACTACTACTACTACTACTAATAATAATAATAATTAATAAATAAATAAAAATAAATATTCTTTATTTTGTCTCTACTCTACATTTTGAGTAGATTAACGATAGGATGAACATTTCTTCTTTTATGTGCCATGTCTTTTCAGGGCGTAAGCGAACATGGCTTTCCACATCTCCCTGTCCCTGGTGGCTTTAAGCACGCTTTCTTCTGTTACACCACGTAACCCTCGTTCTGTCATCCACCGGATCAGGTCTGTCAAATATGTTATCTGCTGCTTTCCCCTGTCTCTTTTTCCCTCTATCTGGCCTGTTAGTATAAGGTTCTACAAGCCATCCTTTCTCATTGCATGTCCCAGGAACTTTAGTTGTCTCTTCTGTCATTCACCAGCTCAGGCCCTTCAAATATGTTATCCGTTGCTTTCTCCTGTCTTTTTTTCCCTCTATCTGGCCTGTTAGTATAAGGTTCTACAAGCCCTCCATTCTCATTGCATGCCACGGAAATTTAGTTGTCTCTTCTGTCATTCACCAGCTCAGGCCCTTCAAATGTTATCCGCTGCTTTCCTCTGTCTCTTTTTCCCTCTATCTGGCCTGTTAGTAGAAGGTTCTACAAGCCCCCCTTTCTCATTGCATGCCCCGGAAATCTAGTTGTCTCTTCTGTCATTCACCAGCTCAGGCCCTTCAAATATGTTATCCGCTGCTTTACCCTGTCTCTTTTTCCCTCTATCTGGCCTGTTAGTACAAGGTTCTACAAGCCATCCTTTCTCATTGCATGTCCCAGGAACTTTAGTTGTCTCTTCTGTCATTCACCAGCTCAGGCCCTTCAAATATGTTATCCGCTGCTTTCCTCTGTCTCTTTTTCCCTCTATCTGGCCTGTTAGTATAAGGTTCTACAAGCCATCCTTTCTCATTGCATGTCCCAGGAACTTTAGTTGTCTCTTCTGTCATTCACCAGCTCAGGCCTTTCAAATATGTTATCCGCTGCTTTCCCCAGTCTCTTTTTCCCTCTATCTGGCCTGTTAGTATCAGGTTCTACAAGCCCTCCTTTCTCATTGCATGTCCCAGGAACTTTAGTTGTCTCTTCTGTCACTCACCAGCTCAGGCCCTTCAAATATCTTATCCGCTGCTTTCCTCTGTCTCTTTTTCCCTCTATCTGGCCTGTTAGTAGAAGGTTCTACAAGCCATCCTTTCTCATTGCATGTCCCAGGAAATTTAGTTGTCTCTTCTGTCATTCAACAGCTCAGGCCCTTCAAATATGTTATCCGCTGCTTTCCTCTGTCTCTTTTTCCCTCTATCTGGCCTGTTAGTAGAAGGTTCTACAAGCCCCCCTTTCTCATTGCATGCCCCGGAAATCTAGTTGTCTCTTCTGTCATTCACCAGCTCAGGCCCTTCAAATATGTTATCCGCTGCTTTCCTCTGTCTCTTTTTCCCTCTATCTGGCCTGTTAGTACAAGGTTCTACAAGCCATCCTTTCTCATTGCATGTCCCAGGAACTTTAGTTGTCTCTTCTGTCATTCACCAGCTCAGGCCCTTCAAATATGTTATCCGCTGCTTTCCTCTGTCTCTTTTTCCCTCTATCTGGCCTATTAGTAGAAGGTTCTACAAGCCATCCTTTCTCATTGCATGTCCCAGGAACTTTAGTTGTCTCTTCTGTCATTCACCAGCTCAGGCCCTTCAAATATGTTATCCGCTGCTTTCCCCAGTCTCTTTTTCCCTCTATCTGGCCTGTTAGTATCAGGTTCTACAAGCCCTCCTTTCTCATTGCATGTCCCAGGAACTTTAGTTGTCTCTTCTGTCACTCACCAGCTCAGGCCCTTCAAATATCTTATCCGCTGCTTTCCTCTGTCTCTTTTTCCCTCTATCTGGCCTGTTAGTAGAAGGTTCTACAAGCCATCCTTTCTCATTGCATGTCCCAGGAAATTTAGTTGTCTCTTCTGTCATTCAACAGCTCAGGCCCTTCAAATATGTTATCCGCTGCTTTCCTCTGTCTCTTTTTCCCTCTATCTGGCCTGTTAGTAGAAGGTTCTACAAGCCCCCCTTTCTCATTGCATGCCCCGGAAATCTAGTTGTCTCTTCTGTCATTCACCAGCTCAGGCCCTTCAAATATCTTATCCGCTGCTTTCCTCTGTCTCTTTTTCCCTCTATCTGGCCTGTTAGTAGAAGATTCTACAAGCCATCCTTTCTCATTGCATGTCCCAGGAACTTTAGTTGTCTCTTCTGTCATTCACCAGCTCAGGCCTTTCAAATATGTTATCCGCTGCTTTCCCCAGTCTCTTTTTCCCTCTATCTGGCCTGTTAGTATAAGGTTCTACCAGCCCTCCTTTCTCATTGCATGTCCCAGGAACTTTAGTTGTCTCTTCTGTCATTCACCAGCTCAGGCCCTTCAAATATGTTATCCGCTGCTTTCCTCTGTCTCTTTTTCCATCTATCTGGCCTGTTAGTAGAAGGTTCTACAAGCCCTCCTTTCTCATTGCATGTCCAGGAACTTTAGTTGTCTCTTCTGCCATTCACCAGCTCAGGCCCTTCAAATATGTTATCCGCTGCTTTCCTCTGTCTCTTTTTCCCTCTATCTGGCCTGTTAGTATAAGGTTCTACAAGTCCTCCTTTCTCATTGCATGTCCAGGAACTTTAGTTGTCTCTTTTGCCATTCACCAGCTCAGGCCCTTCAAATATGTTTTCCGCTGCTTTCCCCTCTTTTTCCCTCTATCTGGCCTGTTAGTATAAGGTTCTACAAGTCCTCCTTTCTCATTGCATGTCCCAGGAACTTTAGTTGTCTCTTCTGTCATTCACCAGCTCAGGCCCTTCAAATATCTTATCCGCTGCTTTCCACAGTCATTTTTTCCCTCTATCTGGCCTGTTAGTATAAGGTTCTACAAGCCCTCCTTTCTCATTGCATGTCCCAGGAACTTTAGTTGTCTCATCTGTCATTCACCCTCTCAGGCCCTTCAAATATGTTATCCGCTGCTTTCCTCTGTCTCTTTTTCCCTCTATCTGGCCTGTTAGTATAAGGTTCTACAAGCCATCCTTTCTCATTGCATGTCCTGGAATTTAGTTGTCTCTTCTGCCATTCACCAGCTCAAGCCCTTCAAATATGTTATCCGCTGCTTTCCTGTGTCTCTTTTTCCCTCTATCTGCCCTGTTAGTATAAGGTTCTACAAGCCATCCTTTCTCATTGCATGTCCCAGGAACTTTAGTTGTCTCTTCTGTCATTCACCAGCTCAGGCCCTTCAAATATGTTATCCGCTGCTTTCCTCTGTCTCTTTTTCCCTCTATCTGGCCTGTTAGTATAAGGTTCTACAAGCCCTCCTTTCTCATTGCATGTCCCAGGAACTTTAGTTGTCTCTTCTGTCATTCACCAGCTCAGGCCCTTCAAATATGTTTTCCGCTGCTTTCTCCAGTCTCTTTTCCCCTCTATCTGGCCTGTTAGTATAAGGTTCTACAAGTCCTCCTTTCTCATTGCATGTCCCAGGAACTTTCGTTGTCTTTTCCTGATACTCAATATTAATTTCCTTTTCATCTCTATTCTTTCCAAAACCTCATCATTGCACACATTCTCGGTCCATGATATTCGCAGCATCCTTCAGTAGAACCACATTTCAGTTGCTTCAAGTTTTTCATTCATCTTTGATGATATTGTCCAGCATTCATTGCCCTATTGAAGTACGGAAAGCACGTAGCAATCCTTCTTTGTTTCTAGCGAAGTTGTCCTGTTTCTTAATACTTTACTCAACTTCTGGAATGCTTCCTTCGCCATGCCAATTCGCCTTCGGATCTCTGTGTCGCACTTTCCGTCTTCTGTTATAACACTTCCCAGGTATTTAAATTTTTGTACCTGCTTGATTTTAGTATCCCCCGCCTGTATTTGGCATTTTACCCTTTTTTGTTGATGACCATGCATTCGATTTTCTTGCAGTTTATTTGTAGTCCTTTCTTATCACTCGCTTCAGCTACCTTCTGTAGGGGGTCTTGTATGTACGTCTGTGTATGTATATGTGTGCGTATGTGTGTGGTCTAAAAATGTTATCGACTCAACCTACTTGCCAAAATTTTTCAGTATCCCTTCCTATCAGTCAGTTAAGTGCCATACGTGATACACGCTTGGGCGATCATGTCTCGAAAGAGCCATGACTGACTGGGCAGAAGATTATCCCGCAGTAGGTTGCCATTGCTTTCTGAGGTAGTCTGATTGCTAAAGAACCCAATCTGTCCTATTATTTAACCCATAACTGGAGGGAAGAGACAGATTAATACCTTTCCCAAGGGTATTTGCGCGTAAGTAAATGCAAGGAATTCGATTGGAATTCGAACTCGGCTTCCCAATTTCTCGTTCCGAGCCGATATCCACTGCACCACGACGTACATCCCTTCCTATAATCAGGTTTAATTGAAAAACCGCACACATTTTCTTCATATTATTTTACCAATGTTCTCTTTTTATAATCATTTCACCCGAAGCAAGGCAATAATGTGACTAAGACGCGGGGGGTATTATGGGGTGGGGAGAATGAGGAGATTAGGAAAAGGAACCGGAAACCCAATTCTAAACAGGAAATAGGATAAACTTCTACACCTGTTCAAAAGACGGGGAGACAGTGTGAACCGGATGTTAAGCGAATCTATCTCTTGTCTCCTTATAGGATAACAGTTGCTGATTTCTGTGTGTTTAAAAATGTGTCTATTTTCAACCCTGACTGACAATTTTCAAGAACTTGAATTTATCCGAGTGCCATTCAATAAATAAGGTGAATTTTTCGGTATAAGGACTTTTAATACAAATAGAAGCTTACTTTTTTTAAATTTTTTTCCTTTAATTCTTTTTCAAAGGGAATTTTTTTTTTGTTTCAGCCAAAAAATGTTTACAAGTGGGCTAAATTGTTTAAAAAAGTTTGAAAGTGACGATGAAGTCAAAAGTGCTGTGAGCGATTGGCTGAGACATCAGTCTAAAGATTTTTATGCTGAGGAAATATGGAAGCTTGTGCACAGATGTGAAAAGTGTGTGCATCTCGTAAAAGTAAACTTCTATCTGTATTAGAAGTCCTTATACCGAAGAATTTACTTTATTTATTGAATGACCCTCGTATGTTAAAGATTTGAAAGCCAAGGAAACTTTGATACATGTACGGTAAATCCATATTATCTCTCTCTCTCTCTCTCTCTCTCTCTATATATATATATATATATATATATATAAACTTATTTATAAATGGAACATTGTCTGTGTGTGGGTGGCTGTCTGTGTGTATGTATCCGTTACATATAGACTCCGAAACGGCTGAACCGATTTTCTTGAAAATTCACACAGTCTGCAAGTGTTTTTAGCTAGGTTTTGTGTCGAGGTACCCCCGATAAATATCGAAAATCGATAATCGAAAAAATCGGGTAATAGAAGGAGTGGTCCGATTTTAATCAAATTTGATACACTCATAGACAAAGACATAAGAAACGATATTCAGAAGTTTCAAGGTTGCAGTTCTTATAATAGTGCAGAAAATCGATAATATATATATATATATATATATATATATATATATATATATATATATATATATATATATATATCCAAGTATTGTTGGAATAATATTCCTTGTCTAAAGAAACACTATTTTAACAAAGTGCTCAATACAAAAGTAGAGATAATAATACTATTTATTCATAAATTATAACATGTTATAATTTATATATATATATATATATATATATATATATATATATATATATATAAGGCAAGATGTTTGTGTGTGTGCCTGTTTAGCTGCCTGTATGTCTGTAGTTTTTTTCACCCATTTTGTTTTAGTTTTTGCTTCGGGTTTGGCTCTAAGTAGGTATAATTGTAGTTCTTAGTCTCAGCCATGATACCATTTACTCAGAGGAATTAATAAGCCTTCAAAATTCAGTTTACGACGAAAAAAACTTATTTGATATCGATACCAGGAAATCAAAATTTGATTTACATCCATTCATTTTTCTTTCAGTCTACGGTTTTGCTTTAACTGGAAACAACTATTGCTTTTTAGTCTTTTGTGTCAACGTCCAAAGAGTGTGAGCTCCAGGATCATGGATTAGTTTTATAGCTTTCATTACACCCGAGCAGCTGCGGTTATACTGCTAGTATATATATATATATATATATATATATATATATATATATATATATATATATTATGTGCGATTGGTAAATTGTGTTATTTACTCTATTATTACAAATATTCTTTAGGCTGAGTCTGAGCTCCAGGACCATGGATTATTTTTAAAGCTTTCATTACACCCGAGCAATGCCGGGATATATTGCTAGTTTATATATATATATATATATATATATATATATATATATATATATATTCATGTTCGTGATTGCTGCAATAATGCGAATGCTATGCAATAATGCTATTTTAGACATGATCGCTCTCGATTGCGCCCATGGGATAAAAAGGCTGATATCACGGAGGTCCTGAAGTTTCTATCAACCCAGAATATACATCAGTGAGGAGGCATTCTGTTATGCAATATCTGCGTATAAAACGATTATCTTTGCGAAATGAAAGTTATCCTGAACGGCAACTCCTCAATATCTGCTTGAACTAATGCAGGTGCAAGGACTCTATTCTTGGACCCACTTTGTTCTTAATTTTCATTAGTGACCTGATCGATAGCATCACTTATCAACTTGGTATCCATGCTGGATACTATTTACTCATTTCTCGACAGTAAGTCTGATCAGTTGGATAAGGTCAAATTGGCTCTTGATCTAAAACATTACCTACAATCTGTTGTTAAATGGAGCAAGGAATGGCATTTTAATTTTAACTTCTCTAAAATGAAACTTCTCTTCATTAATCATCTGAGTGATCTCTCGCTGCCTTCCATTAGCAAGACTGATGCTAACCTCCAGGATAGTGACTCGTTGATCTTCTCAGGTTATCATTCTCAACTGACATGAAATATAAATACTATATTAAATCCATTGCTAGGTCAGTTGCCAAGAAATTTGGTTCACCGTGTCCTGCTAAACCATTTTTTTCTTTCCAGAATCTATTTTACGGAAGTCTACCATTGCCCGAGGCTGTGAATATTGTTGCCATATGTGGTCTGCTCCTCCTGTTATATATTTAGTGATCCATAAATGAATCAGCAATATTAATGATCTTGACCTGGCATCTCGACTTCAGTTACTTTCCCACCGCTGCAACATAGCGTCACGGTGTCTTTTCTATAAATACTTTCATGGTAAATGTTTTGAATAACTTTCCGTTATGGTGTACAGACGTCGAGGATGTGCGTTGTGGAGCATTGGATATCGACTCGGAACGAGAAATCGGGGGGCCGAGTTCGAATTCCAGCTGAATTCATTGCATTCACTTACGCGCAAATACCCTTGGGAAAGGTATTAATCTGTCTAGTCCTTCCAGTTATGGGTTAAATAACAGGACAGATTGGGTTCTGTAGCCTTGTTCGGCAGCCAGTCTACCGCAGAAAGCAATGGCAACATACTGCGGGATAATCTTCTGCCCAGTCAGTCATGTCTCTTTCGAGACATGATCGCCCAAGCGTGTATCACGTATGGCACTTAACTGACTGACTGATACAGACGTCATGAAATGAAGTGAAATTGATAAGAAATGCTAGATTGACAACAAATTCTTATCAATTTAATGAACTTTAATCCCCCCCAAATTTAAATTCAATGCAGTCGCTGTCTATTGTCCTGGGGATTACACTTTTCTGTTCCGGTCATTATTCATGTTTCTGTTCTTAATTCTTCCACACCTTGTAACCACTCGTGTCTTTATGGTTTTACTGCTTTGCAAGGGGTAATAAGGATTATAAATATAATCTAAAAGCAATGTCAATCGCTATTTGTTGTCCTCTCGAATACTCTTTGCTCTTCCCGGTCATTGTTAATGTTTCTGTTCTTAATTCTTTCACACCCTGTAACCTCTTCTGTCTTAGTGGATTTACTACATTGCAAGGAGTGATACGAATTAAAAATAAAATTTAAAAGTAATGTCAATCTCTATCTCCTATCCTCCTGATTAATCTTTCCTCTTCCCGGACATTAGAAATGTTTCTGTTCTTAATTCTTCTAAACCCTGTGACCTCTTGTGTCTTAGTGGCTTTACTGACTTGCAAGGGGTGATAGGGATTAAAAATAAAATCTAAAACTAACGTCACTTGCTATCTACTATTCTGCTGATTACTCTTTGCTCTTTCCGGTCGTAATTAATGTTTCTGTTCCTAATTCTTCTAAACACTGTGACCTCTTGTGTCTTAGTGGCTTTACTGCCTTGCAAGGGGTGATACGGATTAAAAATAAAATCTAAAACTAACGTCAGTTCCTATCTACTATTCTGCTGATTACTCTTTGCTCTTTCCGGTCGTAATTAATGTTTCTGTTCCTAATTC
Source organism: Ascarosepion bandense (assembly GCA_037127315.1). Taxonomy (NCBI): domain Eukaryota; kingdom Metazoa; phylum Mollusca; class Cephalopoda; order Sepiida; family Sepiidae; genus Ascarosepion; species Ascarosepion bandense. Next base: position 1,128,188 of record JBBBDQ010000926.1, read on the forward strand.
TTCCACACCCTGTGACCTCTTGTGTCTTAGTGGCTTTACTGCCTTGCAAGGGGTGATAGGGATTAAAAATAAAATCTAAAACTAACGTCAGTTGCTATCTACTATTCTGCTGATTACTCTTTGCTCTTTCCGGTCGTAATTAATGTTTCTGTTCCTAATTCTTCTAAAGCCTGTGACCTCTTGTGTCTTAGTGGCTTTACTGCCTTGCAAGGGGTGATACGGATTAAAAATAAAATCTAAAACTAGCGTCAGTTGCTATCTACTCTTCTGCTGATTACTATTTGCTCTTCCCGGTCGTAATTAATGCTTCTATTCCTAATTCTTCTAAACCCTGTGACCTCTTGTGTCTTAGTGGCTTTACTGCCTTGCAAGGGGTGATAGGGATTAAAAATAAAATCTAAAACTAACGTCAGTAGCTATCTACTATTCTGCTGATTACTCTTTGCTCTTTCCGGTCGTAATTAATGCTTCTGTTCCTAATTCTTCTAAAGCCTGTGACCTCTTGTGTCTTAGTGGCTTTACTACCTTGCAAGGGGTGATAGGGATTAAAAATAAAATCTAAAACTAACGTCACTTGCTATCTACTATTCTGCTGATTACTCTTTGCTCTTCCCGGTCTTAATTAATGTTTCTGTTCCTAATTCTTCTAAAGCCTGTGACCTCTTGTGTCTTAGTGGCTTTACTACCTTGCAAGGGGTGATACGGATTAAAAATAAAATCTAAAACTAACGTCACTTGCTATCTACTATTCTGCTGATTACTCTTTGCTCTTTCCGGTCGTAATTAATGTTTCTGTTCCTAATTCTTCTAAAGCCTGTGACCTCTTGTGTCTTAGTGGCTTTACTGCCTTGCAAGGGGTGATAGGGATTAAAAATAAAATCTAAAACTAACGTCAGTTGCTATCTACTATTCTGCTGATTACTCTTTGCTCTTTCCGGTCGTAATTAATGTTTCTGTTCCTAATTCTTCTAAAGCCTGTGACCTCTTGTGTCTTAGTGGCTTTACTGCCTTGCAAGGGGTGATACGGATTAAAAATAAAATCTAAAACTAGCGTCAGTTGCTATCTACTCTTCTGCTGATTACTATTTGCTCTTCCCGGTCGTAATTAATGCTTCTATTCCTAATTCTTCTAAACCCTGTGACCTCTTGTGTCTTAGTGGCTTTACTGCCTTGCAAGGGGTGATAGGGATTAAAAATAAAATCTAAAACTAACGTCAGTAGCTATCTACTATTCTGCTGATTACTCTTTGCTCTTTCCGGTCGTAATTAATGCTTCTGTTCCTAATTCTTCTAAAGCCTGTGACCTCTTGTGTCTTAGTGGCTTTACTACCTTGCAAGGGGTGATAGGGATTAAAAATAAAATCTAAAACTAACGTCACTTGCTATCTACTATTCTGCTGATTACTCTTTGCTCTTCCCGGTCTTAATTAATGTTTCTGTTCCTAATTCTTCTAAAGCCTGTGACCTCTTGTGTCTTAGTGGCTTTACTACCTTGCAAGGGGTGATACGGATTAAAAATAAAATCTAAAACTAACGTCACTTGCTATCTACTATTCTGCTGATTACTCTTTGCTCTTTCCGGTCGTAATTAATGTTTCTGTTCCTAATTCTTCTAAAGCCTGTGACCTCTTGTGTCTTAGTGGCTTTACTGCCTTGCAAGGGGTGATACGGATTAAAAATAAAATCTAAAACTAACGTCACTTGCTATCTACTATTCTGCTGATTACTCTTTGCTCTTTCCGGTCGTAATTAATGTTTCTGTTCCTAATTCTTCTAAAGCCTGTGACCTCTTGTGTCTTAGTGGCTTTACTGCCTTGCAAGAGGTGATAGGGATTAAAAATAAAATCTAAAACTAACGTCAGTTGCTATCTACTATTCTGCTGATTACTCTTTGCTCTTTCCGGTCGTAATTAATGTTTCTGTTCCTAATTCTTCTAAAGCCTGTGACCTCTTGTGTCTTAGTGGCTTTACTGCCTTGCAAGGGGTGATACGGATTAAAAATAAAATCTAAAACTAACGTCACTTGCTATCTACTATTCTGCTGATTACTCTTTGCTCTTCCCGGTCGTAATTAATGTTTCTGTTCCTAATTCTTCTAAAGCCTGTGACCTCTTGTGTCTTAGTGGCTTTACTGCCTTGCAAGGGGTGATACGGATTAAAAATAAAATCTAAAACTAACGTCAGTAGCTATCTGCTATTCTGCTGATTCCTCTTTGCTCTTTCCGGTCGTAATTAATGTTTCTGTTCCTAATTCTTCTAAACCCTGTGACCTCTTGTGTCTTAGTGGCTTTACTACCTTGCAAGGGGTGATAGGGATTAAAAATAAAATCTAAAACTAACGTCACTTGCTATCTACTATTCTGCTGATTACTCTTTGCTCTTTCCGGTCGTAATTAATGTTTCTGTTCCTAATTCTTCTAAAGCCTGTGACCTCTTGTGTCTTAGTGGCTTTACTGCCTTGCAAGGGGTGATACGGATTAAAAATAAAATATAAAACTGACGTCACTTGCTATCTACTATTCTGCTGATTACTCTTTGCTCTTTCCGGTCGTAATTAATGTTTCTGTTCCTAATTCTTCTAAAGCCTGTGACCTCTTGTGTCTTAGTGGCTTTACTGCCTTGCAAAAGGTGATACGGGTTAAAAATAAAATCTAAAACTAACGTCAATTGCTATCTACTATTCTGCTGATTACTCTTTGCTCTTTCCGGTCGTAATTAATGTTTCTGTTCCTAATTCTTCTAAAGCCTGTGACCTCTTCTGTCTTAGTGGCTTTACTGCCTTGCAAGGGGTGATAGGGATTAAAATCTAAAACTAACGTCAGTTCCTATCTACTATTCTGCTGATTACTCTTTGCTCTTTCCGGTCGTAATTAATGTTTCTGTTCCTAATTCTTCCACACCCTGTGACCTCTTGTGTCTTAGTGGCTTTACTGCCTTGCAAGGGGTGATAGGGATTAAAAATAAAATCTAAAACTAACGTCACTTGCTATCTACTATTCTGCTGATTACTCTTTGCTCTTTCCGGTCGTAATTAATGTTTCTGTTCCTAATTCTTCTAAAGCCTGTGACCTCTTGTGTCTTAGTGGCTTTACTGCCTTGCAAGGGGTGATACGGATTAAAAATAAAAACTAAAACTAACGACACTTGCTATCTACTATTCTGCTGATTACTCTTTGCTCTTCCTGGTCGTAATTAATGTTTCTGTTCCTAATTCTTCTAAAGCCTGTGACCTCTTGTGTCTTAGTGGCTTTACTGCCTTGCAAAAGGTGATACGGGTTAAAAATAAAATCTAAAACTAACGTCACTTGCTATCTACTATTCTGCTGATTACTCTTTGCTCTTCCCGGTCGTAATTAATGTTTCTGTTCCTAATTCTTCTAAAGCCTGTGACCTCTTGTGTCTTAGTGGCTTTACTGCCTTGCAAGGGGTGATACGGATTAAAAATAAAAACTAAAACTAACGACACTTGCTATCTACTATTCTGCTGATTACTCTTTGCTCTTCCTGGTCGTAATTAATGTTTCTGTTCCTAATTCTTCTAAAGCCTGTGACCTCTTGTGTCTTAGTGGCTTTACTGCCTTGCAAGGGGTGATACGGATTAAAAATAAAAACTAAAACTAACGACACTTGCTATCTACTATTCTGCTGATTACTCTTTGCTCTTCCCGGTCGTAATTAATGTTTCTGTTCCTAATTCTTCTAAACCCTGTGACCTCTTGTATCTTAGTGGCTTTACTGCCTTGCAAGGGGTGATAGGGATTAAAAATAAAATCTAAAACTAACGTCAGTTGCTATCTACTATTCTGCTGATTACTCTTTGCTCTTTCCGGTCGTAATTAATGTTTCTGTTCCTAATTCTTCTAAAGCCTGTGACCTCTTGTGTCTTCGTGGCTTTACTGCCTTGCAAGGGGTGATACGGATTAAAAATAAAATCTAAAACTAACGTCACTTGCTATCTACTATTCTGCTGATTACTCTATGCTCTTCCCGGTCGTAATTAATGTTTCTGTTCCTAATTCTTCTAAAGCCTGTGACCTCTTGTGTCTTAGTGGCTTTACTGCCTTGCAAGGGGTGATACGGATTAAAAATAAAATCTAAAACTAACGTCACTTGCTATCTACTATTCTGCTGATTACTCTTTGCTCTTCCCGGTCGTAATTAATGTTTCTGTTCCTAATTCTTCTAAAGCCTCTGACCTCTTGTGTCTTAGTGGCTTTACTGCCTTGCAAGGGGTGATAGGGATTAAAAATAAAATCTAAATCTAACGTCACTTGCTATCTACTATTCTGCTGATTACTCTTTGCTCATTCCGGTCGTAATTAATGTTTCTGTTCCTAATTCTTCTAAAGCCTGTTACCTCTTGTGTCTTAGTGGCTTTACTGCCTTGCAAGGGGTGATACGGATTAAAAATAAAATCTAAAACTAACGTCAGTTGCTATCTACTATTCTGCTGATTACTCTTTGCTCTTCCCGGTCGTAATTAATGTTTCTGTTCCTAATTCTTCTAAAGCCTGTGACCTCTTGTATCTTAGTGGCTTTACTGCCTTGCAAGGGGAATGATACAGATTAAAAATAAAATCTAAAACTAACGACACTTGCTATCTACTATTCTGCTGATTACTCTTTGCTCTTCCCGGTCGTAATTTATGTTTCTGTTCCTAATTCTTCTAAAGCCTGTGACTTCTTGTGTCTTAGTGGCTTTACTGCCTTGCAAGGGCTGATAGGGATTAAAAATAAAATCTAAAACTAACGTCAGTTGCTATGTACTATTCTGCTGATTACTCTGCTCTTCCCGGTCGTAATTAATGTTTCTGTTCCTAATTCTTCTAAAGCCTGTGACCTCTTGTGTCTTAGTGGCTTTGCTGCCTTGCAAGGGGTGATAGGGATTAAAAATAAAATCTAAAACTAACGTCAGTTGCTATCTACTATTCTGCTGATTACTCTTTGCTCTTCCCGGTCGTAATTAATGTTTCTGTTCCTAATTCTTCTAAAGCCTGTGACCTCTTGTGTCTTAGTGGCTTTACTGCCTTGCAAGGGGTGATAGGGATTAAAAATAAAATCTAAAACTAACGTCAGTTGCTATCTACTATTCTGCTGATTACTCTTTGCTCTTCCCGGTCGAAATTAATGTTTCTGTTCCTAATTCTTCTAAAGCCTGTGACCTCTTGTGTCTTAGTGGCTTTACTGCCTTGCAAGGGGTGATAGGGATTAAAAATAAAATCTAAAACTAACGTCACTTGCTATCTACTATTCTGCTGATTACTCTTTGCTCTTCCCGGTCGTAATCAATGTTTCTGTTCCTAATTCTTCTAAAGCCTGTGACTTCTTGTGTCTTAGTGGCTTTACTGCCTTGCAAAGGGTGATAGGGATTAAAAATAAAATCTAAAACTAACGTCACTTGCTATCTACTATTCTGCTGATTACTCTTTGCTCTTCCCGGTCGTAATCAATGTTTCTGTTCCTAATTCTTCTAAAGCCTGTGACATCTTGTGTCTTAGTGGCTTTACTGCCTTGCAAAGGGTGATAGGATTAAAAATAAAATCTAAAACTAACGTCAGTTGCTATCTACTATTTTGGTTGATTACTCTTTGCTCTTTCCGGTCGTAATTAATGTTTCTGTTCCTAATTCTTCTAAAGCCTGTGACTTCTTGTGTCTTAGTGGCTTTACTGCCTTGCAAAGGGTGATAGGGATTAAAAATAAAATCTAAAACTAACGTCAGTTGCTATCTACTATTCTGCTGATTACTCTCTTGCTCTTCCCGGTCGTAATTAATGTTTCTGTTCCTAATTCTTCTCTAAAGCTCAGACCTCTTGTGTCTTAGTGGCTTTACTGCCTTCATAAAAGGATAGGGATTAAAAATAAAATCTAAAACTAACGTCACTTGCTATCTACTATTCTGCTGATTACTCTTTGCTCTTTCCGGTCGTAATTAATGTTTCTGTTCCTAATTCTTCTAAAGCCTGTGACCCTTGTGTCTTTAGTGGCTTTACTGCCTTTCAAGGGGTGATAGGGATTAAAAATAAAATCTAAAACTAACGTCACTTGCTATCTACTATTTTGCTGATTACTCTTTGCTCTTTCCGGTCGTAATTAATGTTTCTGTTCCTAATTCTTCTAAAGCCTGTGACTTCTTGTGTCTTAGTGGCTTTACTGCCTTGCAAAGGGTGATAGGGATTAAAATAAAAATCTAAAACTAACGTCAGTTGTTATCTACTATTTTGCTGATTACTCTTTGCTCTTTCCGGTCGTAATTAATGTTTCTGTTCCTAATTCTTCTAAAGCCTGTGACTTCTTGTGTCTTAGTGGCTTTACTGCCTTGCAAAGGGTGATAGGGATTAAAAATAAAATCTAAAACTAACGTCACTTGCTATCTACTATTTTGCTGATTACTCTTTTGCTCTTTCCGGTCGTAATTAATGTTTCTGTTCCTAATTCTTCTAAAGCCTGTGACTTCTTGTGTCTTAGTGGCTTTACTGCCTTGCAAAGGGTGATAGGGATTAAAAATAAAATCTAAAACTAACGTCACTTGCTATCTACTATTTTGCTGATTACTCTTTGCTCTTTCCGGTCGTAATTAATGTTTCTGTTCCTAATTCTAAAGCCTGTGACTTCTTGTGTCTTAGTGGCTTTACTGCCTTGCAAAGGGTGATAGGGATTAAAAAATAAAATTCAAAACTAACGTCAGTTGCTATCTACTATTTTGCTGATTACTCTTTGCTCTTTCCGGTCGTAATTAATGTTTCTGTTCCTAATTCTTCTAAAGCCTCCGTGACTTCTTGTGTCTTAGTGGCTTTACTGCCTTGCAAAGGGTGATAGGGATTAAAAATAAAATCTAAAACTAACGTCAGTTGTCTACTATTCTGCTGATTACTCTTTGCTCTTCCCGGTCGTAATTGTCGTTTCTGTTCCTAATTCTTCTAAAGCCTGTGACCTCTTGTGTCTTAGTGGCTTTACTGCCTTGGGTAAGGTGATAGGGATTAAAAATAAAATCTAAAACTAACGTCACTTGCTATCTACTATTTTGCTGATTACTCTTTGCTCTTCCGGTCGTAATTAATGTTTCTGTTCCTAATTCTTCTAAAGCCCAGACTTCTTGTGTCTTAGTGGCTTTACTGCCTTGCAAAGGGTGATAGGGATTAAAAATAAAATCTAAAACTAACGTCAGTTGCTATCTACTATTTTGCCGATTACTCTTTTGCTCTTCCGGTCGTAATTAATGTTTCTTGTTCCTAATTCTTCTAAAGCCTGTGACTCTTGTGTCTTAGTGGCTTTACCGCCTTGCAAAGGGTGATAGGGATTAAAAATAAAATCTAAAACTAACGTCAGTTGCTATCTACTATTCTGCTGATTACTCTTTGCTCTTCCCGGTCGTAATTAATGTTTCTGTTCCTAATTCTTCTAAAGCCTGTGACCTCTTGTGTCTTAGTGGCTTTACTGCCTTGCAAGGGGTGATAGGGATTAAAAATAAAATCTAAAACTAACGTCACTTGCTATCTACTATTCTGCTGATTACTCTTTGCTCTTCCCGGTCGTAATTAATGTTTCTGTTCCTAATTCTTCTAAAGCCTGTGACCTCTTTTGTGTCTTAGTGGCTTTACTCCCTTGCGAGGGGTGATAGGGATTAAAAATAAAATCTAAAACTAACGTCAGTTGCTATCTACTATTCTGCTGATTACTCTTTGCTCTTCCCGGTCGTAATTAATGTTTCTGTTCCTAATTCTTCTAAAGCCTGTGACCTCTTGTGTCTTAGTGGCTTTACTGCCTTGCAAGGGGTGATACGGATTAAAATAAAATCTAAAACTAACGTCAGTTGCTATCTACTATTCTGCTGATTACTCTTTTGCTCTTCCCGGTCGTAATTCAATGTTTCTGTTCCTAATCTCTAAAGCCTGTGACCTCTTGTGTCTTAGTGGCTTTACTGCCTTGCAAGGGGTGATAGTGATTAAAAATAAAATCTAAAACTAACGTCACTTGCTATTCTGCTGATTACTCTTTGCTCTTCCCGGTCGTAATTAATGTTTCTGTTCCTAATTCTTCTAAAGCCTGTGACTCTTGTGTCTTAGTGGCTTTACTGCCTTTCAAGGGTGATAGTGATTAAAAATAAAATCTAAACTAACGTCAGTTGCTATCTACTATTCTGCTGATTACTCTTTGCTCTTCCCGGTCGTAATTAATGTTTGTTCAATTTTCAGCCTGTGACCGTTGTGTCTTAGTGGCTTTACTGCCTTGCAAGGGGTGATAGTGATTAAAAAAATAAAAATCTAAACTAACGTCACTTGCTATCTACTATTCTGCTGATTACTCTTTTGCTCTTCCCGGTCGTAATTAATGTTTCTGTTCCTAATTCTTCTAAAGCCTGTGACTCCCAGGCATCATAGTATTACTGCCTTCAGCAAGAGGATTAAAAATAAAATCTAAAACTAACGTCAGTTGCTATCTACTATTCTGCTGATTACTCTTTGCTCTTCCCGGTCGTAATTAATGTTTCTGTTCCTAATTCTTCTAAAGCCTAGACTCCTTGTGTCTTAGTGGCTTTACTGCCTTGCAAGGGGTGATAGTGATTAAAAAATAAAATCTAAAACTAACGTCACTTGCTATCTACTATTCTGCTGATTACTCTTTGCTCTTCCCGGTCGTAATTAATGTTTCTGTTCCTAATTCTTCTAATGCCTGTGACCTCTTGGGGTTCAGTGGCTTTACTGCCTTGCAAGGGGTGATAGTGATTAAAAATAAAATCTAAAACTAACGTCACTTGCTATCTACTATTCTGCTGATTACTCTTTGCTCTTCCGGTCGTAATTAATGTTTCTGTTCCTAATTCTTCTAATGCCTGTGACCTCTTGTGTCTTAGTGGCTTTACTGCCTTGCAAGGGGTGATAGTGATTAAAAATAATAAAATCTAAAACTAACGTCACTTGCTATCTACTATTCAAGACACTCTTTGCTCTTCCCGGTCGTAATTAATGTTTCTGTTCCTAATTCTTCTAATGCCTGTGACCTCTTGTGTCTTAGTGGCTTTATCAGCCTTGCAAGGGGTGAGGTGATTAAAATAAAATCTAAAACTAACGTCACTTGCTATCTACTATTCTGCTGATTACTCTTTTGCTCTTCCCGGTCGTAATTAATGTTTCTGTTCCTGAATTTTTCTAAAGCCCGCGACCTCTTGTGTCTTAGTGGCTTTACTGCCTTGCAAGGGGTGATAGTGATTAAAAATAAAATCTAAAACTAACGTCACTATCTACTATTCTGCTTATTACTTTGCTCTTCCCTGTCGTAATTAATGTTTGTTCCTAATTCTTCTAAAGCCTGTGACCTTGTGTCTTAGTGGCTTTACTGCCTTGCAAGGGGTGATAGTGATTAAAAATAAAATCTAAAACTAACGTCACTTGCTATTCTGCTGATTACTCTTTGCTCTTCCCGGTCGTAATTAATGTTTCTGTTCCTAATTCTTCTAAAGCCTGTGACCTCTTGTGTCTTAGTGGCTTTACTGCCTTTCAAGGGGGTGATAGTGATTAAAAATAAAATCTAAAACTAACGTCAGTTGCTATCTACTATTCTGCTGATTACTCTTTGCTCTTCCCGGTCGTAATTAATGTTTCTGTTCTAATTCTTCTTAAAGCTCAGACCCTTGTGTCTTAGTGGCTTTACTGCCTTGCAAGGGGTGATAGTGATTAAAAATAAAATCTAAAACTAACGTCACTTGCTATCTACTATTCTGCTGATTACTCTTTGCTCTTCCCGGTCGTAATTAATGTTTCTGTTCCTAATTCTCTAAAGCCTGTGACCTCTTCTTGTGTCTTAGTGGCTTTACTGCCTTTCAAGGGGTGATAGTGATTAAAAATAAAATCTAAAACTAACGTCAGTTGCTATCTACTATTCTGGGTTGGATTACCTTTTGCTCTTCCCGGTCGTAATTAATGTTTCTGTTCCTAATTCTTCTTAAAGCCTGGTGACCTCTTGTGTCTTAGTGGCTTTACTGCCTTGCAAGGGGTGATAGTGATTAAAAATAAAATCTAAAACTAACGTCACTTGCTATCTACTATTCTGCTGATTACTCTTTGCTCTTCCCGGTCGTAATTAATGTTTCTGTTCCTAATTCTTCTAAAGCCTGTGACCTCTTGTGTCTTAGTGGCTTTACTGCCTTTCAAGGGGTGATAGTGATTAAAAATAAAATCTAAAACTAACGTCAGTTGCTATCTACTATTCTGCTGATTACTCTTTGCTCTTCCCGGTCGTAATTAATGTTTCGTTCTAATTCTTCTAAAGCCTGTGACCCTTGTGTCTTAGTGGCTTTACTTTCAAGGGGTGATAGTGATTAAAAATAAAATCTAAAACTAACGTCAGTTGCTATCTACTATTCTGCTGATTACTCTTTGCTCTTCCCGGTCGTAATTAATGTTTCTGTTCCTACCTTTCTAAAGCCCGTGACCTCTTGTGTCTTAGTGGCTTTACTGCCTTTCAAGGGGTGATAGTGATTAAAAATAAAATCTAAAACTAACGTCAGTTGCTATCTACTATTCTGCTGATTACTCTTTGCTCTTCCCGGTCGTAATTAATGTTTCTGTTCCTAATTCTTCTAAAGCCTGCGACTCCTTGTGTCTTAGTGGCTTTACTGCCTTGCAAGGGGTGATAGTGATTAAAAATAAAATCTAAAACTAACGTCACTTGCTATTCTGCTGATTACTTCCTCTTTGCTCTTCCTGTCGTAATTAATGTTTCTGTTCCTAATTCTTCTAAAGCCTGTGACCTCTTGTGTCTTAGTGGCTTTACTGCCTTTCAAGGGGATAGTGATTAAAAATAAAATCTAAAACTAACGTCAGTTGCTATCTACTATTCTGCTGATTACTCTTTGCTCTTCCCGGTCGTAATTAATGTTTCTGTTCCTAATTCTTCTAAAGCCTGTGACCTCTTGTGTCTTAGTACTACTGCCTTTCAAGGGGTGATAGTGATTAAAAATAAAATCTAAAACTAACGTCAGTTGCTATCTACTATTCTGTTGATTACTCTTTGCTCTTCTCCCGGTCGTAATTAATGTTTCTGTTCCTAATTCTTCTAAAGCTCAGACCTCTTGTGTCTTAGTGGCTTTACTGCCTTTCAAGGGGTGAGAGGATAAAAATAAAATCTAAAACCAACGTCACTTGCTATCTACTATTCTGCTGATTACTCTTTGCTCTTCCCGGTCGTAATTAATGTTTCTGTTCCTAATTCTTCTAAAGCCTGTGACCTCTTGTGTCTTAGTGGCTTTACTGCCTTTCAAGGGGTGATAGTGATTAAAATAAAATCTAAACTAACGTCAGTTGTTTACTCACTATTCTGGTTGATTACTCTTTGCTCTTCCCGGTCGTAATTAATGTTTCTGTTCCTAATTCTTCTAAAGCTCAGTGACCTCTTGTGTCTTAGTGGCTTTACTGCCTTTCAAGGGGTGATAGTGATAAAAATAAAATCTAAAACTAACGCCGTTGCTATCTACTATTCTGCTGATTACTCTTTGCTCTTCCCGGTCGTAATTAATGTTTCTGTTCCTAATTCTTCTAAAGCCTGCGACCTCTTGTGTCTTAGTGGCTTTACTGCCTTGCAAGGGGTGATAGTGATTAAAAATAAAATCTAAAACTAACGTCACTTGCTATTCTGCTGATTACTCTTTGCTCTTCCCGGTCGTAATTAATGTTTCTGTTCCTAATTCTTCTAAAGCCTGTGACCTCTTGTGTCTTAGTGGCTTTAACTGCCTTTCAAGGGGTGATAGTGATTAAAAATAAAATCTAAAACTAACGTCAGTTGCTATCTACTATTCTGCTGATTACTCTTTGCTCTTCCCGGTCGTAATTAATGTTTCTGTTCCTAATTCTTCTAAAGCCTGTGACCTCTTGTGTCTTAGTGGCTTTACTGCCTTGCAAGGGGTGATAGGGATTAAAAATAAAATCTAAAACTAACGTCACTTGCTATCTACTATTCTGCTGATTACTCTTTGCTCTTCCCGGTCGTAATTAATGTTTCTGTTCCTAATTCTTCTAAAGCCTGTGACCTCTTGTGTCTTAGTGGCTTTACTGCCTTGCAAGGGGTGATAGTGATTAAAAATAAAATCTAAAACTAACGTCACTTGCTATTCTGCTGATTACTCTTTGCTCTTCCCGGTCGTAATTAATGTTTCTGTTCCTAATTCTTCTAAAGCCTGTGACCTCTTGTGTCTTAGTGGCTTTACTGCCTTTCAAGGGGTGATAGTGATTAAAAATAAAATCTAAAACTAACGTCAGTTGCTATCTACTATTCTGCTGATTACTCTTTGCTCTTCCCGGTCGTAATTAATGTTTCTGTTCCTAATTCTTCTAAAGCCTGTGACCTCTTGTGTCTTAGTGGCCTTACTGCCTTGCAAGGGGTGATAGGGATTAAAAATAAAATTTAAAAGCTATGTCAATCGCAATTTATTGTTTTTTTTAAAATCATTTCCCCCCAAGCAAGGCATTCTATTGCCACTATTTTACAGGGGGTTACTTAAGGGAAAATGATTGGAAAGAGTGGTTAGATATAGGAAAGATCAGAAGGAGGGTGATAGACGGGTAAGGATAGCGATGATGGGGGTTTGGTAGACGAGAAGGGTGTTTGAGAGAATGGAGGAGAGTTAGTGTGTTAGGATGTGTCTATTGACCTTATATTTAAACTCCTAGAGATTGTAGCTGTCGGGGAAGCATGTGTATGGAAGGGAATTCCACAGGCGGGAAGTGCGAGGAAGAAGCTGTTGGAAATTGCGGTTACATCTTATCTGTTTCACAGTAAAAGTGTGGGACCTAGTAGCTAATCTAGTATCTCGTTCAAATTCATACCTAGGGGCCACCAGTGATCTAAGTTCATCGGAGCAGAAGCCGTGAAAGTATTTATAGTAGAGGCACTGGGAGGCCACGTCACGCCGGTGAGCGAGTGACTGAAGGCGGTCTGCCAAGTCGGCATCGATCACATTACAGATTCTTCGTTGTATTTTGTCAAGAACCCCGAGGAGAATAGCAGGGGCACCTGACCAGAAGTGGCAGCAGTATTCAATACACGGGCGGATGGTAGACTTATAAATGTGCAGGATAGATTCAGACGAGAAAAACTTCCGGGTCCTGCACAGAGAACCGACTTTCATAGCAGCGGATTTAGCAATGGATTCGATATAGTCATTCCATTTGAGGTCCACTGAGAGTGTGAGACCAAGGAGGCATAGTGTTTTACTCTCTGGGAGGTAAGCCTGTTCCATGCTAATGGAAGGTAGGATCGATTGCTTATGATGGTTAATTGATAGCAGCTTCGTTTTGGAAGCATTATAATTTACGAGTAATTTTTTGCCCCAGTCCACTACGAATTGGAGGTCCTTCTCAAGCTCGGCAGCGAGGTTCGCTTTGTCGCCCACACCAGATTTTTGATCGAGGCGAGAGTAAACTGTGGTGTCATCGGCGTACATGCTTACTTTGGATTTTATGGCATCGGGGAGATCATTAATGTAGATCAGAAAGAGTGTAAGACCTAGGATAGAGCCTTGAGAGACACCCGCGTTCGTAAGGTAGTTTTGGGAGGCATGTCCGTTTAATACCACTTTCAAAGTTCGGTTAGAGAGGAATGACTGGATTAGGTCAAGCACATGTCCAGTTTTACCATAGTTTGTGTAGGAGGCCAGCATGCCAGACTCTGTTGAACGCTTTGGAGATATCCAAGGCAACGGTTCGAGCTTCGCCATTCTTGTCGAGAGCCTGGTATATATACTCGGTGGTGGTCGTTAGCATATCAGCAGTAGACCTGGTGAAGCGGAAACCATACTGTTTGTCCGAGAGGAGCATGTGGGCTCTGAACCACCTCGGTGTTGATAATGGCTTCGAACACTTTGCCAATGATCGGAAGAAGGCTGATAGGGCTGTAATTTGCGGGGTTCCGAGGGTTCTCCAGTATTCTTAAATATAGCAACTACAGAGGAAGACTTCCAACAGGCAGGAAAGCCTGGAAGCAGATCGGCAGAAGTTGTAGAGTTTAGAGAGGACAGAGGAGAGTTCAAGGGCACATTTCTTCAAGACTATGATTGGGATTCCGTCCCCTCCGCTCGCTTTGTCAGGGTCAAGTTTTGAGATTATTTTAGTGACCAGAGAGGGTGTAATGTGAACGTAATTCAGTTGAGCCTCAGTTCTAGGTGGGAAGTCAGGTGGAGAGACTCCAGACGAATCCATTCTCGAATTGGTGGAGAATCTGCAAGCAAAGCATTCAGCCTTGTCCGCTGAGGAGGTGAGGACCTCGAATTCATTGATTAGTAGGGATATTGAGGTCTTACTCTTGTTGAGCACGCTTTCACAGAGTCGCCACTAGTCTTTGGCGCCGAACTTACATGATGCTATGCGTTGCTTCATTCTGGCAGCAAACAACATCTTAAGTATCTTTTTACACTTATTACGAGCTGAGGCAAAAGACGCCTGTTTTGGTCCGACGCTTGGCTTCGATAGAGCCGGAAAAAATGATTCCGGTGGGCAATAGCAGCCGAGTAAGCGGGCGAGAACCAGTGGGATGAGCGGGATTTAAGCTGATATTTCCTGGCTGGGATGAAAGCATCGATGCCAGCCTCAACCCAAGAGGAGACTTAGCATGCGCAGTCTTTAACGGGAAGACTAAAAACGTTGTTCCAAGGGACGTCACAGGAATTCGCGGAACGAGTAGTGTGTCCCTTCCATTTGGGTTGTTGGAGAAACGCGTGGGGAAGTCCAACACTTGCATAAGAGATTGGGTTATTGAAAAATTCATGGTGTGGACACCAGCAAGATCGGTGACAGTATTCATGCCATTTGGTGTGGTGGGCGTTTAAGTCACCAAACACAAATATATGTGCAAAGGGATGAGAAGAAATGGCCTTATCGATATTGTTAGAGATGCTATCAAAGACCGAGCAGTTAGAGAAGGAGGGTGAGCGTTAGAGAAAGAAGAGATAGCTAACCGAGCTTAGAAGTGAGAGACGGAAACACATAAAAGAATGATCCAGGGATTCAAGAGATGTCACCCAAGCTAGAGGGAGGTGTTCGCTGACGCAGACACCGAGCCCATGCATATGGACATTGGAGTCCTTCCTGAAGAGGGGAAGGTAACCAGGAACGTAAAACTCAGAAGAGGGGATAGAAGAAACAAGGTTAGTTTCACAGAGAGCTAAGATATCAGGTGAGTTAGTGTGAAGGAATGACTCTACGCTGCAAAAGTTAGTGCGGAGACCGCATATGTTTGCGAAGGAGACGCAGACAGGTTTGGGCGTTTTCTGATGAGCTGGTTTATTTCTCTCAATTTCTTCTATTTTCTGGTCACCATTATTGTTTCTATTCCTAATTCTTCCACATCCTGTAACCTCTTGTGTTTTCGTGGCTTTTTCTGCCTTGCAAGGGGTGATAGAGATCATAAATAACATCTAAAACCAATATCAATCGCTATCTATTGTCCTCCTGGTTACTCTTTTCTCTTCCCGATCATCGGTAATGTTTCTATTACTAATTCTTCCACATCCTGTAACCTCTTGTGTTTTCGTGGCTTTTTCTGCCTTGCAAGGGGAGATACAGATTATAAATAACATCTAAAACCAATGTCAATCGCTATCTATTGTCCTCCTGATTACTCTTTTCTCTTCCCGATCATCGGTAATGTTTCTATTCCTAATTCTTCCATCCCTTGTCACCTCTGGGATCTTAGTGGCTTTATTGCTTTGCTTGGGGTGAATCTAATTTTAAAAAATACCAACTTAACTTGAAATTCGGGCTGAGCTGACTGAGTTTTGTGATTGAGCTATAGTTGGTAGGTTTCTAGTATGTCTGAGACGTATGGATATTTGAAATCTCTTTTCAGAGTTGCAACGCTTGACAGAGAGCCTATGAATACGCTGGTCGTTTTTAATGAGTTCAAGCACCGATGTAATGACCTGTAGCTCGGCCGTAAATATGGAAGCTTGTCTTGGTCGTCAAATCTGTTTGTGAGAGTGTCCATCCGTGGACGCTCTTGACGTTTTATTTAAGATTTTAGGACCATCACTACACACGGCTCGATATTTATATTTTATTTCAGTAGATTTGATCCCATTTATAATGTCATGTTTTTTGTTGTGTTGAGTTAACTGTTCGAGGTTTTTCAATTATCCACCGAGGTGACATTGCCGAGTTAAAAGTATCTATGATGTTCTGCGATTTGTTTGTTAGTATCTTCATCTTTGTTGTTTTTATCACAATAAAGAAGATGTTCGTCAGATTAATGAGTGGAATAAGAAAAACACTGTGTTGTTTTGAAGGGTTAGTAATGATAAAACAAAGAACAATAAAAGGGAGTAACAAGTGAATATATGTTCTTTACTAATCAACTACTATTACAAAGGATGTGGTGCATTGGATATCGACTCGGAACAACAAATCGGGGAGCCTTGGCTGGCAACCAGTCTACTGCAGAAAGCAATGGCAACTTGCTGCGGGATAAACTCCTGCCCAGTCAGTCATATCTCTTTCGAGACATGATCGCGCAAGCGTGTATCACCTATCCAATTTAACTGACTGACTTAATATAATAGTTGAAAACATGACTAAGACTTCTACTGGGCATTAAGTGGAGGATCAGTTTTATATTTCATGAAGTAATAAACTGATCCCCCACTAATTACTACTTAATAATATCATACATCTCTTCTCCCTCTAGCTATGAGTCAAATAACAGAACAGATTGGGTTCTATAGCCTTGGATGACAACCAGTCTACCGCAGAAAGCAATGGCAACCTACTGCAGGATAATCTTCTGCCCAGTCAGTCATGTCTCTTTCTGACTGACTGACTTTTTACAATCATATCGCCCCAAGCAAGGCATTTTTCTGCCACTGTTTTGCAGGGGGTTACATAGGAGGAAAGTTATGAGAGTGACAGGTTATAGGGGGTGTCAGGAAGTGGGTAAGAGAAGGATGAGAATACTGATGAGAGTGGAGTGGACGGAGAAAGGAGCATGAGAGAGAGGATGCAGGTTAGTGAGATAGAAGATGACTATTGACATTACATTTGAATTCTTGAAGATTGTTGCTGTCGAGGAAGCAAGTAAATGGAAGGGAATTCCACAGGCGGGAAGTGCGAGAAAAGAAGCTTAGGGGGTAGAAATTGCGTATATAAATTATTGGTTTCACAGTAAAAGGATGAGACCTAATTGCTAATCTTGTGGCTCGATTAAATTTATATATAGGGGGCACAAGTGAGCTAAGTTCATCGGAGCAGAAGCCGTGAAAGTATTTGTAGAAGAGACACAGGGAAGCCATATTGCGCCGATGAGAAAGTGACTGTATCCGACGTGCCAAGTTGAGATCTATCACATTAGAGATTCTCCGTTGGATTTTGTCAAGGACTCCTAGGTGGATAACAGAAGCACCCGACCAGATATGGCAGCAGTGTTCAATGCACAGGCGGATGTTAGATTTATATAAGTGCAGGATTGTTTCAGGCGGAAAAAAAAAACTTCCTTTCCTTACATAGAGAACCGACTTTCTTAGCAGCGGATTTAGCTATGGACTCTATATAGTCATTCCACTTGCGGTCTGTGTGAGTTAAACCCAGGAGGCGCAGTGTTTTGCTCTCAAGGTGACTAGCCTGATTCATGCTAATGGAGGGGTAGGAGCGATTGTCTGTGATGGTTACTAGATAGCAGCTTCGTTTTGGAAACATTAAATTTCACGAGCCATTTCTTACCCCAGTCCGCCACGGATTAGATGTCCTTTTCAAGCTCGGCAGTGAGGTTTGCTTTGTCAGTCTCAGCAGTTTTTTTTATCGATGCGAGAGTAAACTGTAGTGTCGTCAGCGTATATGCTTACTAGGGATCTTATTACATCTGGAAGATCGTTAATGTAGATAAGGAAAAGCATAGGACCTAGAATAGAGCCTTGAGGGACACCGCGTTTGTATGATAGTATTGAGACGCATGTCTGTTCAATACTACCTTCATTGTGCGATATGAAAGGAATGAATGGATAAAATAACAAAATTACTATTACAAAAGAGCTGACGTGGCCCACAAAAAGGGGCTTTTTTGTATTTTCATACCTAAAAGAATCTATATATTTTAAGGGTCCAAAGAACGTAATTTAGATTACACTGCATCCCTCTTTTGGCTTACGGCCTATCACGTTGAATACACCGGTTCTCGCTCGATCACCAAAGTTAAGCAACGTTGTGCCTGGTCAGTACTTAGATGGGTGACCGCTTGGGAATACCAGGTGCTGTAAGCGTTTAGTGACGGATGTTCGTCGTAGTGCAGTGGTTATCGTCTCGGAAATAGAAATCAGTGAACCGTGTTCGAATTCCAGTTGAATACTCTACATTTACTTAAGCACTGTTATCCTTGGGAAAGGTATTAATCCGTCCCTTCCCTCCAGTTATGGGTTAAATAACAAGGGTAGAACTTGGAGATCCTGCTGTTAAAAACAAATCCCAATGAATCTTGATACTCGAAAATAAAAATGCTGTAAAAATAAAATAGCCTTACCCAAAAATCATTGGTTATGACCTTCAATGATCTCATAAGGATTGATAGGTCATTAAACCTCAAAACAAACAAACAAACATCCCTCTTTTAAGTCATAAATTTACAAAGACAATTTTTTGGGTGGTCGAACTTTTCTACCACTCTTTGTAAATACAGGTTTGGGGCTTTCCGAGTTAACAGGTCGGTTATTCCTGTGCGCAATTATCTGGATGTCTGGCTGGTCACTTTGTTCTGTTGAATTATCATGGTTGTACACGGGAATGTCTCTGCGTAAATTTGGTAATCTAGACAATTCTGTTGGAGTGGCTACTTGTGGAAACTTGGTTTGCACATTTCTTTTCCGAAGATGGATTCTATTTCTACGAAGCAATACAGCATCAGTCTCAACCAGAACTGATCTTGGTGAGAGAATTTTCACAACTTTGGCTGGACTCGTTTTAGGTGTCTTCAGACAAACTGCCTGTCCTTGTGTAAGAGATGTTCGTTCTCTAGGTATATGGTCCTCGGTATGACTGTAAACTGCATCCAACAGCAAAGGCTCTGATTTGGAGGCTGTGATGAGCATAAAACCACCTCTTAATTACTGTTGTTCCCAGGTACACCCTGACCCGGAGTGGTAGCACCTGTTAGGGTCCCAGCTATGGGAAAATAGTTATCACTCAAAGTGGGGTCAAAACACTATGAATATATAAAAATACACTTTTATAGAAAAATATACATTTTTGAAGAAAAAATATTACCAACAATACATTTTTTGGAAGGAAAAAATATTACCTGCAACACATTTTTGAATACAAAACTAGAAGACATCTTCAATTTTCTAAAATAATTTTTTTTTTTATCAAAATCTGACTAAATCAACTTTCTCACTATAATCGAACATTAAAAAAAAATTAAAACCCTACCTTTCTGGCATTAAATAACCCACAGAGGTTGATATGCCGTTAAACAAAACTCTGCACAGGCGGATGGTAGATTTATATGTGTGCAGGATTGTTTCAGGCGGAAAATGCCTTGCTTGGGGCGATATAATTATAAAAAGTCAGTCAGTCAGTTAAGTAGCATACGTAATACACGCTTTGGGCGATCATGTCTCGAAAGAGCATGACTGACTGGGCAGGAGTTTATCCCGCAGCAGGTTGCCATTGCTTTCTGCGGTAGACTCACACAAACTCACTCTAGCTCTTTGGCGTTTATCAAAATTAGTCTTTTATATCATTTTGAGCTGTGCATCTGTATTTTTTTTTTTAACATATCACCCCAAGCAAGGCAGTGACGCCACTGATGCGCATGGGGCTACTTAAGAGTAGAATGATAAAAAAAAAGAAAGCCAGGAACCACATCCTAAACAGGAATCAAGGGATGAGCCTCTTCACCTGTTCAATAGACGTGGGTGGAGTGTGAACCGGGCGATAGTTAAGTCTATCTCTTTGAGGTTTTGAATATTTGGTTGTTTTTTTGTTTTGTTTTTTTGTTTTTTTGAGGGAGTGCTGGAATACGAGTCCTGAGTTTCCTGTTCATCAACAATTCTGTTGTAGTTGTAGTGGAGTAGTGTGATAATTGACTAAAGCGATGTAAAAATCAATGGACCTTATAAATTTTAATTGTCTGGACAGCACGTTCCACTTCACCATTTCCTTTTGGATGATGAGGGCTGCTTGTGAGGTGAACAAAGCCATAGATTTTAGCAAAATCCAAAAAGTCTTTGGATACGTCGTCGTCCTGCGGCCTCGGCCGAGATAAAACTCACTACACCCCCTCCAGTATTCCCTGTGCATTTGGAACCCTGGTGCAGTTTATAGCGAAATTCATAATCTTGTCAAATAGCTGAATATTGATGCTTCGCCAGGGCTACCAAAGGTGTTTTTATTGTAACACCAACACTGGATGGGTTGCCTCCAGGCCCAATCCTGTTATT
This sequence comes from Ascarosepion bandense, assembly GCA_037127315.1. NCBI lineage: Eukaryota > Metazoa > Mollusca > Cephalopoda > Sepiida > Sepiidae > Ascarosepion > Ascarosepion bandense. The sequence continues at coordinate 1,148,596 of JBBBDQ010000926.1, forward strand.
TAACCCATAACTGGAGGGAAGTGACGGATTAATACCTTTCCCAAGGGTACCAGTGCTTAAGTGAATGCATGGTACTCAAATGGAATTCGAACATGGCTCACCGATTTCTCTCTATCGAGCCGATATCCACTGCACCACAACGCACATCCGTCACTAAACACTGACAGGGCTTGGTATTCCCAAGTGGTCATTGCTTTCTGCGGTAGACTGGTTGTCATCCAAGGCTATAGAACTCAATCTGTTCTGTTATTTGACTCATAGCTAGAGGGAGAAGAGATGTATGATATTATTTAGTAATTAGTGGGGGATCAGCTTATTACTTCATGACAATATAAAACTGATCCTCCACTTAATGCCCAGTAGAAGTCTTAGTCATGTTTTCAACTATTATATTCAGTCAGTCAGTTAAATTGCATAGGTGATACACGCTTGCGCGATCATGTCTCGAAAGCGACATGACTGACTGGGCAGGAGTTTATCCCGCAGCAAGTTGCCATTGCTTTCTGCAGTAGACTGGTTACCAGCCAAGGCTCCCCGATTTGTTGTTCCGAGTCGATATCCACTGCACCATCATCGAACGAGAACCGGTGTATTCAACGTGATATGCCGTAAGCAAATACGAATTGAGAACCATTGTCACTGATTACTGTATAATTGCTTCCAGATGTATTATATCGACAGGAATAATGATAATGGACAAGGATAGATGTTATAAATCGGAAGCTGGAATCACACTGCCACCTTTGTTCATTGGACACAATGACCAACTTCTTTCTTACCTCCTTCTCTCAAGAGTAGGGATTAAAGGGACCAGTTGTCGTATACAATATGAATGGTACAAGGAAGATCATTCGATAATTATGTTAACAATTACAATCTCAGGTATACCATACTTAGCAAATATTGATTTGCAGTGGTTTACAATACTACTTGCAATGGTATAACACAACAAACACAAATTCAGGACGTAGGATATTAATAATAATAAGATTTAAGTATTTAACGGCCGAAACGCGCTATTAAAAAAATCAGGGAACGCGTTTTATAATCATCAGGCGCCACATTACATAATTATCAGGTGTCATTACATTACCTTCAAAAAGACCCTTATATAACCTTTGAAACAAAGCACCAGTCACTTTCACGAAGCTTGTGTCATTACATTACATTCAAAAAAGAACATTATATAACCTTGAAACAAAGGACCGGGTCACTTTCACGAAGCTTGTTATGTCATTACATTACATTCAAAAAGCACATTATATAACCTTTGAAACAAAGGACCGGGTCACTTCACGAAGCTTGTTATAGTCAGGCATTACATTCAAAAAGCACATTATATAACATTTGAGACAAAGGACTGGTCACTTTCACTGAAGCTGTTATGTCAGTACATTACATTCAAAAAGCACATAATATAACCTTGGACACAAAGGACCGGGTCAATTTCAAGAAGCTTGCTTGTCAGTACATTACATTCAAAGCCCATTATATAAACCTTGACACAAAGGACCGGGTCACTTTCAATGAAGCTTGTTATGTCAAAAGTATTATATTCAAAAAAGCACATTATATAACATTTGAGACAGCGACTGTCACTTTCAATGAAGCTTGTTATGTCAGTACATTACATTAAAAAGCACATTATATAACATTTGCACAAAGGACTGGGTCACTTTCACGAAGTTTGTTATGTCAAGTACATTACATCTAAAAGTAATACAATATAACCTTGGACACAAAGGACCGGGTCACTTTCTACAGTTGAAAGAATGTGGTACATTACATTCAAAAGCCCATTATATAACCTTTGACACAAAGGACTGGTCACTTTCACGAAGCTTGTTATGTCAGTACATTACATTCAAAAAGCCCACATATAACCTTGGACAAAATAATCGGGTCACTTTCACGAAGCTTTCATATACAGGCCATTACATTATATCTGGCAAAGTTTCATTATATAACCTCGGATACAAAAAGGATCCGGTCATTTTCACGAAGTTTAAATATTTAGATTCAAAAAGCCCATTATATAACCTTTTGACACAAAGGACTGGCTACTTCTACGAAGTTGAAAGAAGTCAGTACATTAATATCAAAAAGCACACGAGAAACATTTGAGACAAATAATCAGTCACTTACCAGCTTGTTATGTCAAAGCATTGGCATTCAAAAGCACATAATATAACCCAATAATGTTATCTCGGTCAATATGGCACGCTTGTTATGTCATTTACATTACATTCAGTGCCCATTATATGTATATCTTGGCCACAAGGACTGGGTCACTTTCTACTAGTTTATGTCAGTACATTACATTCAAAAGCCCATTATGAGGTCTCGGAAACAAAGGACTGGTCACTTTCAATGCCTGTTATGTCAGTACATTACATTCAAAAGGCATTATATAACATTTGAGACAAAGGACCGGGTCATTTCATGAAGTTGACAAGGTCAGTAGCATTACATCTAAAAGCACATAATATAACCTGACACAAAGGACTTAAATACTTTCACGAAGCTTGTTATGTCAGTACATTTAAGAACAAAAGCCTATTATATAACTTTGGATGAAAGGACTGGTCAATTTTCATAATGAAGTTTATACAGTCAGTACATTACATTCAAAGCTATTATATAATACTGAGACAAAGGACCGGGTCACTTTCTGTTCTAGTTTGTTGTGTCAGTACATTACATCTGAAAAGCACATTGGTATAACATTTGAGACAAAAGGACTGGTCACTTCTACGAAGCTTGTTATGTCAGTACATTACATTCAAAAGCCCATTATATAACCTTGGACACAAAGGACTGGTCACTTTCACGAAGTTTGTTATGTCAGTACATTACATTCAAAAGCACATTATATAACCTTGGACACAAAGAACATCAATACTCTTCACGGCTTGTTATGTCAATACATTGGCCCAAAGCCCATTATATAACCTTGGGTAACAAGACCCTAGGTCACTTTCACGAAGCTTGTTATGTCATTACATTCAAAGAACATTATATAAAGCGACTGGACACTTTTGAAGCTTGTTGCGTCATGACATTACATTCAAAAAGCCCATTATAGTTAACCTTGGACACAAAGTTGACTGGGTCACTTTCACGTATTGTTATGTCAGTACATTACATTCAAAAAGCACATTATATAATCTTGGATACAAAGGACCGGGTCACTTTCACGTAGCTTGTTATCACTTTCACGAAGCTTGTTATGTCATTACATTACATTCAAAAAGAACATTATATAACCTTGGACACAAAGGACCGGGACACTTTCACGAAGCTTGTTATGTCAGTACATTACATTCAAAAAGCACATTATATAACCTTGGACACAAAGGACCGGGTCACTTTCACGAAGCTTGTTATGTCAATACATTATATTCAAAAAGCCCATTATATAACCTTGGGCACAAAGGACCAGGTCACTTTCACGAAGCTTGTTATGTCATTACATTACATTCAAAAAGAACATTATATAACCTTGGACACAAAGGACCGGGACACTTTCACGAAGCTTGTTATGTCAGTACATTACATTCAAAAAGCCCATTATATAACCTTGGACACAAAGGAGCGGGTCACTTTCACGAAGCTGGTTATGTCATTAGATTATCTTCAAAAAGCCCATTATATAACCTTGGGCACAAAGGACCAGGTCACTTTCACGAAGCTTGTTATGTCATTACATTACATTCAAAAAGCACATTATATAACCTTGGACACAAAGGACCGGGTCACTTTCACGAAGCTGGTTATGTCAGTACATTACATTCAAAAAGCCCATTATATAACCTTGGACACAAAGGACCGGGTCACTTTCACGAAGCTTGTTATGTCATTACATTACATTCAAAAAGCACATTATATAACCTTGGACACAAAGGACCGGGTCACTTTCACGAAGCTTGTTATGTCATTACATTACATTCAAAAAGCCCATTATATAACCTTGGACACAAAGGACCGGGTCACTTTCACGAAGCTTGTTATGTCATTACATTACATTCAAAAAGCACATTATATAACCTTGGACACAAAGGACCGGGTCACATTCACGAAACTTGTTATGTCAGTACATTACATTCAAAAAGCACATTATATAACCTTTGAGACAAAGGACCGGGTCACTTTCACGAAACTTGTTATGTCAGTACATTACATTCAAAAAGCCCATTATATAACCTTGGACACAAACAACCGGGTCACTTTCACTAAGCTTGTTATGTCATTACATTACATTCAAAAAGCCCATTATATAACCTTGGGCACAAAGGACCGGGTCACTTTCTCGAAGCTTGTTATGTCAATACATTACATTCAAAAAGCCTATTATATAACCTTTGACACAAAGTACCGGGTCACTTTCACGAAGCTTTTTATGTCATTAGATTATCATCAAAAAGCCCATTATATAACCTTGGACACAAAGGACCGGGTCACTTTCACGAAGCTTGTTATGTCATTACATTACATTCAAAAAGCACATTATATAACCTTGGACACAAAGGACCGGGTCACTTTCACGAAGCTTGTTATGTCAGCACATTACATTCAAAAAGCCCATTATATAACCTTGGACACAAATGACCGGGTCAATTTCACGAAGCTTGTTATGTCATTACATTACATTCAAAAAGCCCATTATATAACCTTGGACACAAAGGACCGGGTCACTTTCACGAAGCTTGTTATGTCATTACATTACATTCAAAAAGCACATTATATAACCTTGGACACAAAGGACCGGGTCACTTTCACGAAGCTGGTTATGTCATTACATTACATTCAAAAAGCACATTATATAACCTTGGACACAAAGGACCTGGTCACTTTCACGAAGCTTGTTATGTCAGCACATTACATTCAAAAAGCACATTATATAACCTTGGACACAAAGGACCGGGTCACTTTCACGAAGCTTGTTATGTCATTACATTACATTCAAAAAGCACATTATATAACCTTGGACACAAAGGACCGGGTCACTTTCACGAAGCTTGTTATGTCATTACATTACATTCAAAAAGCACATTATATAACCTTGGACACAAAGGACCGGGTCACTTTCACGAAGCTTGTTATGTCAGCACATTACATTCAAAAAGCACATTATATAACCTTGGACACAAAGGACCGGGTCACTTTCACGAAGCTTGTTATGTCATTACATTACATTCAAAAAGCACATTATATAACCTTGGACACAAAGGACCGGGTCACTTTCACGAAGCTTGTTATGTCAGCACATTACATTCAAAAAGCACATTATATAACCTTGGACACAAAGGAGCGGGTCACTTTCACGAAGCTGGTTATGATCGAGTCGCCCTGGTCGGGCCTTGTGCCACAAACACGGCGTGTTTTGTTTTTGCTTTATTTTTTTTTTTTTTCACTTTCTGTATCAGACTGAAATCTGCCAAGTTTTATGTTCAAAATATTCTGAAAGAGAAATAAAAATATACTGCATGCTGCGCAACATTACGTTAGGTTTTCTTTTATTGATGGCAGACACCAGATGGTTTCTGAAATACCTGTCGCCACCCTGTGTATATATTTAGAAGAATGAGAAAAGAAATTACCTTTGACCAGCTTGAATGAAAAAAAATGCTTCTTTTCACAGAAAATTATGCATCTCTTCCTGACACTTGGTTCCGCGACGTTATGCGGATTATTCTTCACTGTCTTCCTCAGTTCCTTCATCGACAATCATGTGAGTTTTCAACGCTGTTATTTTATTTACATTGAATAAGAGCAAATTTAAATAAACTTTATTTACAACGAGCATTATGAACAAAATCAACTGTTGGATTATCTAACTTGTCTGAGAAACATATGTCAGTGACTGCTAGATGGCGTTGCCATAAGTAGTATATACGAAAAGGGCATAGAGTTATCTCTCTTTTTTCTCTTCATTTGTTTTTTTCTTTTTTTAGCCACAATATGCTTTAATGATAGATTCGTTTTCCAAATGAGATGGGCGGTGACTATTCCGTTCCTAGTGAACAGCATGTCGAATTGAATGTCGTAGATAGAAAATTAAGAATTAAAATCAACCTTCTTCTTCACTTTTACAAAAATTCGCAATAACGTGTGAAATCCTGTTTTTTTCCAAATAGAAAAAGGATTGACCATGTACTTGAAGAAAAATTCGAAACCGGAGTAGGTGTTAACCTGATTTTCTGACCAATGGAAGCGACTTGCAAGACTGAAAAGGACTTCGCGAGTCAGTGCGAAAAATCTAATGACAATAAAAGGCTCAGATCAGCGCCAGTCAAGACACAGAGAGTCAGATAGGAGTAGCGAGACGAAACAATTAAAATGTACAGGGAGAAACTTTAACCACGTGGCACATCGCCCTCCTTCTTCTTTCTCGTGTGCTGATTCCTTTTACTTCTTTTTCTCCACCCAAAGACATTCCTACCAAACAAACACATACATGCATACGTACGCATAAACTCTTTCAACAGTTACTATTATGAACTTTTTCTACAACTCTTGATACCCTTAACTTTCTAATTGAACATTAATTTCTACGAATTCTTGTTATTCATTCCTTTTAATAAATTCCTATTTTAACATGAAAAATGTATATTTCTATTCTTACACACAATTCCACATATTCTAACCTGCCAACAACAAACCTTCTGGTGAAAACCTTCTGATAATAACCTTCTGATAATTCTGGATAAAACTTATAAGCTGTAGGCCGAATCAAAGAAACCATCACCCCTAAGGCTTCCTGAACACAGCGTAGAAAGTAAGCAATATAAATTACATTTAGGCTTACTTGACTACACACAGATATATCAAATAATTCTACGAAACCAACAAAGAACTCTTTTCAAAATGTAATACACTTACAATCTTTGTCTATATTTCGGAGATGAAGTATTGTAATTATTTACACTATTTACGTTGTTCGGATAGTTATCCTCATCTTTCTTGTCATATTCACGACGTTTCGACCGTTGTACGCTCCGACCTTCTTCTACATCTGTCTATATTTCAGAGATGAGATATTGTAATTATTTACAGTATTTACGTTTTTCAGATAGTTGTCCTCATCTTTGTTGCTATATTAATGACGTTTCGGTTGTTGTACGCTCCGGCCTTCTTCAGGTGATTGAACTTTCGAAATTTTCGGTTCGAAGTTCTAATCACCTGAAGTGAGTTCAACGGTCCGAACAATGTAAATAGTATAAATTCTCACAATCTTTTATGCGATGTTTGCACTCTCGCACGTATGAAAAAGGATATCTTTACACAAATACGTTTTTATTTTTTTGCATTCTTTCAATTTCATTTACCCTGTCACTAATAATCGTTACAGTTTTAAAGATAAAGACATCGATCTGAATAAAGAATTGAATAAAGAAAACAAGCAGTACTAGTACGGTTTTGCTATTTAAATTTTCTGATGAATCCTAATTCTTACGTTAATCATTAAGATTCTATTCTGCAGCTAAAATTCACCCGTGGAAATTCCCCGGGTGCATTTTTAAAACATTTGAACTTAACAACTTGATTAAAACATTTCAATAACAATTATAAATATGAATGCAGGTCGTTATCTAAATCATTTGATTTTTTTCCATTTCACTGAAGCAGACGTTAAACGCATGAAATGTTTATTGCCTATTCTTTCTTTCTTTCTTTCTTTCTTTCTTTCTTTCTTTCTTTCTTTCTTTCTTTCTCTGAAACCAAGCAACGTTTCTGGTATGTCTTTTCTGTCTTTTCTCTGTAGGGGAGTTATAACTCCCCTACAGAGAAATAAATAAATAACGGTAAACACGCTAACATTTATATATACAAAAATACTCGTAAAAATGACAAAACGAGTATTATCTATTATTTGCTTGTCATGTAGTGTTGAAGAGACAAGAGACAATAACACTGAGTAAAATTGTGAGTTTAGGGTCAAATGCGCATCAAATATGGATCAAAATCCGACAGAAGTATAAGATAAAGAAAAAGCAAAGTGTAAACAATCTTTGTCGTATGTCTTTCTTTACAGATGTGTGTAATTAGTGTCCAGATAATTTAGTTGGAAGATACAAGAAGTGCCTTACCACGAATTTTTGCTGAGTGCTAACTGATAAAAGTTAATATCATAATCTGAAAAAGGAAAAGGAGGCGAAATTTTATTTGACGCACGTATTGATGGCCTGTCCGTGTTTACTGCCTGTCCGATAGTGAGGATGTCACTGTTTGTTTGTATAAAAAAGAAAAATTGGGTCGATTCTCACTGGTTTGAAAAGAGTGAATTAATGATAATCATAATTGTTGTAATTGTTTTGTTATAATTTTTTTTTACACTGTGATTAATTTTTATTATGTATTTTTTATAGACACGGCACCTAATCAAAACAAAATCGTTAATCGTTAATTATTTATGCGGAATTGGCAGAGTGTACCGTACAAGCTAACTAATTTGGATTTGGATTTGGATTTGGATTTGGACAAACGACGAGGAACGCGTATATATATAAAAAAAAATTCAATCATATATTTTTATTCTTCGTCAGTAACGCTTGTACGGAGTAGGGGGGAAGCCGGAGAGAAGCCAGAGAGAGGTTGTACATACGAAAGAGCAGTCGAGAGTCATTAAACAGTGTCTGTATCTTCAATCAAAAATTGTAGACTTTTATATTGTCTTAAAACTCCCACGCGTTGCACTTTGTTGACATAATCTACGGATAGATATATCTCTCGACCACTCTTGTTCTTTATCGACTTTTATCTATGGCCGGATGTATCTGTCAGTCACATTCTTGCCGGGACATCGTCGTTGAAGCCGGTTGTCACTTTTGTTGATCTTACCTACGTCCGGATGTATATGTCAATTACTTCCGCCGTTCAAGTTAATATATTACACTTTTTTTTTGTTATATTCACCATATCAGTCAGTTAAGTGCCATACGTGAAACACGCTTGGGCGATCATGTCTCGAAAGAGGCGTGACTGACTATGCAGAAGATTATCCCGCAGTAGGTTGCCATTGCTTTCTGCGGTAGACTGGTTGCCAGCCAAGGCTAGAGAACCCAATCTGTCCTGTTATTTAACCCATAACTGGAAGGAAGAGATGGATTAATACCTTTCCCAAGGGTATTTGCGCGTAAGTGAATGCAATGAATTCAACTGGAATTCGAACTCGGCTCCCCGATTTCTTGTTCCGAGCCGATATCGACTGCACCACAACGCACATCCATTCACCATATACCTAATTCTAAACTCAGAGTTTAGTTATTTTTACTGGACTAATTTTATTTCTTAATTCTATTGCTCTCGGTGTTTATTTTCCTAATATCTCAAGTCCACGATTGCGAAAGTATATAAATCAGCTTTTACAAATAATCTGCGTGAATAGAAATGTATTCGAATGGAAAGGCGTTTCAAAGTTTGGAAACATCAGAATTTGGAACATTCTTCGCTTTTATTTCAGATTCCACCATTACCCGTCTTTGTCATTCAAGTGATTCTGTTTTTCCTGGAATTTCTTCTAGGAGCTGCCTCGGCAACATTTCCTTATTGTTTGCCAAAATCAATTTCGGTAAGCAGAGTTTTGAATCTTCAAACAGAATGGAGAGTAACCCTTTCTAGTTTCCATTGATCTACTTTGTATCTATTGTAAGGATCGTTGATTTACAACACCCAAAATATCTCTTTATCTCCATCTTTCCATCGGGTGACACAAAAGTGGTTCTAGTAACATCTAACTGACATCTTACTACTTCATTAACTTGCCCAAACTCTCCAGTTTTAATCCCCGTTGAGCATGTAAAGAATGTGTTGTAATCCTTATTAAATTCTCTGCAGTCAATAATTTTTGTGTCTAGAAGACTACACGTTCAACCGTCATTATTCAGATGAGGAGAAGGAACTACAGGTGCCTCGGTCCTTCTGCTTAAGGACATTTTCAGATCTTTAGTAAATATATTTCAATATATATGAAGATGATGCTAAATATTTCACAAAATCTAAATGACCAGAGCCTGGCAGCTGATGTCTCCTCTCACCCAGCTCTCAAATCCCAACGGAAAAAAGGAGACTGCTTGTATTATTCAGTACCTCCAGAACAAGGCTCGTAATGATTCATTACAACCGATCAAACCCTAAATTTGCTTCAGTCCTGATGACTGTTTGTTTTCTCAATGAGGCTCCTTTCCGCAAAAAAAAAAAAAAAAAAAAATTACTGGGACGCCAGACCTCGAGTGGAATTTGCATATTCGTACCATCGCAGAAGAATGGTCGGTTTCATGTATCACTCTAGAGATCGCCTAATTAGTACTGGTATGGTCTATCTTTACAAGAATGGAATATTGATGCCATATCTGGGCTGGTGATTTTTACTACTCGCTTTGACAGAGTTCAAAAGCGATTACAACGCCTTGTAAGTGATGAATTTTTTTTTTTTCACACTGCAACCTCTTTTCCATAGAAAGAAACGTCGCTAGTCTCTTGATGCTATTTCTATGCCAAATATCCAAACGCACTACATTCCTTACACCCACCAGTTCAGACCTTCACAGCTAGTTTATTGATTTTATTCAGTAGCATGTCAAACATCTATGGGTTGACTGCTAATGAAGAAATCTAAATATTTTGTACGCAATTTTATTTTGTTTATTTATTTCTTGAGATAATAGTGTTTTACTGATACAAGTCTTATAATTAACCCATAGCGAAGGGAAAAAGAGGTGGATTCATACCTTTCCCAGGTGTATTTGTGCGTAATTGAATATAACGAACCCAACAGAAATTAGAACTCGGCACTTCAATTAACAATTCCGAACCATTATCCAATACACTACCCAGACATCCAAGGTTACACCACATGGTATTCCCAAACTGTCACTCATCTAGGTACTGGACAAGCTCGCCGTTGCTTAACTTCGGTTATCAAACGAGAACCGGTGTTTCAACGTGATGTGTCCGTAAGCCTTCCCAGCTAGTACCTGCCAGGCTAGGTAGACTGTAGCGAACCATCCCTAGTCTCTTCGTGTTCCATTACTAAGAAGGACGTTCCATTCGGACAGGCTTACGGCCTATCACGTTGAATACACCGGTTCTCGCTCAATCACCGAAGTTAAGCAACGTTGAGCTTGGTCAGTACTTAGATGGGTGACCGCTTGGGAAGACCAGGTGCTGTAAGCGTTTAGTGACAGATGTGTGTTGTGGTGCAGTGGATATCGGCGCGGAAAGAGAAATCGGTGAGCCGAGTTCGAATTCCAGTTGAATACTCTGCATTCACTTAAGCACTGGTACCCTTGGGAAAGGTATTAATCCGTCCCTTCCCTCCAGTTATAGGTTAAATAACAAGGGTAGAACTTGGGGATCCTGCTCTTAAAAAAAACAAATCCCAATGAATCTTGATCAAACAAAAAAAAAACAAAACAAATAAACTAAATAAAACAAATCAAAACGATTTTCAGCATTAAATGACCTAATGCTGGTTAAATAAACAAACCAACCAACCAACCATTCGGACAGCTTCTTCCCAACAAGCACTGCTTCGTGAAACAGACACCCAAGAGAATGCTTCTCTAATCACTACAATCTTAATTTTTTCAAGTCTATAGTCAGACATTATCCACATACAACCTCATTCAGTGACCCTCTACCTTGAGTGGCTTTTGGTCCTTGTAACCTTGTAGTGGTTGAATAAAAATTATCCAGGAAATATTTTGTGAGAATTTAGTCAAAGGATTCGTGTCGAAGTTGCAAAGACATAACAGATTCTTATTCACCTGGTCATAAAATATTTGCTTTCTTCCTGAATTCCTCATCTGGTAATTCTTACTCTCTTCATCTTAAAATTATCTTACAAATGTCTCTAAGATTATTTCTAAGCTTGACTCCCATAAATCATTTGGATGTGATGGTATTCCAGTCACTGTCCTTAAGAAATGTGCCCCTGAACTTTCTTCTGTCCTCTCCAAACTTTATAATTATTGCCTTGCTGCCTCTTGCTTCTCTGCTTGTTGGAAATCTTCCTCTGTCTTTAAAAACTCTGGAGATCTCTCGATCCTTCTAACTCTCGACCTATCAGCCACTTACCGATTTTTGGCAAAGTATTCGAGGCTATTATCTTACAGCCAACAAATTATTTTCTGACAAGTAGTATAGCTTCCGCTCCGCCAGGTCTACTGCTGATGTGCTAACTGCCATCACCGAGTACGTATATCAGGCCCTTGATAAGAACGGCGAAGCTCAGGCTGTTACCCTAAATATCTCGAATGCGTTTGATAGGATTTGACATGCTGGCCTTCTGCGAAGGCTACAGGGCTATGGTATAACTGGACGATTGTTCGATTTAATTCAATCGTTTCTGTCAAATTGTAAAATGATGGTCGTACTAAATGAGCATATATCCAAATCCTTTCATGTGAACGCAGGTGTCTCTCAAGGCTCTATCCTAGGTACCATGCTCTTCCTGATATTCATCAATGAGCTTCCTGATGTAGTCAGTTCCCAAGTTAACATCTATGAAGATGACACCACCATCTACCCAAGTCTAAATTATAAATCTGCCAGGCCTGACAAAGTAGATCTAGCCTCTGATCTTAGAAAGGACCTCCAATCAGTGATGGATTAGGATAAGAAATGATTTGCAAATTTTAAAAGTATATAAATCAAAAGTATATAAATCCAAAACGAAGTTGCTTTCCTCTAACCACCATAAGGGAGCTTTCCTACCTTCCATTAATATGAATCCCACTAGTCTTCCCGAAAGCAATATACTGCGCCTCCTTGGTCTCACTCTCTCAGCCAATCTCAATTGGACTTAATACATTGAATCAACAACTACATCTACTACTACAATGTTGGGTCGCTATGCTGAACCTGGAAGTTTTTCGTGCCTGAATCCATCTTGCACATTTATAAATCTACCATTCGTCCGCGCGTGGTATACTGTTGCCATATCTGGTCAGGTGCTCCTGTGGTTCATCTCGGGGTTCTCGGCAAAACCCAAAGGAGGATCATAATGCAATTGGTAACGATTTGGCAGTTCACCGTCAGCCACTTTCTCACCGACGGAATGTAGCTTACCTCTGTCTTTTCTAGAAGTATTTTCACGGTTTTTGCTCTGACGAGCTTTATTCTCTTGTGCCCCGCCCTCATCATCTAGCTTCGCAACTAGGTCCCACCGTTTTACCGTCATAATAGGCAAATATAACCGCCAATTCTACTGTATCACTTTCTTTCCGCTTGTGGAATTCTCTTCCCCATGATTGCTTCCCTGAAATCTACAATCTCCAAAGGTTTAAATGCGACGTCAATTGCCATCTTCTATCTCGTGATTCACACCTCTATCTTACCCTTTCAATAACACCACCTATGCTGTTTCTTTTTTGTTTTTTTTGTGTTTTTTTTTGTTATCGGTCTCCTCACATTGTAACCCCTGCACACCAGTGGCAGTATTGCTTTGCTTGGAAAGAAATTATTATAAAAAAAGAAAGAATTTTGTACTGGGTTATGTTATTATTTTTTCAGACACTTGAATAAAAAAAAGAATGGCGAACCTGAAAGAGACTACCACCACCTTTAAATTTGTTGTTTTTCAATTTTTTTTTCACTTTGTTTCAGTGCAAATCTTATCGATTACACCCTAAACTCTCCGATTGACAAAAAAAAAAATTTTAATATTTAAACAATTTTAGTTGGGGGGCTCAGTTTTTCATACAATGTTACAGTAAATCGATCCTCCATTTTGGATCCACTCGCCGGTACGATATTACTACCATCTGTAAATTTGTTGATTATCATTTTTTTTTTTTACTTTATTCAGTGCAATCGATTAAACCCTAAACTTTCCGATTGTCAAAGAAAATTTGGAAATATTTCAATATTTAAACAATTTTAGGGAAGCTCAGTTTTTCATACAACCTTATAGTAAATCGATCCCGTGCAATTAACTTTTTGCTTGTGGATATTCAACAACTGAATCCTTTGCGAAATTTTTTAATAAAGCCATTCTTGGAGTTTCCGAAAAAGATGCCATCGTAAGAACTGAAGAAAACTTGAAAAAGACAAAAACAAGAGCAACAACTCGTCCCCCCTCCCCAAAAAAAAACAAAACAAAGCGACCCCCAACGCGAGTGGTTCCAAAATGAATGATCGATTTACTATAACGTTGTATGAGAAACTGATCCCCCCTAAAGTTGTTTAAATATTGAATTTTTTTCAAATTTTTTTGATAATCGGAAACTTTATGTAATAATCGATAAGACTGTGTTGAAAAAGTAAAAAAAAATGAAAAACAACAAATTTAAAGGTGGTGATAGTCTCTTTCAAGTCCGCCTAAAGAATTTTGTATGTGACGTCTTTGACTGTTTTGTGGTTTGAACAACATCTATTACAGATGCTGCCAAATGGTCCCTTCACCAGCCAACTTTTCTTATTGATTACAGAAGATATTATATATCTCCAGGATGGCCCTGGCGTGATTCTAGCCTTTCTTGTAATAACCACTGACAGCCTATTTGCTTGAAACTGTCACTTTTTGAGGATACTTCTCTGACCCCTACAATCTTAATCTATCCAAGTCTAAGGTCAACCTTTATCTATCCAACATATTTTCATAATACAGTGGAACCTGTCGTATGCGACCATCCCTACTGCCATCAAACTGGTCGCATACGGCAGGTAGTCGCTCACGCCAGGAACGCATATTCCACTCATCAGAATGTACATGTTACAATTTTACCATGTAATCTGGTAATAAATGAGAACATAAGAAAATGGCCTAACTTTAAAGAAATTTATTCAACATCAATTCATTCTAAAAATTTAAAAAACGCATTCACAAAAAATATTTATTAAGTGGACTTTAAAAAAGTATACGTTTTCAGTTTTTTTCTTAGAAGTGAGTGATAGCAAAAGAGAATCTGCGATAATAGATGGAAAAAAAATAAAATATACAAAAAACTAACAGCGATAGTGGGCGGAGATAGAGATAGATATACCCAGATAGAAATAGAGTCGATAGATACACAAAAAAATAAAGGAACGAAAGAGATAGACATTTGAGAAACGAACATAATTGTGATTTTCCCAATCCCTAAATTTATCCAAGTCAGTACAGTGCAATAAATATCTTGAACATGTCAAATGCAATACAAATGCAGTACATGTTGTACAAAACAGCCGATGTTTGACCGTGAGGTGAACTCATGCAATGTACATTTCTACAAGAAATAACAGTTTGATACAACACTACAAAAACAAAACAATGAGGACGTGTTCCTGATTTAGATCAAAGCAAAATGAAATAGATTACTCATTTAATTTCTCCTAATTTAGAAGTTCGCAGTGTACGACCAAAATGGATTTTTTTAAAACGGTCGATTTTCACTCGTTAATGCTAGTCGCTGGTCGCATTCTGGAGGTGGTTGCTCACTAAGGGTCAATCAAAATTAGCAAATCGCCCGTGCATAGAAAAACAGTCGTTAACAACGGATGGTTGATGACGAAGAGGGTCGCATACGGCAGGTTCCACTATATATACATCTTCCTTCTTATTTTATGCACTTACAAAAATTTATTCGATAACCGTCTACCTTGAGTTACTCTTAGGCCTTGTATTGTGTGACCAATATTGTATTAAACGACTAAACGTCAATAACAAAAAATCCACTCCGAAACATCCCAACAAATTGTGTAGAAGAAATCTGTGATTTTTTTTTTTTTTTTTTTGTCCAAATATTATCAAAGGATGTGCGTTGTGGCGCAGTGGATATCGGCTCGGAACGAGAAATCGGGGAACCGAGTTCGAATTCCAGTTGAATTCCTTGCATTCACTTACGCGCAAATACCCTTGGGAAAGGTATTAATCCGTCTCTTCCCTCCAGTTATAGGTTAAATAATAGGACAGATTGGGTTCTATAGCCTTGGTCGGCAACCAGTCTACCGCAGAAAGCAATGGCAACCTACTGCGGGATAATCTTCTGCCCAGTCAGTCGTGTCTCTTTCGAGACATGATCGCCCAAGCGTGTATCACGTATGGCACTTAACTGACTGACTGACTATCAAAGCTACACCGTTTTCTTATTCAAACACCATTTTGTTTTTGCTTTGTTCGTTCGTCTGCTTCTCTATCTCTCTTTTTCTCTGTATATGTTTCAGAATGGGGAAGTGATTTGTGGCACTGCAGTTGACCTGTGATAGCCATCATCTTTGTAAAAGCGGCCATAGAAAGAAGGTTCGTTACAAACACTGGGCGCCCGGGTAAATCTAATGCTTGGAGCTAATGGTTCAGTCATTCCCACTTTTTTTAATAAAAAAATTTAGTTTATTATTTTTTTAATATGTCAATCGCGTCGAACAAATTCAATCATTGTAACAAAAAATACTATTTTTCTAAGAGACACTCTTGTATAAAGAGTTTTGTCATACGTTGCATCCTAGTAGTAGTAGACGCAATAGTCGTCAGAATGTCTTAGCTGAAATGAAGCATTTTCATTAGTAGTTAAAAAAACAATTTTGCATTATTAATTAAAGAAACAGTTTCTGATAAAGAAAAAAATCTTGCACGAGAACCTTTATCAATATTAATTTTTGACTATCTTTTCACCACTCAGGTCGTTCTTGCATTTTACGACCGTTTGCATTATGAAAAAAAAACATTAAAGAACAAGCTTCTAAAAAGATGTTATACATTTTTCTTTTTCTATTCCTTTTACGGTGACAGCACCACAACAGTTAGGCTACAAAAACTAACCAGAAGGCGCCATTCAAATTTATATTGCTACTTTTCTCTTAAAAATACGGACAAGTACAGAGAGTGACATGAAGGGATTACAAATAAACAGCAAGAAAACCGAATACACGGTCATCAGCAAAAAGAGCAGCCCAAAGTGCCAAATACAGATGGCGGGTGTTAAAATGAAGCAGGTACGAAAATTCAAATATCTGGGAAGTGTTCTAACTGAAGACGGAAAGTATAACACAGAGATCCAAAGGCGAATTGGCATGGCGAAAGACGCGTTCCAGAAACTGAGTAAAGTATTAAGACACAGGAAACTTTCACTAGAAACAAAGTAGAGAATACTGGATTGCTATGTGATGTCAGTTCTTCAATATAGCAGCGAATGTTGGACAATATCAACAAAGATGAAGAGAAAACTTGAAGCAGCTGAAATGTGGTTCTACAGAAGGATGCTGCGGATATATAGGACCGAGCACGTGAGCTATGACGAGGTTTTGAAAATGATGGAAACGAAAAGGAAATTAATATTGAACATCGGGAAGAGATAAATAAAGGAAGGAGGGCTTGGAGAACCTGATACTAACAGGCCAGATAGAGGGAAAAAGAGACAGAGGAAAGCAGCGGATAACATATTTAAAAGGCTTGAGCAGGTAGATGACAGAACGGGGGCTGAGAGACGTTATAGGAGAAAGAGTGCTAAGAGCCACCAGGGATAGGGAGACGTGGAAAGCCATGATCGTCTACGTCCTGAAAAGACAAGGCACATAGAAGAAGCATATAAATGCCAACTGTTGATAAGAAATTATAATGTGGATATATAATGGGGGATCAATTCTGTATTATAATCAATATATAAATTGATCCCTCATTTTGTGACCATGCTAGTTTCTGTACATTTATATCCTAGATATATTTGCTTGAGCGAGTGGATGGTAGAGCCGGGTTTGGGTGGTGTAACAGGAGAAAGCATGCTAAGAGCCATCAGGGATAGGGAGACGTGGAGGGCCATGATCGCCTCCGTCTTGAAAAGACAAGGCACATAAAAGAATATATATGCCAAATGTTTATAAGAAATTATAATGTGGATATATAATGGGGGATCAATTCTGTATTATAAACAATATATAAATTGATCCCTCATATTGTGACCATGCTAGTTTCTATACATTTATATCCTAGATATATTTGCTTGAGCGAGTAGATGATAGAGCTGGGTTTGGGTGGTGTAACAGGAGAAAGCATGCTAAGAGCCACCAGGGATAGGGAGACGTGGAGGGTCATGATCGCCTCCGTCTTGAAAAGACAAGGCACATAGAATAAGAATATATATGCCAACTGTTTATTATAATGTGGATATAAAGTAGGGGATCAAATCTATATCAAAATCAATGTAGAAACTGATCTCTCATTTTGTAGCCATGCTAGTTTCTATTCATATACATTCTAGATTTATGGGCTTGAGCAGGTGTATGACGGAACGAGTGTTGCGTGGTGTAACAGGAGAAAGCGTGCTAAGAGCCACCAGGGATAGGGAGACGTGGAAGGCCATGATCGCCTACGTCCTGAAGGGACAAAGTACATAAAAGAAGAAGAAGACAGAAGGTAGTAAAAGAAAGCGAAAATAAAGGATGAACCATCAACTACAAGAAGATCTAATGCCTGGTTTTTAGATGAGGCCCAAATGCGAATTGTATATCGGAGATACCGGAATCAAACAAGCTCGAAAATTTAAATATCTTGGAAGTTTTTTTAAACAGAGGCTGGAAAGTGTGACACTGAAATCCAAAGGCATATTGAAATAGCCAAAGATGCCTTCCAAAAGCTAAGCAGAGTATTAAGAATTCCTGTTTAGGATGTGCTTTCCGGTTTTCTCTTTTCCAATCTTTTCACTCTATTCTTTTTTCTTTTCTTTTTTTCAATTGGAATAGATAGACTAAACTATCGCCCGGTTCACACTCCACCTACATCTATTGAACAGGTGAAGAGGCTCATCCCTTGTTCCCTGTTTAAGATGTGGTTTCCGGCTTTCTCTTTTCCAATCTTTTCACTCTTTTTTTTTTCAATTGGAGTAGATAAACTAAACTATCGCCCGGTTCACACTCCACCGACGTCTATTGAACAGGCGAAGAGGCTCATCCCTTGTTCCCTGTTTAGGATGTGGTTTTCGGCTTTCTCTTTTCCAATCTTTTCACTCTTTTCTTTTTTTTCAATTGGAGTAGATAGACTAAACTATCGCCCGGTTCACACTCCACCGACGTCTATTGAACAGGCGAAGAGGCTCATCCCTTGTTCCCTGTTTAGGATGTGGTTTTCGGCTTTCTCTTTTCCAATCTTTTCACTCTTTTCTTTTTTTTTCAATTGGAGTAGATAGACTAAACTATCGCCCGGTTCACACTCCACCGACGTCTATTGAACAAGTGAAGAGGCTAATTCCTTGTTCCCTGATTAGGATGTGATTTCCGGCTTTCTCTTTTCACAATCTTTTCTCTTTTCCAATCTTTTCTGTGATGCCATCAAAAAAACTGAACAAAACTCCGAAAGACTGACCCAATATACGACCCCCATCAAACACAGCTAAACTCGAAATTACTAACCAAATACTTGCCCAAGATACTCTACACGTGAATGAATACTTTCAAACCGGACATGTGTAGAGAACTGGTCAGGTGGTCGGGTGTGCAACTACCATACAGCCCCACCCGGTCATAGGACTGATAATGTGATTACCATGACTATATCCAGACGGAAAATGTACAACGTGTGAAATTGTTGGGAGCGCCCCTTTTTACACAATAAATAGACTCGTCTAAGGTGTACAAATAGACCTGCCTATACAGAGAACGGCAAATATGGAATTTTTTTTATCATTTCACTCCAAGCAAGGCAGTACTGCCACTGGTGCACAGGGGGTTACATAAGAGGAGAGTGTTGAGAAAAAGGAATAGTTTAAAGGGGTTTCAGAGAATGGGTAAGAGAAAGATGAAACACTGGTGTGAAGAGAGCTGCATGAGAGTAGAGTGGACAGGAAAAAGAACATAATACAAGGATTGTCAGGAAAAGGATGCGAGTCAAAGAGATAAGAGATGTGCAATTGACATTGCATTTAAATTCTTGGAGATTGTAAGCTGTCGGGGAAGCAAGTATACGGAAAGGGAATTCCACAGGCGGGAAGTGCGAGAAAAGAAGCTGAGGGAATATAAGTTGCAGATACATTTCATTGGTTTCACTGTAAAAATGTGGGACCTGGTTGCTAGTCTAGTAGCTCGGGTAAATTCATGTAGAGTGGGGCACCAGATAGTTAAGCACGTCGGAGCAGAAGCCGTGAAAGTAGTTGTAGAAGAGACACCCTGGTTCTCAACAGTACCATTATACATTTAATAATAATAATAATAATAATAATAATAATAATAATAATAATAATAATAATGTGGCAGATGAGAACATCAATAATTTCAGTTGTAGTTGGAGCCCTCGGATTGTTTGGAAAGGTTCCGATAGATTAAATGAAGGGATTTCTGTTCACCCTTGTCTTGAAGAAATACAAAAAATTGTACTCACAAGTACAGCTCAATCATTACGAAGAGCTTTATCTACGTAATATGTGTGTGATCTTCCCTATATTTTTTTGTTGTTTGTTTTTGTTTTTTCGTTTTTTTGCTTTTTTTTTTTTTTTACTAAAATGATTAGTGTAAAATGTCAAGAAGCCATTTCTGACATTAGATCTCTGGTTGGAACCCGGAAGAAAATGTGTATACAACAGAAATCAAATCAAATAATAATAATAATACCAGCAGCAACACGATGTGATTTTGCTGGGGAAAAAACAACTAACAAAAGGCGAATAAATATTAATCATTTTTTTTATATTATATATGTATCAACGCAATAATGTACAAACCTATTCTAAGCAGGAACGTCCATTTAAATATCAGCCTGGCAGTTGCTCAATCTGTAAAATTTCCGACCAGATCTCTCAACAGTTCATTTACCGTTAGGCGCACGAATTCACCACACTCGGAACGAACTCTCCCTTAATCGTACAACGTATAAGACTGTACGAGATTGGCTTTTGCTAATCTGGGGACATCGAATCAGAATCACGCACGACAATAGTAATGAACTCTGAGGTAGCTGACGAACCAGCACACCGCTGCCATGTTTCCTCTGTTAAATTAATGTATCACCGTAAAAATCCACAGGCCAAGTTTATGATGTATGGCGTCCAACAGCGTGTGAATCGATGGTACAGTGTCGCAGTTTGTTACTGTCTCTTTACATTTTATTTCATTTCCTTCCAGGGAAAAAAGCTGTAGCAATGAAAGGATCAGTTATCAGCTGAACGGTTCTGTGCTACAATAACAATTAATGATAAACTTAAAGTCTTCAACGACTGTTGAGTGTGTATGTTAAGAAATCAGGGTATTTTAGAAAAAAAGGAATTATACTACCGAGAAACGTTTCCTATGTGGCTTTGTCGACATTTGTCTGATTTGATCCAGAAAAAAAATTATGATGCCTGTTTAAAAAACAACAACAGTAGTTTATCGAAAATAAAGCATTGATCAGAAGATACGTTTTGGACAACTTTTGGTTCCAAATTTACAGATCGGAAATTTACTGATATACAAGATAAATATAATTATCTTGAAAGAAATTACTTTAGAGTCGAAACACTTCTTTGTAAAACATCATAAATGTTAAAGAATGGTTTAAGAGTTTGAAATCCTAAATTAAAATTGGAAATGGTATTTCTTACTCTTCTTTTTTCCGTTTTTCTCTTTATTCCAATCCAGAAAATTCTCCAGAATACTTATTAACCTGCTTTTTCATCACAAATGGACATTTGATGAGACAATTGGTTTTCGGAAAATAAGTACAAGTAGGTCCGTTTGCAGAGTCTCCAGAACTCGTGGGCTTTTGACTGATTATATGGTTGTATCTTGAGAAATGATAGCGACCATCTCCAACATAACTACCAAAATGTTCAACCTTTTCATTTGACTGCTGACAGCGATCGGACGTTTTCTTCTTTATAAGAGGTATTGGCTTTTTAAACGGCTTCCGCTCAACGGTAAAGCGTCTTTGTGATGCTGTTTGGGCGCGACTGGTGTAAAGTTCCCTGCCATCGATCAATTTGCCGTTCAGTTCGTTCATAGCTTCCTCTGCATTCTTCTCATCAGCAAAACGTACAAAGCCGAATCCTCGGGATTTTCCAGACGAATCTTTAATAACTTTCGAACTGACAATCGGGCCATATTTTTCAAAAAGTGATCCCAGACTTTGGTCGTTTAAACTTTCAGCGAAATTCTTGACATACACACTGTTTGTATCAGCTTTGTTGTTAGTTGGCAACTGTATTCTTTGTTCTCGTGGTAAGAATTTACAAGCATATACTTTTTTGCCATTTAGCAACATTCCATTTATCTTGCTGATACAGTTCCGTGCAGCATCAACACTTTCAAAGTGTACAAAGCCGTATCCTTTAGAACCGCTTTCATTCATTGCAATTTTACAGGACAAAACCTCGCCAAAAAGAGAAAAGGTATCATAGAACGAACGATTATCGATATTTTTGTCAAGGTTTTTAATAAAAACATTACCTTCACCAGACTTTCTGGTAGATGGGTCTCGTTGCCAACGCATAATCCGGATTGGCTGACCAAGTAATGGTTCAAAATTTAACAAATTCATTGCCATTTTAGCCTGCGTTGGATGAAGGAAATTGATGAAAGCATACTTTAGCGACCGAGTTTTGGAAGGCTTGTGGTAGACTTTAATCGAGACGATAGTTCCGTAGAAGGAAAACACACTGTATAAAAGTTGTTCGGTTACTGCAGGATGCAGGTCTCCAACATATAAAGATGATGTATATCGATTGTCCGGAACAAAATTCATGCTGCTAATGAATGCCTATACTAAACTTTAGTCTTTCTTTTTCTGGTTTAATTAATTGGCCAAAACGTGACTGTTTAACAACGCCGCAGGTATATGAACATTCAGCCGTTATGAACCGACAACATTTTTCAACTATTCAGAGCGTCTGACATATGTTTATCGTTCTAAAATTCTCAAAACAGTTACGATTTCCGTGGTTAAGCGAAATACTTATTTCTTCTGACATTTTTTAATTTATTGCTCGTTATTTGCATTCGGACGTATCGATCAAAAATTATTTTCTGTGTTTTTTAGTTTTATAAATAACATATTAAGTGGAAATTCACAGTAATTTAAAAATACGTATATAAATTTAAGAAATTTTAATTTTCAGCGACTGCAACATTAGTACTATGAGAGGAGAATTGCCTTACGGAATTTTTCCGAACGCAACAAACGAAGAATAAAAAAAAGTAAAGAATTCAAACAACCTAAACTCCAAAATGGAAATTTATCAAAAGATAGGGATATTTTCTGAGTACGCGTAAGGACATATTCTGAGATTGTAAAGAGAAACGAAGTTTGTTTGTGTGCGTGCACACCGTGTGTGTGTGTATATGTGTGCGTGCATATGCAAGTATATATATATATATATATATATATATATATATATATATATATACTTGCATATAGGTACCCCAATTTTACCGTGGGAAAATCAGCATAGTCTGAAGTAAAAGGCCTCAAACTAAATAAAAACAAGGTTTTCTCGGCAAAATGTTTATGCTATCATAAAGAGGATAGATCAAGGTATTTTTTAATTATTTTTACAAATTTTGAAAATTGTTCTAGCAGGTTCTGAAAGGCTCATTTAGTGGTAGAAAATCTTTTTTTTCTCTCGTCAGTGAAAGGGGTAAATTGACGCTAGAGTTTATTACGTCAACAGCGTAATATTACGCGAAGGCATTTTTTGACTGTGAAAGACATTAATTTGGAAATTCTTGCAAAACTCAAATAATCGTCTGATTTTGATGAAAATTTCAGGACTTATTCACAAATGACTGAAATGATTTTTGAAATAATTATTTTTTAAAAATATTGGTAAAAAATATTTTTTTAATTTGTTACCCCCCCCCCCCCCAATATTTAATTTCCAGAAATGTCGAAAAATGCAACTCGGTCACAAAATATAGATAGTTTTCATTAAATTCAGGAGTCATTAAGGAAAGCTAATCAAGTGTCTTTTTTTCTTAAAAATAAGCTACCTTTTAGAAAATCAGCTCTGAATTAGGAAAACAAAAATGCAATGAAACTATGCCAATTTTTATTTGGGTAAACTTTTAATTACTTTTATAAACATAAATTAAAATTGTGTCATCGTCTGAATAAAAAAAAAATTTTCCGTTAGTAATGAATTTTTACAAGAATTGTTTTTATTTTTCATATTTTTTATTAAGTAATTTTAAAAGTTTCATAAGTCTTTTACAATTTTCTCCTTATAAGTCTCTCAGATGTTTTTTTAACTAATGTGTGGCAAATATATTTATTAATCGAAAAATTTAAAAAGTTACTCTAAAAGAGAAGCTTTTTTTTTTTTGTAATTTAATTAAAATTTGTTTCGACATTGAAAGGACAATGTCTCATTGGGTAGTAGATGATAATTTGTACATGTTCTAAACTATAATTTATAATAAATATTCATAGCTCTATTTTATATTGAGCACTGTTTCAAATTAATGTTTTGAACATTGTTAATTTTTTATTCGTTCCTTATTTACTTGGATATATATATATATTACTCTACCAGCCTGAATATTTATAAGGAATTTTCTTAGGAATGTGTGTGTCATTCATCAGTAAAGGTATATATATATATATATATATATATATATATATATATATATATACTGTTTAATTAAAAACAATATCTACTCAAATATGAGTATCAATTAATAATGTCAAACAAATAAATTATATGTATATACAGGAATAACTGAAGGACCATGGAAACAGAAAAACTATATACACAAAACATCTTTTAACAATAGTAAATATGAAAACAGCGCAACTCTTTCTAAACATATATGGGAACCAAAACAAATTACGAAGTAAACAATCAGAACTTATCTCAAATGCAGATGCAAATACAAATTTTTAAAATACAAATATATACACCATATACAATGCAGATAATGTAACATACTTTAGACAAAGTCAATACTTTAAACAAATAAAATAATCAACCATACAAAAAGAAAACAATATGGGTAAATAAATAATAAAAGCATTAACGAACTATACAACATACCCTAAGTAATCAATAACAAATAATGTAAAAAGAAGTTAAGAAACAACCCTATACAATATCTACAAAATAACCATATTTTGGATCTTAATTATTTCTCAAAAGAATAATTTAAGACTTAGCCATTTCCCTCTCTAGCCAATAATTGTTAGAATAACAATGAACTAGAAATATCTGATCTGGATAGCCATAATATCCCATTGACCAACATACAATAATAGTCAAACTACCATGCAATATACTTGGTACGAAGGTTGCATTCACAATTTGGTGTTGACTCAATGTCCATCCTGATATATATATATATATATATATATATATATATATATATAATGATGAGCTGTAATACAGCGAAACAGGCTTGTATGTGGGTGACTAATATATTATGCTCTCATTACGATTGAGCTTTGTTGAGAAGAACATTTTAAAAACAGTTTCAACTTGTGCAATATAAGTATTACTCTTCAGAAATGAATAGAGATCTTTTGGTGACTGGCGTGTGTATACACTGCTTATATACAACACGTTAAAATTTCCCTTCTCTGATTCCATGCGCCTATGGCTTAGGGGGTAGCGACTCCGACTGACACCAAATCAGTCAAGTTTTGATCCCGGCTAGAGGCAAGTGGATGTGTCTAGCCACACTGATGAACTGTGATACAGCAAAACAGGTTTGTATGTGGATGACTAATATATATATGTATATATATATATAATGGCAGAAATGAAAACTTAGCTACACAAACAATTAGATACCTTCCCAAAGAAAGTAAATGAAATACTAATCAACTTGTCAATAATTAAAAAATTGTATGTATGCACAAATAACAACAACTAAGTAAATTAATAATAAACTAATCACATTTTTAACAAGGAACTTGTTACTAATGTCCAGTAATTACTTAATTAGCAACTATATAGGATATTAGGAAGCACTTACAATAATTGAAGTTTTTTTATTGATGCAGATGTAAAAAGAAAAAAGAAAAAATACCATAACTAAATGCACAAAAATCACTTTATTCTTTATAAATTAAACATTTTTATTGCAAAAATAATGAATTAATTTGTTTATGCCAATTGATTACAGAAACAAATAGTTGTATAAAACAAAATAATTTCAGTATTTTACAAATGCATCAACAAAGTCGGAAAAAACTTTACAAAAAATGTGAATTTCAGAGAAACAATAATTTTGATAATCTTTACAAAATTTATTGTGATTTTTTGTTACATGTACAATTTGTTTCACAGAAGATCAAGAAAATACTTATTTTTCTATGATACAATTATAGATAAAGCAGAACCCATGGAATTTCCACAGAAAGATAATTTTACTTTGTAAATGATAGTAACGTCTTCAAACATAAAGGTATTGGATAATAGAATAATGATAACACAAAGTGTAATTTTATTAAAATATCTATGAAGGTAATGTCCATAGAAGCTACTTAATTGTAATCTTATATTAAGATGCACAGATCATAACCAAAATTTTGTGAGAGATTTTGAAAGAGAAAATGTTTTTTGTTTATTACTGAAAAAGCATGGCTCCTGTGTCCATTGTAAACAGAAAATACCAACTGAGTAATGGCCAAGGGTGTAAAGGTCAGAAATTTTGTTGTTAGGTCACGGGATACGACAACAAACCTACCTATTTTTACTATATTGTACAGTACACACACATATACACACAATTACTGCTACAACCACCAGTTTAAACTGCTACTGCTACAGTAATGCTATAGGCTCTCTCCTCCTCTCTCACTCTTTATTACCTTTCTGTTTTGCAAAGATGAGAGAAAGGCTGAGGAGAGTAGCATTTATAAAAAGATAGAGGGGAAGGAAAAACTCGTGTAGAGAGTAAGTGTGTTATCTTTCTTCAGTGGCATAACGGATGGGGGAACTAAGTAACTAACTAAGGAAGGAACAAGTAGAATTATTATATGATAATAATTGAACCCCTGTGCACCAGTGGCAGTCCCACCTTGTTTGGGGTAAAATGATTATAAAAAAAGATCCTTGAAAATATCAAATAGTTTTGCCAAAAGTGCTCTAGATCAATAAACCCTGGGATAATTTTTAAACTTATTAAGTCCAGTAAAGAGAACACTAGTGCCCATACAAGAAAAATTCTTTATCCATCTTGTTTAATGAAACACAAACAGTATATGGACATAGGAATCAACACTACATTGTGACTTTAGTCTAAATATAAAGATTGTATTGAAGAATTAATTTCTATACAATGTTGATATTTATGTTCACACTGTCTCTATAAATGCTCAGATAATGTTGCCCACTTCCTCCTCAGAGTATAGAGATTGATTTAACCCTCTAGGGCCATTCGTATCATATTAGAGGGGGATCTGTTTATTACTTCATAACAATATAGAACTGATCCCCCACTTTATGACAAGTAGAAACCTTAATCATATTATATTATTAACTCGCTAGGGCCATTCGTATCATATTTGATACAGTATGAAAACAAGCCTTGAAAGAAATATTTTCCTGAAAAATTTTTTAAGAGAAATATTTTATAAATTTCAAATGAAAGCAGTACTGACTGCTCAGTCAATGAATACCAAATGTTTCCTTATAGGGAAATACCAAATGTTTCCTTATAGGGAAATACTGTATCAAATATGATACGAATGGCCCTAGAGGGTTAATCAAATTTCATACACTCATAGACAAAGACATAAGAAACGATATTCAGAAGTTTCAAGGTTGCAGTTCTTACAATAGTGCAGAAAATCAATAATATATGTATATAAAAGGCAAGATGTTTGTGTGTGTCTGTTTATCTGCCTGTATGTCTGTATTTTTTCAGCCCTTTTATTTTAGTTTTTGCTTCGGGTTTGGCTTTAAGTAGGTATAATTGTAGTTCTTAGTCTCAGTCTTAATATCATTTACTCTGTCAAAATTTGACTTACATCCATTCATTTTTCTTTCAGTCTACAGTTTCGCTTTAACTGGAAATAACTATTACTTTTTAGTCTTTCGTGTCAACGTCCAAAGAGTCTGAGCTCCAGGACTATGGATTAGTTTTAAAGCTTTCATTACACCCGAGCAATGCCAGGCTATACTGCTAGTATTTTATATTATAAAGGAATTATCTTTACAAAAAATATAATTATTATTTAACTTCTAAATACTTTAAAATTCCATATTAATAATATCCATAAAGTAATCTAATGATAATATCAGGTCGGTGCAAAAGTCTTTGCCGATTTAAAATTTCATCTTGAAAATGAAAAACTGTGTGTTTATAAAAATTTTTATTCATAACAATAACGACCTTTGTTCTCTATAACTAGATTCCATCTAATAAACATGATCTTTTTGGGATGGAGTCCTGCTCTTGGGAACTGGTCTTTCTCCTCGATTTATCCACGATCGCCGACATTTAACGTTATGGTAGAGAATCCACTTCTCATCACCTGTGAGAAGCCTAACCAAAAACGGTGTCTGAAGGTGTCGTGACGGCAAAGATTCACAAGAAACACATTGCATTTGTATTGGAACCTCTGTGAAACTCATAAAGTAGAGCATGTCTAATGTGTTCTTTAAATGGAAAGAACATGGGTGAGAATATTGTAGAAAAATATAAATATGCTTTAGTAATCTAAGAGAAAAAATTATAAATTACAATGATTTAAAATGCTCCTTTTATAAACCGGCAAAAACTTTTGCACCGACCTAATAATTTAGATACTTCAGATTACCTACTATATTTGATTACTTTATCAAAAAATTATTTTAAAAAAAAGCAAAACACTGCGCTTCCTCGGCTTAACTCTCACAACAGACCTCAAGTGGAATGACTATATAGAATCCATAGCTAAATCCGCTGCTAAAAAAGAATGGCCCTAGAGGGTTAAGTAGTAATTAGTGGGGGATCTGTTTATTACTTCATAACAATATATAACTGATCCCTCACTTTATGACAAGTAGAAGCCTTAATCATATTATATTATTAACCCTCTAGGGCCATTTGTATCATATTTGATACAGTATGAAAACAAGCCTTGAAAGAAATATTTTCCTGAAAAACTTTATGAGTTTCACAGAGGTTCCAATACAAATGCAATGTGTTTCTTGTGAATCTTTGCCGTCACGACACCTTCAGACACCGTTTTTGGTTAGGCTTCTCACAGGTGATGAGAAGTGGATTCTCTACCATAACGTTAAAGGTCGGCGATCGTGGATAAATCGAGGAGAAAGACCAGTTCCCAAGAGCAGGACTCCATCCCAAAAAGATCATGTTTATTAGATGGAATCTAGTTATAGAGAACAAAGGTCGTTATTGTTATGAATAAAGATTTTTATAAACACACAGTTTTTCATTTTCAAGATGAAATTTTAAATCGGCAAAGACTTTTGCACCGACCTGATATTATCATTAGATTACTTTATGGATATTATTAATATGGAATTTTAAAGTATTTAGAAGTTAAATAATAATTATATTTTTTGTAAAGATAATTCCTTTATAATATAAAATACTAGCAGTATAGCCTGGCATTGCTCGGGTGTAATGAAAGCTTTAAAACTAATCCATAGTCCTGGAGCTCAGACTCTTTGGACGTTGACACGAAAGACTAAAAAGTAATAGTTATTTCCAGTTAAAGCGAAACTGTAGACTGAAAGAAAAATGAAAGGATATAAGTCAAATTTTGACAGAGTAAATGATATTAAGACTGAGACTAAGAACTACAATTATACCTACTTAAAGCCAAACCCGAAGCAAAAACTAAAATAAAAGGGCTGAAAAAATACAGACATACAGGCAGATAAACAGACACACACAAACATCTTGCCTTTTATATACATATATTATTGATTTTCTGCACTATTGTAAGAACTGCAACCTTGAAACTTCTGAATATCGTTTCTTATGTCTTTGTCTATGAGTGTATGAAATTTGATTAACCCTCTAGGGCCATTCGTATCATATTTGATACAGTATTTCCCTATAAGGAAACATTTGGTATTCATTGACTGAGCAGTCAGTACTGCTTTCATTTGAAATTTATAAAATATTTCTCTTAAAAAATTTTTCAGGAAAATATTTCTTTCAAGGCTTGTTTTCATACTGTATCAAATATGATACGAATGGCCCTAGAGGGTTAAAATCGGACCACTCCTTCTATAACCCGATTTTTTCGATTATCGATTTTCGATATTCATCGGGGGTACCTCGACACAAAACCTAGCCAAGAACACTTGCAGACTCTTTCCTGCTCTTGGGAACTGGTCTTTCTCCTCGATTTATCCACGATCGCCGACATTTAACGTTATGGTAGAGAATCCACTTCTCATCACCTGTGAGAAGCCTAACCAAAAACGGTGTCTGAAGGTGTCGTGACGGCAAAGATTCACAAGAAACACATTGCATTTGTATTGGAACCTCTGTGAAACTCATAAAGTTTTTCAGGAAAATATTTCTTTCAAGGCTTGTTTTCATACTGTATCAAATATGATACAAATGGCCCTAGAGGGTTAATAATATAATATGATTAAGGCTTCTACTTGTCATAAAGTGAGGGATCAGTTATATATTGTTATGAAGTAATAAACAGATCCCCCACTAATTACTACTTAACCCTCTAGGGCCATTCTTTTTTAGCAGCGGATTTAGCTATGGATTCTATATAGTCATTCCACTTGAGGTCTGTTGTGAGAGTTAAGCCGAGGAAGCGCAGTGTTTTGCTTTTTTTTAAAATAATTTTTTGATAAAGTAATCAAATATAGTAGGTAATCTGAAGTATCTAAATTATTAGGTCGGTGCAAAAGTTTTTGCCGGTTTATAAAAGGAGCATTTTAAATCATTGTAATTTATAATTTTTTCTCTTAGATTACTAAAGCATATTTATATTTTTCTACAATATTCTCACCCATGTTCTTTCCATTTAAAGAACACATTAGACATGCTCTACTCTATGAGTTTCACAGAGGTTCCAATACAAATGCAATGTGTTTCTTGTGAATCTTTGCCGTCACGACACCTTCAGACACCATTTTTGGGTAGGCTTCTCACAGGTGAAGAGAAGTGGATTCTCTACCATAACGTTAAAGGTCGGCGATCGTGGATAAATCGAGGAGAAAGACCAGTTCCCAAGAGCAGGACTCCATCCCAAAAAGATCATGTTTATTAGATGGAATCTAGTTATAGAGAACAAAGGTCGTTATTGTTATGAATAAAGATTTTTATAAACACACAGTTTTTCATTTTCAAGATGAAATTTTAAATCGGCAAAGACTTTTGCACCTACCTGATATTATCATTAGATTACTTTAATATGGAATTTTAAAGTATTTAGAAGTTAAATAATAATTATATTTTTTGTAAAGATAATTCCTTTATAATATAAAATACTAGCAGTATAGCCTGGCATTGCTCGGGTGTAATGAAAGCTTTAAAACTAATCCATAGTCCTGGAGCTCAGACTCTTTGGACGTTGACACGAAAGACTAAAAAGTAATAGTTATTTCCAGTTAAAGTGAAACCGTAGACTGAAAGAAAAATGAATGGATATAAGTCAAATTTTGATTTCCTGGTATCGATATCAAATAAGTTTTTTTCATCGTTAACTGAATTTTGAAGGCTAAATAAGTCCTCTGAGTAAATGGTATCATGGCTGAGACTAAGAACTACAATTATACCTACTTAAAGCCAAACCCGAAGCAAAAACTAAAATAAAAGGGCTGAAAAAATACAGACATACAGGCAGATAAACAGACACACACAAACATCTTGCCTTTTATATACATATATTATTGATTTTCTTCACTATTGTAAGAACTGCAACCTTGAAACTTCTGAATATCGTTTCTTATGTCTTTGTCTATGAGTGTATGAAATTTGATTAACCCTCTAGGGCCATTCGTATCATATTTGATACAGTATTTCCCTATAAGGAAACATTTGGTATTTCCCTATAAGGAAACATTTGGTATTCATTGACTGAGCAGTCAGTACTGCTTTCATTTGAAATTTATAAAATATTTCTCTTAAAAATTTTTCAGGAAAATATTTCTTTCAAGGCTTGTTTTCATACTGTATCAAATATTATACGAATGGCCCTAGAGGGTTAAAATCGGACCACTCCTTCTATAACCCGATTTTTTCGATTATCGATTTTCGATATTTATCGGGGGTACCTCGACACAAAACCTAGCCAAGAACACTTGCAGATTCTTATAGTTAAACTGTGTAAATTTTCAAGAAAATCGGTTCAGCCGTTTCAGAGTCTATAGGTAATGGACACACACACACAGACAAAGTTTCATTTAAAAGTACTGAACGAAGCCAAGAGGGCGTTTGCTACCAGAATTAGGCAACGCATAGCATCCTCTAAGTTTGGCTCCAAAGATTACTGGCGTCTCTGCAAAAGCGTGCTCAGCAGGAACAAGACTTCAATACCCCCACTAATCAATGAATTTGAAGTTCTCACCTCCCCAGCCGACAAGGCTGAGTGCTTTGCCCGTAAATTCTCAACCAATTCGACACTGGACTCGTTAGGAATACCTACACCAGACTTCCCACCCAGAACTAAGGCTCAACTAAATAACGTCCTCATCTCGCCCTCGCTGGTCTCCAAGATAATTGCGCAACTTGACCCACACAAAGCGAGCGGCGGTGACGGAATCCCAGTCATAGTACTGAAGAAATGTGCCCCAGAACTCTCCTCTGTCCTCTCTAAACTCTATAACCTCTGCCTATCTGCTTCCTGCTTTCCTGCCTGTTGGAAGTCCTCCTGCGTAGTACCTATATTTAAGAATTCTGGCGAACCCTCGGACCCCGCCAATTACCGTCCTATTAGTCTCCTTCCAATCTTTGGCAAAGTTTTCGAAGCCATTATCAACGCCGAGGTGATTCAGCACCTTATGACCAACGGGCTTCTCTCTGACAAACAGTATGGGTTTCGCTTCACCAGGTCTACTGCTGATATGCTAACGACCATTACCGAGTACATATACCAGGCACTCGACAAGAATGGTGAAGCCCGAACCGTTGCCTTGGATATCTCCAAAGCATTCGACAGGGTCTGGCATGCTGGCCTCTTGTGCAAACTGCGGAGCTATGGGATAACTGGACATCTGTTTGACCTCATCCAGTCCTTCCTCTCTAACCGCACATTAAAGGTGGTATTAAATGGGCATGCCTCCCAAAACTACCAGACGAACGCGGGCGTCCCTCAAGGTTCTATCCTAGGTCCCACGCTATTTCTGATCTACATTAATGATCTCCCCGACACCATTAGATCCCAAGTTGGCATGTATGCCGACGACACAACAATCTACTCCCGCATCGATCAGAAACCAGGTCTGGACGACAAAGTGAACCTCGCTGCCGCACTGGAAAGGGACCTCCAATCCGTAGTGACCTGGGGTAGGAAATGGTTGGTAAATTTCAATGCCTCCAAAACAAAGCTGTTATCAACTAACCACCATAGACTATCGCATCTACCTCCCATTAGCATGGGACAGGCTAGCCTCCCAGAGAGTAAAATACTACGCCTCCTTGGCCTTACACTCTCAGCGGACCTCAAATGGAATGACTATATTGAATCCATTGCCAAATCTGCTGCTATGAAAGTCGGCTCTCTGTGCAGGGCCCGGAAATTTTTCCCACCTGAAACTATTCTGCACATATACAAATCTACCATCCGCCCGTGTATTGAATATTGCTGCCATATCTGGTCGGGTGCCCCTGCTGCTCTCCTTGGGCTTCTTGACAAAATACAAAGGAGGATCTGTAACGTGGTTGATACTGACTTGGCAGACCGGCTGCAGCCGCTCTCACACCGGCGTGATGTAGCTTCCCTGTGCCTCTTCTACAAGTACTTTCATGGCTTTTGCTCCGATGAGCTTAGATCACTGGTGCCGCCCAAGCACGAATTTACACGAGATACTAGATTAGCAACTAGGTCCCACCCTTTTACAGTTAAACAAATAAGATGTAACCGTAAATTCTACTCCAACAGCTTCTTTTCTCGCGCTTCCCGCCTGTGGAACTCCCTTCCACAAGTCTGCTTTCCCGACAGTTACAATCTCCAGGTGTTTAAATGTAGGGTCAATAGACACCTCCTATCACACTAACTCCCAACTATTCTCACAACACTCTCATCTACCCAACCCTCATTCTCGGTATCCTCACCCGCCTATCACCCACCCTCTGTTATGTCCTATATTTAACCAGCCTTTCTCCTCTCTACGTAGCCCCCTGCACAGTAGTGGCAGTGACATGCCTTGCTCGGGGTGAAACGCTTATAAAAAAAAAAAAAAAAAAATATAAATAATAAAATGTTTTTATAAAGATTTCAGCATTATGGATAATCTAAAATATCTGCATACAATGTCCAATTACATTATTGAAAATAATTTAGAAATATGGATAAAAAGAATTCTCTCGAAATATCAAAAATGAATATAAAAAAATCTGCAAAATAGCAATTGCTAATATTTGATTTATAAAAATATTACTTCATTGTTATGAATAAAATATTATCTTTTTAAAAAGAAATCAGACAGGAAATAATATTTTAAATAAAAATATCAATTATTATCTCTGACTTTTTCTCTATTCACAAGTGAAACTTATAACTTTTTCATATCCTAACACAGCATACCTTACGATTTTCTTTTGATATTTTTGTTCTGTTATGTCTTTTTTTTTTCTGGTTACTGTTGAAGTACAAAAAAAATTAAAAAAAAATAAAAAAAAAAGATACACCTTAGATGTTTAACTCAAGGTTATTTAATCTTATGTTATGATAGGCATCCATTTCTGATTTTTACCTCAACTTAAAAGCCGAACACAGTGCAAAATGCACAACTATCTTGGCCATCAGGTAAGCTCTTTATAACAGAAATAATAAAACAATGTATTCGTCTATATTTCTGAGATGAGGTAGTATTTATACTATTTACATTATTCAGACTATTGCCCTCATCTTTGTTGCCATTTGTACGACGTTTCGGCCTTTGTACACTCTGGCCTTCTTCAGATGCTAGAAATTTCGAACCAAACCCTTTATTACGATCACTGGAGTATATTATTCTCATTTCTTTTGCAAAGCCTCTTTTGGTAGTCATGAGTTATCTCCCTCTAACCTGGCACTCTAAGTTACTTGTTCACCACTGCTGTAGGCTGGTATTGAACTCACAATTCTTTTGGGTCAAGTCACTGGATTTAACAAATGTCTATATCCACTTGCAAAAAAAGATGAAGAAAATAGTCCAAAGAATGTAACTAGTGTAAAACAAAATGGTCAAAAATGAAAAACAAAAAATTAAATAAATTGACAAAAATGAATTGTCTTACATTCTCATTTATGTGACAGGAAGTATAGAAAATGACCAAGCAGATTTAGCTGCAAGGTTCACCCCCGACCCAATCTCTGACAATAATTTCAAGTCCGTTGATAATATAAGCCATATATAGACCCAAAAAGTAATATAATTCATTATTATTAATGCAAAATGATAGGCATTAATAATGCTAATCTTCATCTGACACAAGGCCACAATTGTGGGCCACAAGTGCCTTCAAATCATTTATGCCAATTTCACTTTTTATGCACTCAAAATGATACAGGATGGGTCAAAAGTAACTTTTTATTTTTTATTTTTTTCATAGATATTGTGAATAATGGTAAATAATTTGAGTCAGGAACATAGAAATGGGATTCAAAACAGTATTGGAAAATTAAAACATGCCGAGCAGGGACACAAAGTGTGGTGAGAAGCATTTGACACGGTACAGGCAACACAATTGACAATCTGTTATTTTTTTTTCACATTCTTATAAGAAGAGTAAAATGTACAAATTTTTTTAAAATTAACTTGATTTAGTGGTTAATGCACTGAAATCTGAATGTCTACGAGGTCTATGAATGAAGAAAAAAGGATAATAGTGTTAAACAAATGTAATTAGACTAAACAAATGTTAAATTAATATAGTAAAATTTTTAAAAAATGGGTGAATGTGTTTCTGTTTACCTAATTTTGGCCCCTTCTGTATACAACCTTTTCTCTTTTCTGCTTCAAAAAATGCTGTGTCAAAAGAAACGTTTATGTCTTTAACATATGTATACCGAACTTTTTTATTCACTGTACCGTCAAAATGGTGGAAGTTTACAATTAAACAAAAGAAAATACATTTTCTACATTTTTCTATTTTTTTAAAAAATTTTTTTTTTTACAAAAAGAAAATTCTGTTATCTTTAACAAGAGAGATAACTCTAAATTTTTACTACGATCAACTTAGAAAACGCAATATGCCCGCATCCAACTTCAAAGATAACTGTGTTTGTGTAAAAATTCAGATTGTAGCAGTAGGGAGATGGTTGAATGTTTATTAAATTGGCCTTGTATCAAACAAAACCGAACTCCCTAAAACTTATAGGTTTATTAAAAGGTCATCAGAAGGTTGAATGTTGGAATGTGGAAGAATAAAATATTTCATTTTGTATGTTAAAGTAAATTTTATTAACTAAACAGAATAACATGAATTGGTAGAGTTAAATGTTCAATGAGAAATAGTAGTATGGAGTAAGTGTATCTAGCGTTCGTAGTTGTAACTTGTGTGTATGTAAAGATTAACAGGATAGTAATGAAGTCTGTATTTCTTTCCTTTTTTATGGCTTGTGAAAAGGTGAAAAGGAAGGCGAAGCAAAAAAGGAAATTGTACTTATCGGACTTTAGTTTTTAGGAGTCATTTGAAGTATCTTGTTGTTGTGTTTTCTTTGACGGCGTGTGAGTGAAAATGAAGAAAGGAGAATTTGAAGTAGAGGAAGAACGGGTGTATGTCGACGAGACATGACAGGATCAGCGGCTTGAATTTTTTTTTGTTACATTTTAGAGTGTCGTCTCTACGCTCCCATCTGACTGACTGATTCTGACTTTCCTTCTCTTCTCCTTTATACCGATTCCTCTTTTCATACTGGATTGCTAACTTTTCTCTCAGTTTTGCAAATCGCTTCCTTTCATTGGTTAGAAAATTAATTTAACATCTGATCGCGAAATTTGGCTTCGTCTTTTTCTTTCAGTCCAGGGGTCAATAGGGTCAATCTTTTTTCTATTTGGCAAAATCAGGATTTCACACGTCATTGGGAATTTTTGTAAAAGTGAAGAAGAGACGAGAGTTGCTTTTAATTTCGTGTTCACTACATGATAAAATATATCTTTAAAAGGTCTAATAAGACGATATGAATCAAAGCAAAAGGAAAACTTATCTTAGCCAATGCGTTTCATCCTCAGATTGACTTTAAGATAAGTTTTCCTGTTACTTTAGTATTTAGATACAACTAGTTTTTTTTTAATCGTGAAAATTTCACGCTTTTCCAAGTTGAAATGTCTGATGAATCTGAATTCTTAATTCTTCAGTTCATGATTGAATGCTTTTATGGTGAGTTCTACGACAATAAGATTATCTGTAGAAATTCTCCCATCGCATCGCTATATTCGAGCTTAACAATAAGCAACAGAAATCATAACTTAAATTAGCTTATCAATGTTGCTCATTACATTAAGCAGGTACAAATGAAAAAGAAAAAAAATGAAATTGACAACTTTTTCAATTTCTGTTACGGGTTAAGTGTAACAAAAGAAAAAAAAATGATTGATCAAAACTCAGAGATAAATTCACAGACAAATATTTAATTTACAGAACCATTAAATAAAAATATTTACAAATATACAATTTTTTGCATTCAAAAGAAAAAACAGAGTTTACTACTGGCATGCAAAGTGTTACGAGGAGAGAAGGAGAGGTCTTAAATATCTTTACCCAGTTAAGTTGGCGAAGAAGTTAAGTTCTATACTTTTTGGAAATCCGTAAATAAGTATATAAAGAATAATTATTGGTTTGGTCAATGAAAGAGTCAAAAATATGTATTTACCCATATAGTTCCATGAAGTTCTCTTTCCGGTTTTAGTTGGTTGGACTTTTCTATAAGATTCTTTCGGCTGGATATAATTCCCTGAATCAAAACCTTAGTTGATAATGTCAGCAAATCCTTTTAACAACTCTTTCAGGTTTTAGTCAGTCGGCTTCTTCTTTTAGATTCTTTCGACTAGATATAAATCTTTGAATCAAAGACGGAGTTGATAATTTCAGTACATCCTGTTAATAACTCTTTCAAATTTTAGTCTGTACGACTTTTCTATGAGATTCTTTATTCTGGATATAAATCCTTGAATCAAAGTCGGAGTTGATGACGTCAGCAAGCCCTGGTAACAACTGACTACTCACTGCCCAAAACCTATTTTTATAGAGGCTAACAACTAATTTGCATATTTCTAGAACCTTTCGAATTCTATCGATTTTACTTTCCTTTTTTAAGGCCGACGAGAAAGTGAAAAGGAAAGTGAAGCAATAAAAGAAATTGTACTTATCGGACGTTAATATTTACGAGTCAGTTGAAGTATCTTGTTGTTGTTGTTGTTGTTGTCGTCTTCTTTGATGACTGCGAGAATGTTGAGGCTGGAGAAGAAGAGGTAAAAGAAAATAGCACGAGTGAAGAAGAACGAAAGTGTGACGGGACTTTATGTCCTGGTCAGACTTGAAGTTTCTTTTGTCACATGTTGCTGGTGCATGGTATCGCTGCTTCCATCTTACTGACTGATTCTGCTTTCGTTCTTTCTTTTTATACTGAAAAAACCGTTGTTAACTTTTCTCTCATTTTTGCAAATCGCTTTCTTTCATTGGTTAGAAAATTAATTTAACATATGATTGCGAAATTCAGTTTCGTCTATTTCTTTCAGTACGGGGTCAATCCTTTTCCTACTTGTCAAAATTAGAATTTCACACATAATTGTGAATTTTTGTAAAAGTAAAGTAAAAGTGAAGAAGAGAAGAGAGTTGCTTTTAATTTAGTGTTCACTACAATCTGAAGTGCGAGTGGATGTGCGTTGTGGTGCAGTGATATCGGCTCGGAACGAGAAATCGGGGAGCCGAGTTCGAATTCCAGTTGAATTCAATGCATTCACTTACGCGCAAATACCCTTGGGAAAGGTATTAATCCGTCTCTTCCTTCCAGTTATGGGTTAAATAACAGGACAGATTGTGTTCTATAGCCTTGGCTGGCAACCAGTCTACCGCAGAAAGCAATGGCAACCTACTGCGGGATAATCTTCTGCCCAGTCAGTCATGTCTCTTTCGAGACATAATCGCCTAAGCGTGTTTCACGTATGGCACTTAACTGACTGACAATCTGAAGGCCAGAACTGTGCAACAGCAAGAGCGAATTGAATTGTACAGGACAAACACTAATTTTTGCCCCACCAAAACACTATTAGATAGATAATAAGCTTAATTTAGTTTGATACAAGGCCAGAAATGTTAAGCACTCAGTGAGGCTAGAACTCACTATAATAATAGTTGTGTGACTTGCTTACTACACGATTTAGAGATGGGCGATTATGACTTTCTATAGCTTTCTTTTCTTGTAATAATTGCTGACTTCTTTGGAAAGATAGTTACCTTTTTCACATGTTTTTTTTATACAGAGCTGTTGCTGTTATTGTTGTTCTAGACTGGCTGTCAACTAAGGCTCTACAGCAGCGGTCGGCAACCTCCGGCTCATGGGCCACATTCGGTCCTCGAGTGAATCTTGTCCGGCCCGCTACCTTACTCTGGACACGATATAAATTTAGGTAAACCAAACCAAAGTGACAGTTGATAGTCTTGAATATATTGCGTCGAAATTTTAAAAAAATATTTCTTTTTACCTGGAGAATGTGTTTTACGTTTATTTTTTATTATTTTTTTATTTGTAGTGATCGCCAAAATTAGCGTAGGGCCTCACTTTCACTTTTTCTGTGAAATTGCTTTCGTGAGTGGGCACATTTAAATGAATATAAAATAGTGTTTTCAACCGATTTTAATGGAATTTTTTTTCAGCACTGATGTATGAAACATTTATTTTAAAGATGTAATATATTTTTTAAGAAAATTCCCGTCAGATATAAATTATATTGAATCCTTTGTGAATTTATTCACATATCTAAACTTATTTATAAACGGAACTGTGTGTCTGTGTGTGTGTGTGTGTGTGTCCGTTACCTATAGACTCCAAAACTGCTGAACGGATTTTCTTGAAAATTTACAGTTGTACTATAAGCATCTGCAAGTGTTCTTAGCTAGGTTTTGTGTCGAGGTACCCCCAATAAATATCGATAATCGAAAAAATCAGCTTATAGAAGGAGTGGTCAGATTTTAATCAAATTTGATACACTCATAGACAAAGACATAAGAAACAATATTCGGAAAGTTTCAAGGTTGCAGTTCTTACAATAGTGCAGAAAATCGATAATATATATATATATATAAAAGGCAAGATGTTTGTGTGTGTGTCTGTTTATCTGCCTGTATGTCTGTGTTTTTTCAGCCTTTTTATTTTAGTTTTTGCTTCGGGTTTGGCTTTAAGTAAGTATAATTGTAGTTCTTAGTCTCAGCCATGATACCATTTACTCAGAGGACTTATTTAGCCTTCAAAATTCAGTTAACGATGAAAAAAACATTTGATATCGATACCAGGAAATGAAAATTTGACTTACATCCATTCATTTTTCTTTCAGTCTACGGTTTCACTTTAACTGGAAACAAGTATTGCTTTTTAGTCTTTCGTGCCAACGTCCAATGAGTCTGAGCTCCAGGACCATGGATTAGTTTTAAAACTAATTACTTTCATTACACCCGAGCAACGCCAGGCTATACTGCTAGTTTAATATGGTTCTTCTCCATGACACTGGAGCCATAGGTGTTTGGCCCACCTACATGCTTCTACATAGCCTTTTGGCCCACACTCTCCAAAAGGTTGCCGACCCCTGCACTAGAGCTCAGTTTGAGCGTGGAGAAGGAATGAATTCCTGTGTTACCCAAGGATATTATTGCGGAGTGAACTTAACAGGCACGATCGGAATACGAACTCAGCTCACCAATTCCACTTTCTATGTCGATTACCCTAACCCTACCTGCACATGGTGGATGCAAAATTCTTCATTAGCTCATTTATGGGGAAGAGCAGAATTCTTTATCAACTGATTCAGGTGAGGCAGAGTACTTCAATAGATTTATGGAGGCACAGATTTCTTCATTAACAGATTTAGGTGGGGACAGAATCCTTTATCAATGGTTGGGTAGGATTCATCATCAACTGATTGAGGGGGTAGGGACAGAAATCTTCATTAACTGATTGGAAATGTGCTACAGGGTCTTCAAAGCTGTCCTTCAGAGATGTCCTCCTCTTAGACTGGTTGTTGGTCAAGGCTAAAGAACCTAGTCTACCCTACCATTTAA
The DNA here is from genome assembly GCA_037127315.1 of Ascarosepion bandense. Taxonomy (NCBI): domain Eukaryota; kingdom Metazoa; phylum Mollusca; class Cephalopoda; order Sepiida; family Sepiidae; genus Ascarosepion; species Ascarosepion bandense. The sequence continues at coordinate 1,189,819 of JBBBDQ010000926.1, forward strand.
CCAATAGGTAGGGTAGAGGAGATGGATTCATGCCTTTCCCAAGAGTATCTGAACATAAATGAAGGCAAAAAGTCGAACTTGTTATTCCGAGCTGCTATCCATTACACAACCCGTACACGCATATATATATATATATATATATATATATATATATATATATATATATATACTATCCAAATGTTGGAGAATTTTTGTCTTTATTTTCACCTGAAGTTAAAGCCAAAATACAATGTTTAAAACGGGTCATGATTAAACATAATAGACATTCATTGTTTGTTATATTTAACAATATATGTTTAGAAAATTATCTGCTGCCTCAATACACTATATATATATATACATATATATATATATATATATATGCCCTCACACCCTGATCGAGCACTCTGGAAGAATGGTAGACTTTGAAAAACAGTAGCTATTCTAGCATCTACGCATTGTTCATTCAGCAATGAACTAGAACACTCTCAGTTATTGGACGTGTATAATGATAATATACACGCTAAAAAGTCTGCCTCTTTCTCCCGAGCGCCCATAGATGAAAGGTAGAATCGCCGACTGACGCCAATTTGGTCGGGTTTCAATCCTGGATTAAAAGTAATTGGAGTCTAACTATACCGATGAGCCGTGATACAGCGAAACAGATAAGTTTGCGGATGACGAATTATATAGAGAGAATTTATTTGTTTAAACCTTATTTTAATGGATCCTCGTATTTGAGTAGATACTCTGATTTTTTTTATAATTAAACAATATATTTATATATGAATATACTCGAGCCACAAGATTAGCAACTAAGTCCTACTCTTTTACTGTGAAACCAATAAAATGTAAACGCAACTTCTACTCCAGTAGCTTCTTTTCTCGCACTTCCCGCCTGTGGAATTCCCTTCCATTTACTTGCTTTCCCGACAGCAACAATCTCCAAGAATTTAAATGTAAAGTCAATAGTCATCTCCTATCTCACTAACCTGCATCCACTTTTTCATGTTCCTTTCTCCATCCACTCCACTCTCACCAGTATTCGCATCCTTCTCTTACCCACTTCCCGACACTCCCTATAATCTCTCTCTCTCTCTCTCATAACTTTCCTCCTATGTAACCCCCTGCAAAACAGTGGCAGTAACATGACTTGCTTGGGGCGATATGATTGGCGTCTGTTGAGCAGGTGAAGAGGCTCATCACTTGTTCCCTATTTAGGATGTGGTTTCCGGTTTTCTCTTTTCCAATCTTTTCACTTTGGTTTCTTTTTTTTCAATTGGAGTAAATAGATCTATCTATCACCCAGTTCACACTCCACCCACATCTATTGAGCAGGTTAAGAGGCTCATCACTTGTTCCCTGTTTAGGATGTGGTTTCCGGCTTTCTCTTTTCCAATCTTTTCACTTCGGTTTCTTTTTTTTCAATTAGAGTAAATAGATCTATCTATCACCCAGTTCACACTCCACCCACATCTATTGAGCAGGTTAAGAGGCTCATCACTTGTTCCCTGTTTAGGATGTGGTTTCCGGCTTTCTCTTTTCCAATCTTTTCACTTTGGTTTCTTTTTTTTCAATTGGAGTAAATAGATCTATCTATCACCCGGTTCACACTCCACCCACATCTATTGAGCAGGTTAAGAGGCTCATCACTTGTTCCCTGTTTAGGATGTGGTTTCCGGCTTTCTCTTTTCCAATCTTTTCACTATTACGTAGCTCCCTGCACATCAGTGGCATTACCGCCTTGCTCGGGGTGATATGATTTAAAAAAAAAAAAGATTATATAAAAAAACAAAAAATATATTTATATCTATCAGCCTAAATAATCGAGAAATCTTCAGACCGATGGATATAAATAAATATACTGTTTAATTATAAGAAAAAAACAAAACAAAACAAAAACTGAGTGTCTACTCAAACACGAGTTTAAAGTTTAAACTAATAAATTAAAAATGTGTCAGAGTTAATCTAAACGGATTTGGTAAAATTTCGTTAATATATATTATTATTTATACTTAATTTAATTTAATTTCATTACTATATATTTGTTCGAATATTATTTATTAAAATAATCCTGATTTTAATTAAACAAAATATTTGTATATATATTTTTACCGGCCTGATTATTTACGAGCAATTTTGTTACGAAAATGTGTGACATTCGGCAGGATTAGAATCTGCGACCCTTTATAACATAGGGGAAGCCACCAACTGATCTGGTGGTTTTTGACCGCTCGACCACAAATGATTCCACAGTTAAATCAAGCCTAATATACAGAGCTCAGACCGTGGAATAAAAATAATTTAAGAATACGGCAACCAAATCTGGAGTCCCCTTCTAAAATGACAGTCAGTAGCAATTGAAAGAGTTCAAAGAAGAGCAACAAAATTGTTGACGTCGTTAAAATTTATTAAATATGAGGATAGGTTAGGAAAATTGAAATTACCATCACTGAAATATAGAAGACTTGAGGGGGGACTTGATAAATGTTTTCAAGATATTCCATTCTACTGACCACACTAATAAGAATTTATTCACTATGTCTGACTATTCTAGAACACGTAACAACGAATTAAAAATAATAACCCAGAACAGTAGAACTAATATTAGACAAAACTTTTTTTGTAACAGAGTCACAAAGTATTGGAATGCACTACCATCACACATAAAATTGGCAAAAACTCTTACGGAATTTAAAAGCCTTATTGAAAAGGATAAAACACTATTAAAATTAAAATATGAGTTTGATTAGAGATGGAAATAATTTATTTTCTCTCCATCTCGGCCATGCCACAACGCTAGGAGAGGGGAGAGGGGATTTAAGAAGGGACACACGAGAGGCCGAGAGGCCTAGAAGTCCTAACCTACCTAACCTAACCTAACCTAATGTTCAATTGACTAAATTAAATATGTTAGTTGTTAATAACATTTCGTCAATCTCCGTAATTTTCCGTAATATATATATATATATATATATTAATTATAGTTGTAATACCAATAACAACAGAACTAACTCTGTCAAGATTATCAATAATTAAACTACAAATGAGATCGTTTTGAAACCCCCGGGAACTAACCCCCAGGGAAAAGAAGGGGAAGAAAAAAAAGAAACAAACAAAATACCTGAGCAAAAAAAGTCAAGCCTTCGGGAGAAAGAAAAGAAAACCCAAGACGAAAACCTTAACAACATATATGCAAGTAGATACCTCCAATCAATTCTTAGATACCTAAATTTAAATTGAAAATTTAAAAATAATTAATCTATCTTCAAGCTTTAAAATTAGGTCTATTTGAAAGCCAAGGGATTAAAGTTAGTAATTCCAATAATCAAAATACACTGGTGTATTTTAAACTGAAATTATATCGATTGGAATCCGAAATTTTTCGAGAAAAAAAATCAAACTTTAAATTTTCCGCCATTTTTTGATTTATTGACAGGTTACGTCAACATTAGTCAACTTTCTGTTTAAAAAATCTTGAAAAAAAAATATACATCAAAGACTTTTTTAAAGTCAGTTGTTTAAATTGAACCTTACCTTAATCTGATTTCACACAATAGTAATTCCTTACTTTATGAAATTTAAGACAGAAACTTATCTTAAATACAGTAGTCCTGCCATCAACGTAATTCGAGCTGTGATTGATTGAATATGTCAGCTACTGTCTGTCAACACTCCAAGCATGGCGTCTGGAAGTGCCAAATTTTTATGTATCTAAAAAACCGGTTTCTGTTTTTTAACTGCATAGCTAACCATAACATAATATTTTCATCAATTACATAATATTTTATACAATGTTCATTTAGCATTATAGCTGGATGATTGAATATGCTTGCTAAATAAATAAAAATTGAAATTGCTTTTAAAATAATTTTACAATTTAATAACAAAGAATGAAATTAAAATAACCCAGTAAAGTTATGAAATATTATGCTAATTATTAATATTTTTATTATGCCTTATTCATATTAATTAGTAAGATAACTAGGTAAAAATATCTAATTTAATTTTTGCATAACTGTAGATGTTATAAATAAGTATCTATATTTTTTGTACATGTCATACTGTATTTATGCAATATCTTGAAGAGAAAGGAATTTCGGGAATATTTTGTGGCCCTGAAAAGGGCCGTGGTGTTTTCCTAATTGACACTCCAATCCTCCTTATTGTTTAACTGCTTTTCCAGGTACAGGTATGTAGGTATCTCCCTTAATTTGATAACTAAGGGTAAAATAATTTTATAACATGTGTTTTGTACAATCATTTACAATTTTAAAAAGAACATGAAAGTAGGAGTTAATCAATAAAAATGCATAAATTCAATAGTAGGATTAGGCTATAAAATAAAATAGAAAAAAAATGTCTTTTTCATTCAATTGAAAATAAAAAAAAATGAAACCTTTTCCAATTTGTTTTAATCTTAGCTAGGCACCATAAAATTGTAGTACATATTTGTTTCTTAAAAACATTCTGCAAACACAAATTGAAATTAAACATATTTTTTTAAAATTCCAACTTTCCTCTTGATTTTTTTCCATTGTGAACGTAGGTATCTCCCTTAATTTGATAACTAAGTCTTAACAAAAGCAAGTGTGTGAAGAAGTGATTTGGGGTGTATGAATGATGTTGGGGAATAGAATTTATTTTTTGCTTAGCATTGGAAGGAAACAGGCAGATTCTGCAGGAAATAGATGACAAATTTTTACAAAATTAAATAAACAGAAAAAGACATCTGCTTTTATCATCAAATGTGTGTGCAGCAACTTTATTTTACAAATGATTATAAAAATTATTTTGATATGTTTTATTAAAAAAAAAGAAAAGTATTTTAATAATATATACAATGAATAAAACATTGAAAATAAATACAAAAATATAAACTTCATAGGCAATAAATATTCACTTTCACAGGATTTTAAAGTTTTCACTGATAGAAAGAATAACCAAAAGGTTGCGTCCCAATCATAATTTTGAGAGGAATTTTTAAGTCCATGGCACCAAAGCAGGAAATGGAAAACTGGAGGAATAAATAAGTAAATAAATAAAATACATATATAAAACAAATAATATAAATCATAAATAATATATATTAGACCACTCATAAACCAATTGGGTTACTTTTAAAAGCAGTTAATGATAAATAATGAAGTAACATTATTATCAATCTTATTAATTACACATTTTATTTTATATTTACAATACAAGTTATTGTAATAATTACTATTACTCATATTATACAATATTACTTCATAAAACACATTAAGAAATTAATAAGAAAAGAAGTCCAATTTTTCTAGAATAGAATTGCAAGCAGATGTCACACAAAAAAAACTTTCCATTCAAGTAACAGTAGTCCCAGGTGGTATCACCATATTACAATTTCCAAAGGACAAGGTTATTTAAAAAAAGCCCCCCCCCCCCCCAACACAATCATCTACATAGAGAGATTCATATTTATGTAAATAACAAAGTATGAATTCCTTCTTTTTGTGCACTTAGTTTCATTTTTTTCTAGGTATTTTTTTTTCAAAATAATAATTATATTTTTTATCTAAACTTATTTATAAATGGAACTTTGTGTGTGTGTGTGTGTGTGTGTGTGTGTGTGTGTATATCCGTTACCTATAGACTCCGAAACAGCTGAACCAATTTTCTTGAAAATTTACACAGTTGTACTATAAGTGTCTGTGAGTGTTCTTAGCTAGGTTCTGTGTCGAGGTACCCCCGATAAATATCAAAAATCGATAATAGAAAAAATCGGGTTATAGAAGGAGTGGTCCGATTTTAATCAAATTTGATACACTCATAGACAAAGACATAAGAAATGATATTCAGAAGTTTCAAGGTTGCAGTTCTTACAATAGTGCAGAAAATAGATTATATATATATATATATATTATTGTCATCCGCAGACAGATCTGTTTCGCTGTATCACAACTTATCAGTACGGTTAGACTCCGATTGCTACACAACCCAGGCTCGAAACCCGACCGATTTGGCATTAGTCGGCAACTCTACCCCTGGGCCATGGGGCATTTGGTGGAAGAAGGCAGCCTTTTTTGTGCATATCATATTACGTGCCCAATAGCTAGAGTGCTCAAATTTATTTTTACTAAATGATTTCATGTCAATGTCCAAAGAGTCTGAGCTCCAGGACCATGGATTAGTTTTAAAGCTTTCATTACACTCGAGCAATGCTGGGCTATAATGCTAGTTATATATATTTGCTTCTTTCTCACTTTTATTTTAAAATATGTAATGATAGCAAACCGGCATGTGTTTATTTATTGACCATCATGTCACAATTTTCCAGCCACACAGTTTATGTTTTACAATAAAACACCTAGACAGCCTCTTCATATATCACATAGTTGCCAAACATCTGAGATATTATTTTTTTAAAATCATTTCACCCCAAGCAAGGCAGGCCCGCCACTGATGCACATAGGGTTACAGTGAGAGAAAAAAAAAAGGTGCAGGGTATGTTGAAGAAAAGCTAAGAGATGGATGGGAATCAAGTTGATAAAAGATGGCAATTGATGTTGTATTTTAACTTTTAGAAACTGCAGCTATCAGGGAAGCATACAAATGGAAGTGAGTTCCACAAATGGGAAGTGTGAAAAAAGAAACTATTAGAGTAGAAGATGAAGTTACATTTAACTATTTATATGGTAAAAGGGTGAGACCTTGAAGCCAATCTAGTAGCATGAGTAAATACCTCTGGTCGGGGAACCAGGGATAAAAGCTCATCAGAGCAGTTTCCATGAAAATACTTGTAAAAAAAGACAGAGCGAAGTCACATCACTTTGGTGAGAAAGTGACTGAAGACGAGTGACTAGGTCAGGATCAATTATATTGCAGATTCTCCTTCATGAATAACATTCTTATGTAGTGCAGTGAATTGCATCAATATATTTTGTGGTAACATTGTTATAATGTATTATAAATGTTTACTATTTTCCATGCACATAACAATTGGAATATGTTTGTTTATATATGCAGATTAATAGAAGAGTGTGTATCAAAAACTAAAACCGAACACCCTATTAAAAATGATGCAGAAACAGAAAAAAAGGCCCCAGCACAAGAATCCCTTGTCTAATTTTTTTAAAAATTGGGACTGCACTCAGCAAGGGTTCAAGGTACTATATGCTTCTAAATTGGTTGGGGCATTATGTATCATTTAAGTTATATCTTGGGAACACACATATATACATACAAGATTAAAGTTTTAATGTTATATATATATATATATATATATATATATATATATATATATATATATACAGATATTATACAAAAAGGCACACATACACACAGAAATAGGAAAATTCAAGTTTTCTCAAACTTTTTTTTAAATTGAGGTGTTCTTATTAAAAAGTATAGAATTCAAAAGACACCTAAGAAAGATTGGAACATATAGCTGCAAAATTTTGTGATAAAAACAATGTTTTAGTCAATTCATTTTGCCTCTTAACCCAATTAATACCAACTATTCCAAAAATGAAATACTGAATTCCTTTATAAATCTTTAATTAATTACAAGTTTTTCTCTGAACTTGCAATTAATACCAGATTTTTATTTTTATAAATAATATGAAATTTTATGGTGGATATTAATGGATTAGGGTGTAGAATCTCTCTAGAAAAATATATAACTTTCTTCTTTTTCTTTTTTTTGTTATGCACTAACAAAAAAAGAATAAGAAGAATAAAATAGTAGCAAACAAAAAAGAAATTGGAACAAATATACTGATGAGACCAACACATTCACAGTAATGTATGTAATACAAGTGATTCCATATTTAATGAGTAAATGTTAACTGATTTTACTTTGATTTATTCAAATTATTCATCTCATTTTTTAATGTTATAGACATGTTTCAACTGTGTACTTTCTAATCATCTTCAGATGTTCATTTTTGGATGATGATCAGTGAGTTTATTCTTATGTTGTCAACATTGTGACACCATTTTCTGTTCATTCCTGTTGGATTAGAATATATGGATTTTCATGATTTGATATACAGACTGACTTTATGACGACTAAGTGAATATATTATTTTTTATGGTTCACTGCTCATTTCTGAGTAAACCCATCTGCTAGGATGGCTAGCTAATCCGTTTCAGACGCCCACTCAAGAACTACTGAGTTTCTTCAACTATGCTGAACAGATCATGGTTACAGTTTATAGGAGAGACTGCATAATCTGGTGGGATCAGTAGTTGAACGCAGCCTGTAAGCTTCTCAAAGCCTCAATCACAATAACTTTGTGCTAGTACAAAAATCAATAGCTTCCAAACAATTCTGTTTGTCTAATTTCACTCACATAGCTTGGGTCAATCCGTGTTATGAAATTCAGAAAGGCAGAAGATGGGGATCGATGTTGCATTTAAATTTTTGAAAATTGTAGGTGGCAGAGAAACAAGAAATTGAAAGAGTTCCATAGGTGAAAAGAATGAGAAAAGAAAACTTTTAGAATAGAAGTTATGGTTACATCGAGTTAGTTCAACAGTAAAATGATGGGACCTAATTGCCAATCTAGTATTATGTTTAAATTAATGCAGTTGAGATATCACAGAGGAGAATTTATTGGAACAACTGCCATGAAAATATAGAAAAGACAAGGAAGCCATGCCACTTCAGTGGTAAAATGACTGAAGTTGAGGAGCCAGATTAGAGCTGATAATGTTGCAGACTCTTTTTATTTTGTCAAGAATCTCTAGATATATAGACCAGATACAGCAACTATCATATATGAATGGTAGATTTGTAAATGTGCAAAATGAATTCTGACATGAAAAAATGTTTGGCATGACACAGTGAACCAACTTTCTTAGCACCAGACTGATAAATTGATTCAATATCATTACCTCACTTCATGAAATGTAAAAAAATGTAAGACCAAGAATATGCATTGCTCTCTTGAGGGTTACGAACATAATCTCTGCACCCACTGCCCAATCTAACCATCTTTTTACAGCTTCAGGTGGCTGAATTTTGGGTTCAGAGTTGTTCTCATCCTAGACTGGTTGCCAACTAAAGCTGAAGAGACCAATCTACCCTGTTATTTAATCTATATATAACGGAAGTGGGGAGAAGTACTCATACCATTCCCAAGAGTATTTGTGTGAAAGGAAATGCAATAAACTTGACTAGAATTCAAATTTTACTTACCAGTTTCTTGTTAAGATGCTATTATACTGACATGTTACATTTATAAATTAATTTAAATTAAATATAAGAATATTATTTTCTTTTTTTATCATAATATTTTAAAGATTATCAAGAAATGGCTGTCAAGAAAATTAAATTATTCATTCATGCTAAGAACATGGGTTTAATTTCAACCAATTGAAATACTTACATTTAATGTGTATTCAATGTCCATAATATTGCAATGTTCAAGAGTACATTGGACAGTAGATGGTATTTCTAACAATTCTCCATTCCAGATATCACTCTCTCCTTGTTCAATGGAATTTCTTTTTAAATGGGCAATGTCTACTGTGCGTTTTTTTTTCCCCATTGTAGCATAATAAACAATATTCTGAAAAATACAAAAAAAAATCATAATTTTAATGGTGAATTATTAAATGTTGGATGTTCTAAAAATATTTTTAAAAACCTTGATTAAACGTGTCTGTAAAGATGTTAAAATATTGTACTTTTCAATTTTGGAATTGGTACCGATTTTTTACTGGAACCAGAACAAATTGTAGAATGAATAAAATATGCAGAGATTTTCTTTTAATTCTCTGAATCAAAGAAAAAAGGTAAGTTTTCAAGTGATCTTCTACTTTATTGTTTACAAAATCCCAGCTATATTTTTCTTCTATAAGTAAGTCTATAATAATTGTTTGAATCACTGTCCATCTACATGTAACTCGCCTCTTCTTGGGGTGGGGTGGGGGGTCATGTAACTCGCCTCTGCTTGGGGTGTGGGAGGGGGGGGTCATGTAACTCGCCTCTGCTTGGGGTAGTGGGGGTCATGTAACTCGCCTCTGCTTGGGGTAGGGGGGGTCATGTAACTCGCCTCTGCTTGGGGTAGGGGGGGTCATGTAACTCGCCTCTGCTTGGGGTAGGGGGGTCATATAACTCGCCTCTGCTTGGGGTAGGGGGGGTCATGTAACTCGCCTCTGCTTGGGGTAGGGGGGGTCATGTAACTCGCCTCTGCTTGGGGTAAGGGGGGGTCATGTAACTTGCCTCTGCTTGGGGTGGGGTGGGGGGTCATGTAACTTGCCTCTGCTTGGGGTAGGGGGGTTATGCAGAGGCCTAAAATAACATTTTAAGAATTAGTTGAAAACATCCCTGACATGGGCCAACATCAACCCTGAGACATGGGAAACTATTGCTTCAAATCAACCTTCCTGGCATATGACATTCCGAGGCGGGGGGGTCAAGACTTTCTAGTCCAACTGTCTACATGAAGAAGACCTGTAGTCAAATTCTATATTGCTGAATGCTCAAAAATTGGTAAAAGCTATAAAAAATGGAAAAAAAAAATCAACAAAAGCAGAAGTTGAAATATGTCCAGAATTTTCCCAACTCATCTCAGAGACACTGCAGATATTCAGCAGTTGTCATATTCTGAACGAGTGTCACAGAAACAAGAATTCCTCCACCTACCCACTAAAAGCAAAGACAAACTCCAAGAATGATTAAAAAACTCATTCTTCCATTCATTCAAAAATGTTGAAAATGCTTGTAAAATTGTTAGCATTCTAGTGTCAAGTATAAATATTGATAAAGCCCAAATGAAAAGTCAAAATTCAAACCCTTTTAGGTAAATAACTGTTTTAGCTAAATGTTATTTATTCATTTTTTTTGTAGTCACTTATAAAAAAGTAGTAAAAGATAAAGATATTTATTTACCATTTGAAGTGATGCTTTAGAGTGAGAAACAGTCCGATTCGTTAAATTTGTAATTTCTGCATTAATGACCATCTTTTCACCTGGAAAATAACCTGTTCGGTCCAAACGAACCATGGCTGACAATGGTCCGGATTTGCAACACCAACAACAAAAATGTTTGGTTGCTTGATTTTGAGTTGGCACCTACGAAAATAGAAAAAAATATATTTTACGTATTGAAAAGTGAACTACATGAAGAGTGGTTAATTGACCCTTTGAGAATTATTGTCAGGTTGTTGATCCTTTGAGAATCATTTAAAGGTTATTGATCCTTTTAGAATTATTTAATGGTTGCTGACCATTTGAGAATCATTTAAAGGTTGTTGATCCTTTTAGAATTAAAGGATGTTGATCCTTTTAAAATTATTTAAAGGTTGTTGACCCTTTGAGAATCATTTAAAGGTTGTTGATCCTTTTAGAATTAAAGGATGTTGATCCTTTTAAAATTATTTAAAGGTTGTTGACCCTTTGAAAATTATTTAAAGGTTCTTGATCCTTTGAAAATCATTTAAAGGTTCTTGGCCCTTTGAAAATCATTTAAAGGTTCTTGGCCCTTTGAGAATTATTTAAAGGTTGTTGATCCTTTTAGAATTATTTAATGGTCGCTGATCCTTTGGGAATTATTTCATGCCAAAACAAATTTTTGATTGTAAGAATAATTCTACTTTTGTATTTTTGCAGGTGAATATGGGATTAACACTTTTTTGGGAGATAATGACTTTTCAGGTACAAAAGTGATAGTTCCTGGCAATGGAATTAGCATTATTTATATTCAGACAATTGTTCTAATCTTATTTATTATTATCACATGTCAAACATTGCGCTCTTCAGCCTTCTTCACATCGACTAATTCAGGGTTTTTCGGACTGTGAGTCATGAGATAGATAAAATGCAAACAAAAAAGAAAGAAAAAATACACATGTGAAAGCAAAGTGCAGAATATAAACAACTCCAAATGTTGAACAGCACTCATAAATCATCGCTAGTTTTTCGACCGAGGTAAGCTTGTATCATATTTTATTTGTTAAAATTATATATATATATATATATATATATATATATATGTATATATATGAATAGAATAAGTAAAATATCTGAAGAAGCTTGTTAAAGTGAAACATGTTAGGTTAAAGACACTTTTTCTTACCCGTTCTTTACGTATTTTAATCATCTTGTTAGATTTCTAAACTTATTTATAAATGGAACTTTGTGTGTGTGTGTGTGTGTTCGATACCTACAGACTCCGAAATGGCTGAACCAATTTTCTTTAAAATTTACACAGTTGTACTATAAGCGTCTGCAAGTGTTCTTAACTAGGTTTTGTGTTGAGGTACCTACGATAAATATCGAAAATCGATAATCGAAAAAAATCGGGTTATTGAAGGAGTGGTCTGATTTTAATCAAATTTCATACACTCGTAGACAAAGACATAAGAAACAATATTCAGAAGTTTCAAGGTTGCAATTCTTACAATAGTGCAGAAAATCGATAATATATATATATATATATATATATATATATATAAAAGACAAGATGTTTGTGTATGTGTCTGTTTATCTGCCTGTATGTCTGTATTTTTTTCAGCCTATTTTTGTCGCATTCACTCTATTATTTCAAATATTCTTTAGGCTGAGTCTGAGCTCCAGAACCATGGATTATTTTTAAAGCTTTCATTACACCCGAGCAACACCAGGCTATACTGCTAGTATATATATATATATATATATATATATATATATATATATATATATATATATATATAAGGTGCTGCGATTGATAAATTGTCGCATTCACTCTATTATTTCAAATATTCTTTAGGCTGAGTCTGAGCTCCAGAACCATGGATTATTTTTAAAGCTTTCATTACACCCGAGCAACACCAGGCTATACTGCTTGTATGTATATATATATATATATATATATATATATATATATATATATATATAAGGTGCTGCGATTGATAAATTGTCGCATTCACTCTATTATTTCAAATATTCTTTAGGCTGAGTCTGAGCTCCAGAACCATGGATTATTTTTAAAGCTTTCATTACACCCGAGCAACACCAGGCTATACTGCTAGTATATATATATATATATATATATACACAGACACAAATAAATACACAACAGTGTTTATTATAATGGAGTTGATACATATTCTTCACTCCTCGAAAACATAATTATTGCAAAAAAAAAAACAGGCACTGTTAAAGAGCAAACATGTGGCAAGAGCTTTCATAACTGGTAATAAAGTTTAATAATTGGTACTAAAAAGAATCAACTGAGCTGACACTGCCTCACTGTTGTTTCTCTAATGAACTGAGCCAATGCTGCTTCACTATTGTCTCTCTCTGGCCATAATTATTAGGCCACCCCAGTTTTTTTTTTAAAGACTGGATGTATTTCAAACTATTTTTAGTATTTATTGCCAAATGAAAATAGAATGGTTCTTTTGTGATTATTACTTTGCCAAATTTTACAAGGCAAATAGCGACAATTTACCCATCGCACACTGTAGATTTGCTATATATATATATATATATATATATATATATATATACTACCGGCCATAATTATTAGGTCACCCCAGTTTTTTGGGGGTTTTTTAAGAAATTATGTATCTGATTACTATTTTTAGTATTTATAGCCAAATGAAAATAGAATGGTTCTTTTGTTATTATTACTTTGCCAAATTTTACAAGGCAAAGAAGCAAAGATGAACTCATCCAAATCACCCTAAATGTTCTTCATTCTTTCATTAATGAAACTGCAATATAGGTAATTATTAAATATTTATAAATTCATTTGATTCACATGTTATTGTGCAGTATTACCAAAAGAACCATTTGATTTTCATTTACAATTATTCACTTGGCAATAAATACTAAAATTAGTATAGAATACATCATTTTTTTTAAATAATGGGGTGGTTTAATAATTATGGCTGGTAGTGTATATAGAAATAAATACACAATGGTCTTTATAATATAGTAGAGAGAATTACAACTACTGAATTTTTACCTAAGGATAAAAAATTACAACTTATGGAGAAACCAACATGTGTGCCTGATCTTAACCCTATCGGAAATCTTTGAAACATCAAGAGATGCCTTAAACCAGTGCCTGGCAAATAATTCTCATCCAAGAATGAATTTTATGAAAAAATATCGACTGTTTCAGAAGCTTTCACCCCTAAAGAAATTAATGTCTTCTATGAGCATTAGGAAGCTTGAAGTTATGAGAGAAAAAAAATTATATCAGAAAACATTAATATTCCTTTTCCAGTGTGTTATTTGATCCGACTGGTAATACTTTGCTTTCAATGTTATTCCCTTGAATAAAGCCATTTTTGTGTTTAGTCATGGATTTTTTTACTATCCTATAATTACTTCAAACCAATTCATTTCATGTTTGCATATAATTTGGAATGGTTTAATTGTGGTTCAGCTTGGGGAATTGGACAGCAGAGTTCAAATTTCAGCTGAGTTCATTATATTCACCTTCATGCTTTGGGAAAGGTATGAATCCAACTCTTTTCCCCTCCTCCTGCTATAAGTAAATAGTAAGACAGAATGGGTTCTATAGCCTTGGCTGGCAACCAGTCTAGAAGAAGTAAACCTCTGAATTCAAAACTATATGCAGACCTGGGGACACACATACTATGCAACTTAGGAAAGGATTGTTTGCATTGACGACTTCTTTTTTTTAAATAATGTGTTTACTCCAGCATAAATTAAATTCTTTATTTTAATATGATTGTAGATTTTTTTTTTTACATTCCATATAAATGTAGAACCTATATTTGATTGACATTTGATGGATCTAGGAGCATTCGTTTTTAATTATCATAATTTTATTGATTTGCATATAACGTTGGAACACAGTATAAAGCTGTACCCTTTTATGTCTGACAAGTCTTGTTTTTCATTTTCCTTGAGCTTTCTTACTTAGCTTTCTTTCTTCACACCTCCTTTTTCTACTTCTTCCTCTGACTCACTTTTTTTTTTCAGTTTTGTTAAGATACAATGGCTATGTTGAGTGTGTGTGTGTGTGTAACATCTTCGATCAAGCAGTAAGTACTGAGAACCAATAAAGATTCTTGGCTGAATCTGCAAATCCTGAGATATGAATCGGTACTTAAATAATCCTGTCATTTTTTATGGGTACTATGCTAATAATGGCTAATATAAGATGATGATCACAAAAAAAAAAAAATTATTTTTTTGCAAAGGCACCTTGCTGATAGGTAAGAAAATTGAATACCTTAGCTTGGTCCAAATTTAATGTGCCGAGTACATTCAGCAGAAGCTTGCATTTCTTATCAAATCTCCATGTTTTATCAATAACTGCATTTAAATAATATTCAATACGACCATATTTATCTTTGAAAGAATGAGGAATGTTTATTGGCAGAGTAAATTGAAATGGAAATTGATGTTGCTGTGCTGATAGTTCAACATTGTTCTCTCTGGATTCAGGTCCTGCAAAAGAATGAATCAATGTGTTAATTCCCTATGTTACGTATCTAACACCCACCCACACATTAGTTGAATGGATACGAATAGGACAAGATGATTGAATAAAGAGAAAAGACAAAATAAGATACATATCTCAATCTGGCATGTTTCAATTTTATTAGAACTTCTTCAGAGACTCTAAAAAGGGTTACCGGGAATGAAAGAAAATGAAAAGATTTTAGAAGGAACTGGTAACCTGATCCTAAACCGGGACCAACAGATGAGCCTCTACTCCTGTTCAAATAGACCAAAGAGAACTATGAACCTAACAATAGAGGATTTTGTTTGTTTGTTTTTGAGGCTTAACGACCTATCAATCCTTATGGGATCATTTTAAGGTCATAACCAATGATTTTGGGTCAGGTTATTTTTTATTTTTACAACATTTTTCTTTTCACGATTCATTGGGATTTGTTTTTAAGAGCAGGGTCCTTGTCCTACCCTTGTTATTTAACCCATAGCTTGTTATTTAACCCATAGCTGGAGGGAATGGACGGATTAATACCTTTCCCAAGGGTACCAGCGCTTAAGTGAATGCAGGGTATGCAACTGGAATTCGAACTCGACTCATCGATTTCTCTTTCCGAGCCGATATCCACTGCACCACAATGCACATCCGTCGCTATACACTTACAGCACCTGGTATTCCCAAGTGGTCACCCATCTAAGTACTGACCAGGCTCAACATTGCTTAACTTCAGTGATCGAGCAAGAACCGGTGTATTCAACGTGATAGGCCGTAAGCCAACAATAGAGGAACCTATCTAATCCAATTGAAGAGAAAGAACAAAAAAAAAAATTTGGAGACAAAATTTCAGAGTTGAAGTCACTTTAAAAGGAACCGGAATTAAATGATTATAAAGACATTGACCGTGATTTCTCATGGATGTTATTTTGATTTGGATAGGATAGGCTGCTGTATAATGTGGCACATGTTGGAATGCTGAAATTTAATTTTTTTTAGATGTACAAGAAAACTGAATGAAATCAGTGAGACCACATGGCTAAAAATGGTCAGATATATCTAAAAAACAACAATTAAATTTTAAATTTCAGTATTCCAAAACCTTCATTTCTGATTGATAAATAATTATAATTGACACTTATACTTTTATGTCTCCTCCTTCTCTCTCTACACATAATTCCATCTACAAAAACATTATTTTGCTCTGACAAAGTCCTTCTAGAGGACAAAGCCATTACACAGAATCATGTGAGGGCTTGGAATGAACACTACTTTTTCAAAAACAACACAAAAATAAATTCCTATGTAACAGTCAAAACGTGAAGAAAATTAGCAACACCAGACATAAATAGCCTTGAAAATGGCTGAAAGTGCTTGGAACAATAAAAATTATGACCAATTTTTCTATTCCTTAACTCATACAAACTGGAAAAATGTTAAGATGCTGGAAAATTTAGTAATAAATTTAAAATTCCCTTGTTGGCTGTATTTAATGAAAGATGTTTAAAAGAAAGGTTGCTGCCCAATTATATCTTTATATGTATACATTGTCATTCATTTAATAATTAATTTCTCAAATATTATATATATATATTTGAAGATATGGTTGGTGGTCCAAAATTTCATAACTGCCATAAAAAGACAAAGTTTTATTTTTATTACCACTCATGATAATATTTAAAAAATAAAATTTAAATTGAAAAATGGGCTAGCTAACTGGTTTCAAACTTTGTACAACAGTGCTAAAGAAATAATTATCAGTAAAAGAAGAAATGGTCAATATGTATAAAAAAGAAAACAAATTCTTAGATGGAAAGAGACCAAATATATGATCCTTCTGTTTACATAATGAAGGCTTTAGAAGATGTCAAATAGAAAACCATGTTGTTGATAAAGAAACCCAAGTGGTCACCAAAATAACATTTAAAAATCACTCTGAACCCCCCCCCCCCGGGGAAAACGACCATCTGTTTTGAATCAGCCACTCAGAAAAGAAGTGTCCTCACAGAGATAAAGGTCAGCTTAAGACAATCATTCATCCTCATTCATCAAGAAAATTTTTATATCCGACATTAATTTGGATTCCTTGGAATATAAGTGATAAAGAAAAATTAATTACTAGTTCAAGAGGTAGTTAGCTGAGCAGTCTAGTCACTCAAAAACAATGAAAATCCCTTTTGTTTTTGCCCATGCATTTTAAAAGTTTGGATTCAGTTTGGAGTGGACTAAAATTAGACACTGAGAAAGTGGAAGAAGGAAGAGAGAGATTAGCACCACCTATATGGAGCAATGGTATGAGATGAGACATGAAGAGAGTTGAAGTTAAATGGTGGCTTGATTCCTCTAACCCCTTTCAAAAGGGGGCTGCACAACTTCAAATCTGGAAAAACCACTTGAGTAAATATATTTTCAGAATATGGAATTTTAGAAAAAAGTTGATGCTAAGGATTGAAAGCAACCAACCCCAGGCCATGGTTAACCCCGCCCCTACCAAATGCAGGACTCCATATAAACTGGAGATTTGGATAACTGAAATACAGAGTCTCCACACTAATGCTACCGGAATCCAAATCATTTGCCAAGACCTTGCCAAGGCCCTGAAAATTAGAACTTCGAAATTTAAATTACTACTTAACACAAGCTTTAAACTCCAAAAGGGGATCCCAGTGTCATTTGATTATAACAAGGGTTAAAACCGCTGTATATGACAAATCATATATAAATCAAATTGCCACCACATTTTTAACCTGAGTTAATTCTTTATTCCAAAGGATTCCTATTTTCATTTAGCACCATAGATGTCGAACAGCCTTCACTTCAGTTTACTTCGTCAAAGATCTTTTCACCCTCTGAGATCAAAAAACATGTCGCAGAGTGAATGGTTGTGAACAGACACATGCTAGCTAAGTCAAGTGGAATCATGCTCCCCATCATGATACCAGCAACAATTGAGCCATTTGTTAACAAGTGAGGAGTCAGCTAGATGGTAACCACGGTGGTCTGAAGAAACTTGAAGATCACCGCAAGGCATAGGGCTACATTATTGATTACTATTGGCTAGGATAGACTCAAGAGATGACATTGTTTTGTTGATGAGGATTGACTATTGATTTTACAAAAGAAAAGATTGCAAGAAGGTTACCAGGTACAAATGCTGACCCCTGAGTATGCTGGCCCAAATAGCAAATTATATAATAAAGATAATTCATAATCTTCAAAATTGCAACAAAATGGCAGTCTTACCTGAACCATAAAGAATAACTTTCTGATCAATATATTTTTCATGATTAGAATAAGTTTCTGTCCTAGTCGTTGAATTTTCACCTGTTCCCTCTGAAGTAGTTTCTGTCCACTCGACATGAGCTTCACCAACAAGATTCACAGAAAGACCTAAGAGAGTTAAAATAGATAGATTAGGGAGGTATCTTTGAAGTTTTGCTCAGTTGCTATATATATATATATATATATATATATATATATATATATATATATATATATATATAAGTAACAAAACAAAAATGAAATTAAAATTTTACACTGTTCAAGAAAATTTTTTTTTTATAAAGAAATTACATTGTTGGTATAGTATGTGATCTACAACAATCTCTAAATTTTCTAAGTTGCAAGCTTAATACTAAAGTCCAGTCCCCATACTCTTTCTGACAAGTTCAGATTTCAATTAAAGTCACCTTCTTTGAAGATTACTGCCTGCCTTTGTGTAAAACTACACATTTTTACTCAACTTCTGGTTGGTTTGGTGTATAAAACAAAGCAGCTTTTATAGTTTATACATTATAATTTTTAATGTAAATCACAAGTCTGTCTAGATTACAATGGTGTGTAAACCACATACTATACCGGAACTGAAATTACTTTTTCAGATGGGGGCGAGGAGAGAAAGAGTATTTTTTTTTTTTTTTTAACAAAATGTTAATAATTTAGAGATGTTGACTAAATTTGGATTTTTGTTTGAAAGAATTTTTCCTAGCGAAATATAGTGGAACAAATATGTATGTCTTTGTATTTTTTCCAAGATTATGAAAATGAGCCCTTGTATTTTCTCAATGATGGATTCAAAATAAATGAAGTCATTTCATTGCAAATTTCAACTAAAATTATTTGGTATTTGTCTATACTTCTGAGATGAGGTAGTATTTACATTATTTACATTGTTCGGACTGTTGCCGTCATCTTTATTGCCATGTTTACGACGTTTCGGACTTTGAACGACTTGTCTATTATACTTTTGAGATGAAGTAGTATTTACATTATTTACATTGTTCGGACTGTTGTCTTCATCTTAATTGACATGTTTACAACATTTTGATGGTTGTACACTCCGGCCTTTCTCAGGTGCTGGGAATTTTGAACTGAACTCTTTGTTTTAATCACTGGGGTATATCATTCGCATTCCATGTACAATACCACTTCTGGATGTCATGTAGTTATCTCCCTTTAACTCTCTAAGTTATTTTTCCACCACTGCTGTAGCCAGGTATTGAACTCACATTTTATCCACTGAATACATCAGTGTATGAATTTTTGGGACTTATAAACCTAATATCTCAGTAAGCATTTTTTACCAATGCTCATATTGCAATCTTGAAGCTAATGATTTTCTTTAGCACTCCGTATTACTGGTTCCCATATTGTATTCATTTCTATGCTTGGCCGGCTTAGCTTTTTGTGGCCTAGCATATGCACTGATTCCTTAAGTTTATAAGTGTCCACTATCAATTATTTCAACTTCATTGCAGGGGGTGCGGGTGCAATCTCTTTTCTCACCGCAGAGCATCCAAACAGAGTAAATAATGTAAAATTATTTAATTTAAAATAAAATTTTATCTATTTTAGTTCAATTTTAAATTAATTTATTTAATTTCTACCCATCTGTGATTTGCATTTGTAAAATTAGTAAAATAAAAAAGCATATTTATTTAATTTAGGTTTCAACTTGTGGTCATTATTTTTTTTTTCAGTTTAATTTCTGATCCAACTTAAAAGCACCACAAATCAGAAATTGGTTGTGCCACATGACTAAGGTATCACACACACATATATATATATATATATATATATATATAAATAAACTTATTTATAAATGGAACTGTGTGTGTGTGTGTGTGTGTGTGTCCATTACCTATAGATTCTGAAACAGCTGAACAGATTTTCTTGAAAATTTACACAGTTGTACTATAAACGTCTGTGAGTGTTCTTAGCTAGGTTTTGTGCTGAAGTACCCCCAATAAATATCGAAATCGATAATCAAAAAAAATCGAGTTTAGAGGGACTGGTTTGATTTTAATCAAATTTGATACATTCATAGACAAAGACATAAGAAACGATATTCAGAAATTTCAAGGTTGCAATTCTTATAATAGAGCAGAAAATCGATTATATATATATATATATATATATATATATATAAAAGGCAAGACGTTTGTGTGTGTCTGTTTATCTGTCTGTATGTCCTTTATACAAATCCACAATTTTTTTCCGATTCTCACCAAACTTCACACAAATGTTCTTTAGGCTGAGTCTTAGCTCCAGGATCATGGATTAGTTTTAAAGCTTTCATTACCCCCAAGCAACACTGGGCTATACTGTTAGTATATATATATATAAGTGGACATGTATGTGCATACATGCTAGCATTGTTCTTGTACATACATGGATAAGTTTTTATAAGTGTGTTTATGGATGGAGAAAGACGAGAGTGCATAGAGATAAGAAATTTATATGTATATGTAGAAAAGTTTGTGTGTATATGTATACACAGGCAGGAGTGTGTATATGTAGGCAGATATAGATGGGTATGTGTGTAAATATGTAGGCAGATATAGATGGGTACGTGTGTAAATATACGCATACTTTCTGAGTATAGTGATTTTCTAAGCACAGCTTAGATGTGGCACAAGGCTGAAAGTATGGGACACCCAGTGAGGATTAAATTCACGACTCAATTGTAATGATTCTAGTGAGACAAGCTTGCTAACCATTGCACCACCTCAAGGTATGTGAGATTTGTTAGTATACTTGCACAAAAATGTTAATATTATACGTATATAAGTCCAGTTTTTATAAAAATGTGAGTGTGCAAACACAATAGTTACATGTGAATATGGATGTATGTGTGTGTGTATATATATATATATATATATATATATATAGGTTGGAGTACACATGGACACCATTTGTATGTACATATGTATAGGTATGGACATATGTGTATAAGTAAGTAGATATATGTGTATTTTCTGAGTATATGTGAGATTTGTTAGTATATTTGCGTAAATGTGTGTTACTAATAATTATACACATATAAATCCGGACTTCATAAATATGTATACGAGTGTGCGAACACAATATATATATGTGAAAATGGAGGGATGCGTGTTGTGTGTATATGTAGGTGTAGAGACAGACGTATTTGTGTGTACATATGTGTATGTAGATTTAAGTGTGTATACGTGAGTGTTAATATGTGGGATTATATGTGGATAGGTATTCACGTGCTTGTGAGTGGGCATGTAATGAGTTTATGGTCACTACTTCCACACAGTGAACTTTTTCTCACCCCACCTAATGATCTCCAACCGAGACAAGGCCAAAGTCTTTGTTTTGGATCAAGTTAGTATTGGTTTTCTAAAAATTGAACACGAAAACAAAAAATTTTTCGTGTTCAATTTTTAGAAAACCAATACTGATTGAAATTGAACATGAAAAAATGTCATATATCTTAGGTTGCCAGTTTCAAGAGATGTTTAATATCAACATTTAGAATTAAATATCATAATTTTAATTTGTCTATAACAACACCAACTGGACCCAGTGTACCAAATTGAATTCCAAAAACAGAATCATGTTGCAAGCTTTTACAAAAAACAGCAAGAATTTTAATTTCCTGAATTCTTAAAATGTTGGTATTGATACATTCACACCCACACACACATGGTCATTCAGCGTTCACGTGATAACCCTAGTTTCCCACGCTAACGGTATGCCGATATAAGCGGGTAGCGTCACGTGTTATGGCAGTTAGGGTTCTGTCCTGGGCAAGAGCAGATATGTTTATTACCTAACTCACACAAGCGCACTAACTGCGGGTAGCAATTAGGGGCGCAAATTTTTATTTCTCACCAGCATGCACACACAACGCTAAAAAGTTCCAATTGGAAACAGACATTAACAATATGTACATTAACTTTATTCAAACTGAACTTTATTCAATTTAATCTTCTATCGAACATTTACGTTTCTCTCCAGACAAAGGGAAAGAACTTTTCTTTCCTTATTTGATTTGCATGCTTTCAACTCTATATAACCTTTGTTAATATATTGTTGTTCTGGTTACTTTCGCCTTTTCGTGCTTCCTTATTTCCTGCTCTATTTCATGTTGTAAGTTACGCCGAGTCGACTCGTAAATATAAGTTAGTAATGGATGCTTCGTCCTCTACACTCAAAATGTTGGTATGTTTTTGGAACATGTATATTTTGAATTTAATCAAAAAACTTGTATCTTATTTAAGTATTTTAATTACAGAACACAAAAATTAAATATCACCAAAAACGATTAAAAATTTGTTTCCATGAAACATGAATATTCATTCTATTTCTTAAGTAAAAGTACTTCAGACATGGACATTCCAAATTTGGTCCCTGTGGCAAATTACAATATAGAAGAAAATACCTTGTGGCAATTCAAGTTTTATACAAATCAAAAGAACATATGCGGTCTAAAGAAAAATGGTGATTTTTAAAATTTTTTCCAAGAGGAAATAATCCCTTACTAAGAGAAGGCAACTAGAATAATATTATTTTGCCACAATCACAGGGATTTAACATAACAAGGTAAAACCAAAAGCCATTAGCAACAACTACATTGTATTATGTAGGTACTGCCACTCATTTTCATATCTAAATTTTAAATTGAATTTTTAAAGATAAAAAAGTTTTCTTGAGATTTTTATTTTAGATTTAAATGAAAGCTAAGTGATTAAATTTACAATTACCAACAAACAAAATACTCTGGTGTATTTCAAACAGTAATTATATTGATTGGAATCTAAAATTTTTCATTTTTTTTAATCTTTCAATTTTTCGGCCATTTTTAAGCAATCGACACATTTGTAAATAAAAGTTAATTCTCAGTTTTAAAAATCTTGTAAAAATATACAACTGTAACACAATTTTTGGAAAATTAGGAAATTTAATGTTAAATTAGTCTGATTTATACAAGTATTACTTATTTACAGCATGAAATAAGAACAAAACTATTTCTTAAACAGAGAGTTAAACTTTCTAACCTTTTTCCACCAGATTTCAAATGTGTTGACATGCTAGATAAGGTAAGTGTATATGGCAATCACAAGTGACATAGTTGTACAAATTTTGTTCGTGTAAGGGGAAGAAACTCTAAAACACATGACCTTTTAATTTACATAGAAATTACCATAAAAAAAATTCAAATATACAAAAAAAAATATTAAAAATTATTTTAAAAATTGAAATACACGACTATTTGTATTAAACTTAAATTTTCTATTAGAAAACATAATCTTCGCTTAATAAGTTTTTAAATTAACCTAACAAATCTTTGAATTATTTTAAAAAATACTTTTGAAACTTTATAAATTATTCTAATAAAAAAAAAAAATGAAAACAATTCTTTTAAAATTTCATTTAATCAAAAAATTTTCTTTTCTTCAGACTATAATGCCCTTAAAAGCTTATCCAATTAAATATGTCAGTTATTGCATTTTTTATTATTGGGAGCAGATATTTGGGAAAAAATTTGCCTTTTTTTAAATAGATGATTTACATTCCCTAATGAGTCTTGCGTTTAAACCATTTATCGCAACAAAATTTAATTTCTTAAAATTTCATAAATTGGGGTAAACAATGTGTAAAAAAAAATATTTTACCAAAATTTTTTTTAATTTCAAAAATAATTTCATTCATTCATTTTTTTTGTGAATAAGTCCTGAAAGTTTCATTAAAATCCTAGTTATTTGATTATTGAAAGAGTTTTTAAATTAATGTGTTTGTCACCGGAAAAAACTGAATTATTATATTACGTTTTCAATTGGAAATTCCCGTAACGATTTTTGGTTACACGCTAACTAAAATCAAAACAAGATTTTTACCAAAATTTCGAACGTGTAGAAGAGATTAAAAATTAAAAAAATACTTTGAAGTTTCCTCTTAATAATAATAATAAACATTTTGATAGAAAAAGTTCATTTTTATTAAGTTTGGGGCCTTTTTATTCATACTATGCTGCTTTTTCAGTGATTTAGTGGAGGTACCTCGTGTTTACGGATCAGGCCATCAGAAGTCAGTAAAAAAAATGAAGGCTATGCCAAAAAAGGGATGCAGTCAAGATGTGGGATATAAGTTGATATGATTTTAGATTATTTCCACTGCCTGTTATTAATTTTAAAGGTTTCAACTCAAGTGTTATCATTAAAAAAAGAAAAAAACAATAGTAAAAATATGGTTATTGAAAGATTTGAACCCCATTTCCGATGTAAGCATTTGTGATGACGTCACAAATAATGGCGCTTTCCTCATAAGCGAAGTTGGTTTGTTTTTTTAGTCGTCTTTTCAGGTGGTTATTTTTTTTTTCAACTTAGACAAATAAAATTAAAAAAATGAAGTTATTTCACAATGGAATTGAACTAAAATAACATTAGTGACAAAAGTAATTTTACACTAAAACCTGAAATTACTTTTTTTTTCTTTACCAATATCGTCGTTAATCTTCTTGTTTATCGAAAAAAAAACAAATCACTTAAAATTCTTAGAAGAAAGTACAGTTTAAAAGTAAATTAAAATTAATAAAAAATTGTAATTTCGAATGAAAATTAAATTAATAAATGAATCTTTTGGAAGGAACATTCACGAAGTTGATTTAAAAACACAATATATTTTAAAATTAAACTAAAAAAATAACGAAAAATATCAATTCAATTAGTCTATAAAATTTTGATTATCTTAAAAATTGAAGTAGTGACTTTTTGTATAAAGATGTATTTATGTAGTTTGTTCTCTTTTCTTCGATTATCAACTTTACTTTCTTTGTGAAAATTTTATTTACGAGAAAAATCGAGTTTTAATATAAGTGAAGTAAAAAGAGCGAATTAGATTTTTTTGTGCGTCCGTCTTTTTACGCAAATGTGTTAACCTTTTTTAATGTACGGAAGCCTAGAAAAAACAAAAATAATTTTTTAATTTTCTTTTGCACAGAAAAAAAAACTTTTAAGTTTATGAGTTGTGGTTTCTTAGAGCTACGGTATTTTTCATCACGAATGGATTTTCAGAGTTAAGAGAAAAAAGTTGAACTTCAGTTTTTTATTTATTTTCTAGACTTACGTAGTTTACAAAAACATAAAAAGTATGAGTCTTCTTAGTTTAACTGCTTTTAGCACAATTAATGGATGGATGGACCCTCTTCATGCAAAAAGCATTTTAAGTTCATTTCTGGAAATTTAAACCACATGAAAATAAACAAAGATACATATATTTTCATACAAAAAAAATCTACTACTCCAGCATTAAGGATTGTGAGTGCTTTTTTTTTAATTATTAAAAAAAAACTTTTAAAAGAAAAAAATCTTGGTTCACGCTGATTAAACTGGACTCGGATATTAACAACGTGGACCAAGAAAAAAAATTAGTTATGCAAAATTATTCATAATAAAAACTCTGGTAAAATTTGATTACCTGCCGACGAAACAAAAAAAAGATTTTTTAAGTTTCGGTTTTTTTCCTTCTATATATATATTTCTTCTTTTTTCCCCCCCCTTTTCAGCCAATTAGGGGGACGTACCTGACTCCACTTTTAGCTTTCACGAAGAATTATTTGAATTTCCTCTAAAAAAATTTAAATTTTAAAAAGTTAACTTCCTGAAAAAACTAAGATCCGTCATTCACCCAAAGAAGATAAGCTGAAGCTCATTAAAAACAATAAATACCTAAAAGAAACTTTACTAAAAAAAAAAAAATTCGAATCTTTGTTACTTAATCAATTTTTTCTTTGCTATTTTTAAAATGATTTTTTTTCTGGATACACATTCTTCATCAGCAATGAACAACAAAAACTTTTAAGGTTTTCCTTTATGATTTTTTTTCTGGATACACATTCTTCATCAGCAATGAACAACAAAAACTTTTAAGGTTTTAAAACCTTAAAAGTTTTTGTTGTTCATTGCTGATGAAGAATGTGTATCCAGAAAAAAAATCATTTTAAAAATAGCAAAGAAAAGACTTCAACTTTTTTTTTCTTTTTCTTTTTTTTTACTCACCTCTAAACTTCTTAGCTTTTGACAGTTTAATTATAACGCAACCTGTCACACATTGACCTGGGTAGTAAGTTCGTGACGGATTATTCCAAACGTTAATACTAAATTCTTGTAATTTCCCCATCTTGAATGTTTTTACTTCAAGTAAAGCCAAACTGTAAATAAAATTCATGAAAAAGTCGTCTTTTTATCTGTTAACATTTCCGGATATAAAGAAGAATCCCCACCCTAAAGTGGCCAATAACAAAACAATTAACATCCTTCAGGTCTAACCGAGAAAAAAAAGTTTACTGACGTACATTGGGTTTTTTTATGGATTCTATTTTTATGGACTTTGGACTTGACTGGACAGATTCTGAGAGAGAGGTGGGTGCTCTGTGAATAAGAAACTTGTTCGCTATTGTTTTTACAGCAATATCAGCCAAAAAAGTGAGAGTTTAAGAAAAAATAAAAATATTAATAACAAAAAAGACAATATTCGAGTAAATTATCAAATAGGCCTTAGTACTTTATGTATTTTTTTAGTGCACCTACGTCGCTACCGAATGTTGACACGTCAGTTTCACTTTCAAAAGTAGGTTTTTAAGTTAAAACACATAATAATAGCAGAGGTCGTGGCCAGAGGTGTCCCCCAAAACGGGAAGTACTGAGGGGCTTGGTTGAGCAATGGTTCCAAGCTATTGAAAATTTAAAGAAAAAAAGATCTCAAAATTTTAGATTACAATGAATATAATTTCTGTTTTAGAATACACGGTACATTAACCAGAGAGAATTCTTTGCTTAAGTAGGAACAGCAAAATATTTAGCTTTCAATTAAGCGAAAAAAAATTAGTTTCAAAGAAAAAGTTATTTTTAAAAATTCAATTTAAAACTTAGGTATTGAAAATGATAGCGGAGGTTGTGGCTCTACTCCCGTGACGTCACATTTCATCACTCAAGCCTTGGTAATATAGCGGAGGTCATGGCTATGGCCCTGTGGTGATACCGAGCAGAAGGGATGGACCGGATGTTTGCGCTTTCACAACCAAAAAGCAAATGACCAAAAGTCGTTGCTGCGCCACCTGTCTTCGGGCAGATGTTCCGGTTGAAAAGTAAAAATTAATTAAATATTAAATTTCCAGTTCACGAGCCTACGCGAATTTTATTTATCAGCCAATGGGAAGCCCAGAACCAAATACAAGTGTGAAATCCCAAATGAGCTGCTGTGATCCAAAAAGAAGATATAAAAAGCCGATACAGAAAGCATCGCCAGGCAGACCGACTCGAGGAGAAGAGAGTAATTAGTATCTCCCTTGACTGAAGTCAAGCGGCTTACTACGCTCGCCTCCCTTACCTCTTTCCTTCTTCCCTGCCTCAATAACTACTTACTGACTAAGGAGCAAATACATCAAAGACATTCCTTACTTACACACTCCCAAATTCCTAAGCATTAATTCTCTTTCAGCATTTTATTGCTTTGAACATTTTAACATCCATTGGACCTATACTTCATGTATTACTACAATTGTAAAAACAGTAATTGATATGTGTATATATAAAATGTTATTTTTCTTCTCAAACTGCCCTTCTTGATTTGTAATCATTTTATGACTTTATAGTGGGCTATCTACAACAAGGCCAAATTCCGTTAACCTGCAACAGTATACAACTACCCTTCACTAGAACGGACTCTCCACTACTAACAGAAAAGAATAGATAAACAACCCACCAGAGCCCGAGCCACATCCCAATTAAGAGGTTTTACCTGGGGGGATAACTCCCTAATATTTTCAACTTTCCCGGCAGAAGCCAGTTGACTATGTACTTCTTTCGTATGTATGTTTCTTAGTAACCGTTTTTGTGTTTAAAAAAAAAAGTAATAAAGGTACTAGATTCTATAGTACCCTTTATGGCCTTTTTTTTTTTAATTCTAGGTACATGTTCCCGTAATAAAAGCACAAAGTGACACAAAATCAATACCCCCTGTTTTCAAATACTTGCTAAAAATCAAGGAATTATCTGATTTAAAGAAAATTTTCAGTATTTATTATTAGTAGTATTTTTTTTTTTTTACCAAAGAAGTTGTTTTGCTAAAAAACATTTTTAGAGGGAATATGTTCCATGCCACAACCCTTTTGATATTGCGTGTGTACTTTTTAACCATTTTTTTCTTTTTTTTTTGAAAGGTGGAGGAAAGGGTTGTCCAAATTTTTTAGTTATAAAAATAAAATGAAATCCCTGAAAATATTAATTATTTTAGTAAAACATTTGTGCAATATCGAGTGTCAATATACAGAAAATGTGACCCACGTCTTATTAAAAAACAATTCAATAAAAAAACTTTAAAAATATTTTTTTAAGAATTGATGCTTCCATCCATAATAAAGACATTTTCTTTGAGATTCTACAAAAAAATATAAACTTAATTGTACTTATTTAAAAACAAATAACTTGTAATTTTCAGTGCAATTTCTCTTTATCACAGGAATTTATTTCATTAGATTTAAATAAAGACATGTCTGAAGGTTTAAAAACATATAGAGCTTTTTATTGTCATTTTAGAGTGTGAACCGTTTTTAAAAAAAATATTGTATTCTTTCTTTTAACAACTGTTAGATTATTTTTGGTATGGATGTGAAAAAAAGGAAATAATTCTGATATTTTGCATTCAATATCTGAAGGGTCTGTAGTGAGTACGAAATAATAACTCCCTTCGCCCACTCCTTCCAAATTCAGAGGACTGATAAAGAAGACTGGACGAAATTTACAAACATATGTGAGATTTTTGCCTTTCACGTAAATTAACAAGTGAGCCAAGGAAAAGGAAAAATATTCACAAGCTTATGTGAATTTTTTTTCAAATAATGAAAACCTTACACTATTTACATTATTCAGACTATTGTCCTCATCTTTGTTGCCATTTGTATGATGTTTCAGCTGAAATGGTCAGTATGCAATATGAGCTCTGGTAAAAAATACAAGAGAAAACCATTAACATCAAAAAATTGCAATGTGAACTCTGGCAAAAAATGGTTACTGAAAATTAGGTTTATAAGTCCCAGAAATTCAGTTGTTCTTGTCCTTAAGGACATCTGGATATAGACATTAGTTAATTCCAGTGACTTGACTCAAGTTGTGAGTTCAATACCAGGCTACAGCAGTGGTGAACAAGTAACTTAGAGAGTCAGTTAGAGGGAGATAACTCATTACTACCAAAAGAGACTTTGTGCAAGGAATTTTTTTTAAACAAACCTTTCACATGAAAATGAGAATGATATACCCCAGTGATTGCAATAAAGTGTTTCGGTTCAAAATTCCTAGAACTGGAAAAAGTTTGGAGCATGCAACAGCAAAAAATGTTGTACAAATGGCACAATAGTCCGAATAATGAAAATACATCACATTAAATTATGCCACTATGTTTCTTTTACAACCACCAAGGCATATCATTTCTGTTTATGACGCCTGTCTTTTTGGTTAAATACTCAGAACATTAGTTATTATAAACATAATCAGTAAAGGATTTAATTACAATTTACTGATTTTTTTTTTTAAAGATTTCCCACTTCAAGAAAGTTTGAAAGAATTTGAAATATTAGGAAATATTTTCATGTGTTAGCAGAAATTTAAAAAAATAAAAAAAAGAAAACCCTAAAAAATGTGGTTGTTCAAGATTAAATTAAATCATGGTGATTTAATTTTTTTTTACCTTCTTATTCTAACTGAAGGAAAAATATTTATCTGGTTTCATATTTTAATCACACATTTTTGAGTCATCTAAAAAAATACATGATTAATAATCACAATGAAAGTTTTATGAACTCATCAAGCAAATAAATGTGAAGGTATTGCCAAAGAAAAGCAATACGTAAGGTTTAAAAAATGAATTTTTAAAAATCTTTCCTGAAGCTTTTATTTTAGTTTTTTATTTCAAACTAATAGATTAGATTTAATATTTCCATTAAGCAAAATACTTTGCTGCATTTCAAAACAAATTTTAATTGAATGAAATGAGTTTTATCAATTTTAAAATTTCAGATTGTAGCTATATTTACAATTCTCTCAGCACAATGTAATTCTCTTTATTAAAAAATCCTTAAAAAATTGTAATGAAAGAGAAAATTACCTATCTTCAAAAAGAGTTTGTGGTCTGCCAAAGAAAAATGACAGCAAACTGTTAGCACAAAAAGAACTGCTATGAGAATCAGAAGCTATGCTAATTTTCTTCTCTCCATGTCTGGCGTGGCCAATCAGAAAACTTGCTTGGTGAATGAAGTTTGTTGTTTTTGCTTAGGAGGATTTTTTGAGCTTTGAGAGAGAAAGTATGATTTTTGAGCTTGGTGAACAAACATGCATTTTTGTCACAAGGGGAAGGTTGGATTTCCGACCCCGTTTTTGTTAATAATTTACTTGCTGGACGGTTCACACCAGATCTGAGATTGAACTTAGCGTTGACAAATTTTTTTTTTTTCTTTCTATTACAAAAATAAACATTTTTCTGAAACTTTTTTGAGTAATATTAGTGGATTTAAAATTTAATCAATCTGATTTGAAACAAATGTTACTTAAATTTAAAATATTGTAGAAAAGCATTTTTTAAGAATGACAGTGGATGTTTTTATGAGGTGTTTGACAGCCTGATGTTTGGGAAATTTAACTATTTTTTTTTTTTTTTTACAAAAACATAACCTGTAAACATTAATTGAATATAATTTGTGAGTTACACTACAGTAGTGCACTAAAGATTTTCAATAGAGAAATGAAGTAAGACACAAGAATGGTTTGAAACAAGTTCAAATTTGCTCAATGTGATCATTGAGATGAAGCATTAGTGCTGCACAAATGTCACTCAACTCTCCAAGCGATTATGGACAGCAAGAAGCAATGTCCATAACGCTAGACACACACAAAGTTTCATTTATAAATAAGTTTAGATTTAGATTTGTTGTTTAATTTTTATTATTAATTTATTATCGATTATTATTATATCGAATCCATAGCAAAATCTACTGCTAAGAAGATTGGGTCACTATGTCGATCCAGGATGTTTTTTCCACCTGAATCCATCCTGCATATATACAAGTCAACCATCCGTCCGTGCATGGAGTACTGCTGCCATTTATGGTCAGGTGCCCCTGCCGTTCTCCTCAGTGTTCTTGACAAGGCTCTAAAGGAGAGTCTGTAATATGATAGGTACTGATCTGGCGGCTCGACTGCAGCCACTTTCCCCATCGTCGAAATGTGGCCTCCCTTTGTCTCTTCTATAAATACTTTCATGGCTTCTGCTCGGATGAGCTTAAGTCACTGATGCCTCCTCAACAGGTGTTTACCCGTGCAACCAGACTGGCAACTGGGTCCCACCCATTCACAGTCAGGTTAGCCAAATGCAGACGACAATTCTACTCCTGCAGCTTCCTCTCTCGCACTTCCCGCCTGTGGAACTCACTCCCGTATTCTTGCTTTCCTGACGGCTACAACCTCCAGAAATTTAAATGCAAAGTTAATACTCATCTACTAACCACTGGACTCTAGCTCTCTTTCCCCTCCCCTGTATAATCTTCACTTTCTCTCCGCCCATGTATCTGTCATTGCACCTGCTTTCTCAGCTTTCTATTGTTCCTTTCTAACTAGCTTGTACTCCTCACTCTTTTCTAATTAATCTTTTTACATTTATGTAACCCCCTGCACATCAGTGGCGTTTCTGCCTTGCTCAGGGTGAAATGATTAAAAAAAAAAAAAATTATATTTACTTGTGTTTCTGTGTGCCTTCATAGTTTCTTAATATATTTATTAATAGCTATATAGCCTGGCATTGCTTGAGGTTTTTTAGTGGTTATGTTGAAATGGTAAGGTCAAATGTTATTTCAAAAAGCTCCAGTATGGGGTTACCATGACGTGTAAGTTAAAAAAATGCAAAGTAAGTATTGGTTTTTGTTGTATTTGTAAAACGGGATTCATGCTTGGTCAATTTTGCCAATAAACGGGAATAATGTATGTACAATTGGAAGAAGTGGTAGGAGGGGGCGTTACAAGAGCCTGTAATGTGATGTGATGACGTTGTGACGCAGAAGTGGATGCATAGTCCTTGCAATGTTGGAGGGGTTGGCATCTTGTAAAAAACATGAAATTGTTATAGCATATGATAAGGTAGATGTTACAAAAAAAAAAAAAGACCTGGTTTTTGTAGGAATTCAACTAAGCGTTTCGGAGAAATAAACAATCATAAAAAGCAATATTTTCTATTAATTTTTGCAACACACTGTGTGTTAATTGAAATCTTTTGTCACATATCAAGGCATCAGACCTTGATATACTAGTGACTTAATTTTGGTTGGGTTTGAGTACAGCATTTTGGAGAAATGCATAAAAGTGCAGAAAAAAACACCCAAAATTATATTTCTCGTTGATTTTTGATGAACGTTGTACATTGATTTGAAAAATGTTTGTGTACACCAAAGGTTCAGACTTTGATCTAAAAGTTACTCAATTTTGGTTGAATTCGCATAAGGCATCTTGGATAGAAGAGTTTGTAAATTCTAAGCGTTTCAGCGATTTTTGTCGTACCCTGTAAATTGATTCAAAAAAGCATTGTGTACATCAAAGGTTTTTGCCATGATTAGTCAGTCAGTTAAGTGCTTTAGGCAATCATGTCTCGAAAGAGACATGACTGACTGGGTAAAAGATTATTCCACAGTAGGTTGCCATTGCTTTCTGCGGTAGACTGATTGCCAACCAAGGCTATAGAACCCAGTTTGTCCTATTATTTAACCCATAACTGGTGTATTTGTGCGTAAGTGAATAAAAGGAATTCAGCTGGAATTTGAACTCAGCTCCCCAATTTGTTGTTAAGTGACCCAATTTTGGTTGAAATCGAACCAAGAGTTTTGGAGGAGCAGGATTTGTTAGAATGGAAACACACAAACACAGACAGACATATCCATTTTAGATATATATATATATATACACACTCTCACACCCTGATTGAGCACTCTGGAAGAATGGTAGACTTTGAAAAACAGTAGTTACTCTGGCATGTACGCATCGCTCATTCAGTAATGGATTAGAGCACTCTGGCTATTGGGCAGGTATAATAACAATATACATGCTAAAAAATCTGCCTTCTTCTACCAAACACCCATAGCCCAGAGGTAGAATCACTGACTGACGCCAATTCGGTCGGGTTTCAATCCTGGGTTAAAAGCAATCGGAGACTAACCGTACTGATGAGCTGTGATACAGCGAAACAGATGTCTGCGGATGACTATATATATATATTTTTTTATTGTATCACCCCAAGCAAGGCGCTAACGCCACTGATGTACAGGGGGCTACGTAATAGTGAAAAGATTGGAAAAGAGAAAGCTGGAAACCACATCCTAAACAGGGAACAAGGGATGAGCCTCTTAACCTGTTCAATAGAAACGTGGGTGGAGTGTGAACCGGACGATTGATAGATCTATCTACTCCAATTGAAAAAAGAAAGAAACCAAAGTGAGAAGATTGGAAAAGAGAAAGCCGGAAACCACAGGGAACAAGGAATGAGCCTCTTAACCTGTTCAATAGATGAAGGTGGAGTGTGACCTGGGCGATAGATAGATCTGTCTACTCTAATTGAGAAAAAAAAAAGAAACCAAAGTGAGAAAATTGGAAAAGAGAAAGCTGGAAACCACATCCTAAACAGGGAACAAGGGATGAGCCTCTTCACCTGTTCAATAGACGTGGGTGGAGTGTGAACCGGGCGATAGATAGATCTATCTACTGCAATTTGTGTGACATTTTTAACAAAACATTACTTTTAAACTGAGCAGATATATTATTTTACTCTAAGACTCATTCCATCTTACTGCTTTTAAAATTAAGCATATTCACTATTATCTTTTGTTTTATTCCATCATAGATGAAGTATTTTGACTGTATTTATTTTCATAACTAGTCTGTCTTCATCTTTTTGTCTTTGAAATTAAGAATTTATAATCATATTGCCAGTTGACAAAGGCAATGCTTCAGTGATGATGGAAAAGTTCAAATAGTCTAATAAATTGGCAAGCCTACTTAGTGAAAAAAGATTTGACCCTAAAAACTTAGAGGGAGCTGTCACAGATCCTAAATAAGAACAAGCTTTGGGCTGCATGTACTTGCACTCAGAGAGAACAAATAACCAATAACCGAACAGTGTTAAATAAAATAAGAACTAGATGATATACCTAGACATGAGCAATAGAGTGAGAACAGTCTTTAGATTAAATAAAGTGTGTATATATATATAGATTTATTTAATGCAATAAAATTTTACAAAAAGAATATTTAAATCAATAAGTAAACAAAGGAAGTAATAAAACATATCAGTTTCTTGATTAATAAGCTAATTTGCACATTCAATTTTAATAATCAAATTTTTTATAATTTTGTTATTCATTTCCAATTTTGTTTTTATAAATGATTGATGGATTTTATAATTACACTGCTTAGTTAAATAAAGCCAGTTTCAGCTTTGAAAATAGTAACCATCTTAACATTTACACCACAGTTCGGAAATACAGAGATATAAGCAAAACTTTTTTTTATATTTGAATATCTCACAAAAGTAACAACATCCTGTATATGACCTACAGAAATGTTTCAACCAATCAAACTGTTTTAATTACAAAAATTTTGCTAATAGCATTTTATAATATATGCAAAAAGGACTTGCTCTACCAAATGTTGGGTATCATTACTAGTTTTTAATATTTTCTTTTCCATAAAAAAAAAGAAAAAGTAGTTGTCAAACAACATATAAAATATTTCATTCTTGTCAGGCTATTTCTATTAAAGTAACTTTGATTCTCCCAGAATGCATCCTCATTTGTAGTCTTGAGCCAAACTAATATTAGAATTTAGCAAACAGTCTACATGACTGTCATCACAATTGAGCATGTCATTCTCGCTGGATGCCCCTCATAGTTGTAACCTTGTGTCAAACAGGCTTATTAAAATAAAAATATAATTATTACCCTTATTATATTTGATGAAAAGAATTCAAATGGCATATTTTTTGTTTTTTGCCCGAATTTTTGGATGAGTTATCATTATTTATATTTGGACGAGTGTCTTAATCTTTGTTGTTATTATCACAATATTTCAGTCATTGTGTCAAATTTTTTTTTGTTTTTTGTTTTTTGTCTGTCAATCCAGGTAACTTTCAGGGAATTTTGAACTGAACACTTTAATTAATCAACTGGGATAGATTATTCTTGTTCTGCCTCGGAGATTAAAGTATTGATTCCTGAATTTGGTAACATAGTAATTGCGAGTTCAATCCCTGTACAGAATTCAAGCAATAACTAAATAAGAACAAAACAATATATCCCTAGACATTGACATTGGAACTAGAAAAAAATTAACCTCCATAGATTAAATGTAGGGTTCAGTTTGAAATTCCTTGATTGTTACTAAGATTGACAGATGCTTGAACAAGACTTAAGGGTAAAATGGCTGAGACGTGATAATACCAACAAAGATGACGTCATTAGTCTGAAGGCCCAAAATGCATAATTTCAGTTCCTGGGGGAAAAATAAAGACATTTGGTTTCTTTATTTTTAAAGTCAATCACAAAAATAAAAGGCCAACTTATATTACATATGAAGAGAGGTTTCTTTCTACTTGTGACAGAGCAGAATATCCCTTGCGCCTTGCTGGGTTAAGTTAAGATACTGAGAGTGTATCAATGTAATTGCATTTGAAATTATAGTAGGCATCCGTTTATCTTATGAGGTAAAGATTAATGCCCTGTTTGTTCAAAATCCATTCCTCGGGTGGTGATACTGGCGTGTTCTTTTTAGGTAGCAAGACTGTTATGATTATGTATGAAGACTGTGTGCTGGCCAGACTATATGGAAACCCTCTCGGCCATACTGATAAGGTTTCTAAAGGAACATAGGCCATTACATTTGGGGTCAGCTTGGCCACAGGAACTGCCAGAAAAACCAACCACCTTTTGGGAGATCCACTCTGGCTTTTCTGTCTGAAGTTACTTCCCTAGCCGCTTTTTCAGGTTTGAATATGATTGCAAGCCAGTGGATGTTTAAAACCAGGGTTTTCCTCTCCCTGGATTGACTGCCTTCCTTAAGCTGTCAAACTCCATCTACCTGAAGCAACTAGTCATGTGGCACCTTTAAGCTGGGCTTAAAGTATAGGAAGCAGCTGTTTATCTCGAGATAAAAAACAGTGTCCTGTTCTGGTCAAGAATCTATCTTTTAGTGGTGAAACTAGAGCACTGGTATTTTTTTTTTTTTTATAAACGTTTCACCCCGAGCAAGGCATTTCACTGCCACTATTGCGCAGGGGGTACAGAGAGTGGTGAGAAAGGATGGTTAGATATAGGAAAAGTCAGAAGGAGGGTGATAGACGGGTAAGGATACTGAGATTGAGGGTTGGGTAGATGTTGAGTGTTGGGGGCAAGTTAGTGTGATAGGAGGTGTCTATTGACCCTACATTTAAACACCTGGAGATTGTAGCTGTCGGGAAAGCAGGCATGTGGAAGGAAATTCCACAGGCGGGAAGTGCGAGAAAAGAAGCTGTTGGAGTAGAAATTACGGTTACATCTTATCTGTTTAACTGTAAAAGGGTGGGACCTAGTTGCTAATCTAGTATCTCGTGTAAATTTGTACCTAGGTGGCACCAATGATCTGAGTTCATTAGAGCAGAAGCCATGAAAGTATTTGTATAAGAGGCATGGGCCATGCGCTACACCGACAACATCCAAAGAATATGGAGCATTACATTTGTGCGTTGTGGTGCAGTGGATATCAGCTTGGAATGAGAAATCAAAGAGCCGAGTTCGAATTAAATTCATTGCATTCACTTACGCGCAAATACTCTTGGGAAAGGTATTAATCCATCTCTTCTCCTTCCAGCTATAGGTTAAATAACAAGACATTGGTTTCTATAGCCTTGGTTGGCAACCAGTCTACTGCAGGAAGTAATGGCAACCTACTGCGGGAAAATCTTTTGCCCAGTCAGTCATATCTCTTTTGAGACATGATTGCCTACACATGTACCACCTATGACACTTAACTGACTGATATTTGGAGATAGTTTAGCTGCTCAAGTTGCCAGAAAGTTGTCACTGTTGGGGCTCTACTCCATGATTTCTGTTTGAATATACTTCCATAGCTTTTTCCATAAAGGAGTGGAGATTTAAAATTAAGGTTTTCCTTCCCCTAGATAAACTGCTTCCCTGGGCAGTTGATTGCTATCTGGTTATGAGGCACCACTTGTTCACCTTTATTATATGGATTTACTTCCATAGCCATTTTCGTGTTTGACTTGATATAAACACAAATCAGTGAAGGTTTCAAGTCAGGGTTTTCCTTCCCCTAGATCCTTGGTTCTCATTCAGAGATGCATAGACCTCTAGGGGTCCATGAAAGAATTTCAAGGGGTCCAAAAGATTCTAATTCGTACTCGCGTATACTCATAAGGTCCTAGATGTGAGGCGCACACCCTATAATCTTATCCACAGTTTCAAACTTGCTTTCTTCTACTTTTAAGATGCTTCTTCCCATTGGAAGTGCAAATCTCAACGTCATCAATAAGATGAATGAAATATCATATACAGTCGTGTCAAATGAAGTAATGCTTAAAATCAAGGAACAAGCTGTCTGTAGAAGATGACTTGAGGTGTGCACTGGTCGCCACTGAACCAGGGATTCATGAGCTGATTGCTCACAAAACAACCACAAAAGTCCCATTGAGAAATATAGAGTAAAATACTTTTTTTTCAATAAATAAAAAGTTTCATTCACTTCTGTTTTTGGATTTTTTAGTGTTTTTTTTTTTATGCATGTGTTTCATTTATACAGGTTTTATAATTTTATAATGCCCAGGGGCTTGAGATCAAAGTCTTGGTGAAGCCAAACTTGCGAGCTTCAGTGCTTCGGGGTAAATGTATGTTGTTTAGTAGAGACCCAGGTCTCAACACGTGATCTTGAATGCATTCTCTCTAGGGTTCCCAACCAGGGGTCCATAGACACCTAGGGGTCCATGAAAGAATTTCAAGGGGTCCAAAAGATTCTAATTCGTACTCGCGTATACTCATAAGGTTCCTAGATGTGAGGCGCACACCCTATAATTTTATCCACAGTTTCAAACTTGCTTTCTTCTACTTTTAAGATGCTTCTTCCCATTGGAAGTGCAAATCTCAACGTCATCAATAAGATGAATTAAATATCATAGACAGTCGTGTCAAATGAAGTAATGCTTATGTTTTAATCGTAGGCTTTATTTATATGTTCAATACTCTTGTGTGATTTGCTCCCATGACAACACGTACAGTTGTGCTGAATTAGGTAGTGATGTTTGTCGTTGCACACACTTCATATGATATTGTATGATTTCATGCATCACACCATTGTTGCAAAAATAGTTCATTGGGTTTATCAACGATTCAACAGCCATGAAAATGTTCCAGTCAAAATCATTGTCTAGCTTCTGGTGTTCAATGATGGAATTATATCCAAAAGTGATCTTGCAGTTTGACTTCTTTTGCTTTTCGCTTCAACCTACCTGTGTGAAAGTGGGTTTTCTGCATTGCTCGCAATAAAAACAAAATCAAGGAACAAGCTGTCTGTAGAAGATGACTTGAGGTGTGCACTGGCTGCTACTGAACCAAGGATTCATGAGCTGATTGCTCAAAAAAAAACCCACAAAAGACCCATTGAGAAATATAGAGTAAAATACTTTTTTTTTTGTTTTAATAAATAAAAAGTTTCGTTCATTCCTGTTTTGGGATTTTTTAGTATTTTTTTTTTTATACATGCGTTTCATTTATACAGGTTTTATGATTTTTTATTTATACATTTGCTCGTAAGCTCAAAAAAAGAAGCCAGTTTTATAAAGATAGTTTTTGTGTACAATACCTTACAACTATAACGATGTTAACATAACATTTTTACTAGGTGTTTTACTTAAATAAAGGAGGGCTGAATGAAATGTTTTTTGATTTTATATCAGTTTAAAGCTTAATCAGCATAATAACGCAGGGGAATTTTACATGAATATATTTTTGTTACAGAAAAATCTTTTATTTTTGCTGGTTTAACTTATTCCGTTGTAGGGGCCCACAGGGGGTCCACAAGTGAATAAGTGACTGGAAAAGGAGGAATGGGACAAAAAAATTTGGGAACCGCTGCCCTAGATGGATTA
Source organism: Ascarosepion bandense (assembly GCA_037127315.1). Taxonomy (NCBI): domain Eukaryota; kingdom Metazoa; phylum Mollusca; class Cephalopoda; order Sepiida; family Sepiidae; genus Ascarosepion; species Ascarosepion bandense. Next base: position 1,229,664 of record JBBBDQ010000926.1, read on the forward strand.
TTGAGCTTCAGGCATCAGTTGTTTGCTGAAGCTGAACTTAGTCGCTATTTGAGATACATGCTGTAGAAGCATTTTAAACAGTGGTAGCTTGTCCCCACTATCAGGCCATGACAACATTTAGAACATATATAATGTATGTATATAAACATATACATGTTTTAGAAGCTCCTTAAAAATTAATAGGTGTTTAAATATCTAAACATATTTATAAATGAAACTTTGTGTGTGTGTGTGTGTGTGTGTTTGTGTATATCCGTTACCTATAGACTCCAAAATGGCTGAACCAATTTTCATGAAAATTTCCACAGTTGTACTAGAAGCATCTGCGAGTGCTCTTAGCTAGGTTTTGTATCGAGGTAACCCCGATAAATATTGAAAATTGATAATCGAAAAAATCGGGTTATAGAAGGAGTGGTCTGATTTTAATCAAATTCAATACACTCATAGACAAAGATATAAGAAACGATATTCAGAAGTTTCAAGATTGCAGTTCTTACAATAGTGCAGAAAATTAATATATATATATATAAAAGGCAAGATGTTTGTGTGTGTGTCTGTTTATCTGTCTGTATGTCCTTTATACAAATCCACAATTTTTATCCGATTCTCACTAAGCTTCACAAATATTCTTTAGGCTGAGTCTGAGCTCCAGGAACATGGGTTAGTTTTAAAGCTTTCATTACACCCGAGCAACGCTGGGCTATACTTCTAGTATAAAATGTAGGTAAATAAAATCACAGGAAAACAAGACAAATTACAAAACAGTTGCACAAAAACAAATATGGATAAGTTTTTTAATTTTGAAAAATGACATAAAAAGATATAAACTGTGATTCAAGCCAAAGATAAAGTTATATTTACCAACTTTGCATTTTCTACTCTCGTTCATTTTTTTTATCAATTGGTAGTTTAGGTGTTAGTACTATCAAAAAGGTAGTAAAAACAATTTTATTGGCAGACCTGAAGGAGACTACCACCACGTTTAAATTTGTTGTTTTTAATTTTTTAAAATTTTTTTTTTACTTTTTTCAGTGCAATCTCATCGATTACACCCTAAACTTTACAATTGACAAAAAAAAATTTAGAAAAATTTCAATATTTAAAAAATTTTAGGGGGGGTGTTCAGTTTTTCACACAACATTATTGTAAATCGATTCTCCATTTTGGAACCACTCGCTGGTACAACATTACCACCACCTGTAAATTTGGTTGGTTAACAATTTTGTTTTACTTTTTTCAGTGCTATCTTATCAATTAAACCCTAAACTTTCCAATTGACAAAAACAATTTGTAAAAATTTCAACATTTATACAATTTTAGGGGGGCTCAGTTTTTCATACAACCTTATAGTAAATCGATCCTGTGCAATTAACTTCTTTGCCTTGCACATATTCAACAATTGGGTCCTTTGCAAAATTTTTTAATAAAGCCATTCTTTGAGTTTCCGAGTAAGATGTCACCGTAAGAACTAAAGAAAACTTGAAAAAGACGAAAACAAGAGCAACAACTCATCCCCAAAAAAAAAACAAAATAAAATGACCCAACACAAGTGGTTCCAAAATGGAGGATCAATTTATTATAACATTGTATGAGAAACTGAGCCTAAAATTGTTTGAATATTGAAATTTTTTTCAAATTTTTTTTGATAATCAGAAACTTAATGTGATAACTGATAAGACTGCACTGAAAAAAGTAAAAGAAAAGAAAAAAAGCAACAACAACAAATTTAAAGGTGGTGGTAGTCTCCTTCAGGTCTGCTATTTTATTATATGTTAAATAATGAATTCATAATCTCTGAGTATTTTAGAAACTGTAAAGAAATAATAAACAAGCTTTTTGTCTAAATTGTAGGAAGAGATATTCATATAAATCAAAAATCATCTTTTAAAGGGTTTAATTCTTCCTGTGTCAAGTTATTTTCTACAGAATTTGCAAGCACAGGTTATAGAGGTACTTATAAAATTACCAAAATTTAAAAAAAACACTAATTTAGTGAGTATGCAGTCTTTAAAACATGGTAATATTTTCTAAGTCTGATTACTTTACAAGATTGTCTCCCACACAAAATGGCTTTACTTGTCTGTTTGTTTGAAAATTTGAATTGAAAATCTTGGCCATTACCATGTCCCAGATACTGGCAATGAACATGAGCAGGAAGAGTAGCAATTTTTAGGCTTGTACACAGTACCTTGTACTTTACTCTATTTTAAACTAGCAGTATAGCCTGGCGTTGCTTGGGTGTAATAGAAGCTTTAAAAACTAATCCTTAGCCCTGGAGCTCAGACTCTTTGGATGTTTGCACAAAAGACTAAAAAGCAATAGTTGTTTCCAGTTAAAGCAAAACCATAGACTGAAACAAAAAAATGAATGGATGTAAGTCAAATTTTGATTTCCTGGTATCGATATCAAATAAGTTTTTTTCATCATAAACTGAATGTTGAAGGCTAAATAAGTCCTCTGAATAAATAGTATCATGGCTGTGACTCAGAAAGAGCCAAACCCGAAGCCAAAGCTAAAAGGGCTGAAAAAAATACAGACAGATAAACAGACACACACACAAACATCTTGCCTTTTATATATATATATATATATATATAAAATCGATTTTCTGCACTATTGTAAGAACTGCAACCTTGAAACTTCTGAATATCGTTTCTTATGTCTTTGTCTATGAGTGTATGAAATTTGATTAAAATCGGATATATATATATATATATATATATATATATATTCTATAACCCGATTTTTTGGATTATCAATATTTATCGGGGTCAGTCAGTCAGTTAAGTGCCATACGTGATACATGCTTGGGCAATCATGTCTCGAAAGAGACATGACTGACTGGGCAGATTATCCCGCAGTAAGTTGCCATTGCTTTCTGCCGTAGACTGGTTGCCGACCAAGGCTGTAGAACCCAATCTGTCCTGCTATTTAACCCATAACTGGAAGGAAGAGACGGATTAATACCTTTCCCAAGGGTATTTGCACGTAAGTGAATACAATGGATTCAACTGGAATTCGAACTCGGCTCGCCGGTTTCTCGTTCCGAGCCGATATACACTGTACCACAACGCACATCTGGGGTACCTCTACACAAAACCTAGCTAAGAACAGTCGCAGACGCTTATAGTACAACTGTGTAAATTTTCAAGAAAATTGATTCAGCCGTTTCGGAGTCTATAGGTAACGGACACACACAAAGTTCCATTTATAAATAAGTTTAGATTTTAAAAGTATGGATGGTACAAGTGAAGAAAAATGATTTGCTCATAAACATCAGTAAAGTTTTTACTGATTAAAATTCATTAGACCTTCCTTTAGTTGTGCCATTTGTTAGACCTGAAAAATATTGATTTTCATTTTAGAATTTGATTATCAACCATTTGCAGGTTGTTTAAAGCCAGAAGTTTTACTAATTAACCCATAGCTGGGGGAAGAAGAGGCAGATTCATACATTTCCCAAGGGTATTTATGCGTAAGTAAAGATAACAAACCCACCTGGACCTGATTAACAATTGCCAGCCATTATCCATTACATTACCTGCACATCGAAGCTTACAGCACCTGGTATTTCCAAGCAGTCTCCCATCTAGGTACTGGCTAGGCTTGATGTTGCTTAACTTCAGTGATCATACAGGATGTGGTGTTTCAATGTGATGTTGCCGTAAAACATTTTAGAAGTGGGGGTCCTATTCATAATATAAATAAGGAAAAAAGTTACCATTACATTTGCTTTTATTTAAAAACATCAAATTTGAAGATTGTGCTTTTGTAATTGTGTACAACTGATATTTGCAAATCTCAATTAGGCTATTTGCATTATTTTGAAAATAAATTTTTGCAAGACAGATTTGTTGTAGCGGCTGTTAAACCCTTTTTGCCAGATGCACAGGCATGAAAAGCCTTAACAGTGGAAGTAACCCCATTTCAGTTTTTGGACATATGTAAAGAAAAAAAAAACAAGGAACTTGTGTGCTGCAAACCAGAGAGACTAGTTCGCTTTCATTGCAACAGGATGCAAAATTTGGCCCTGCATGCAATATGACAGGGGCAATATACCTCACATGTTTGCTGATTAACCAGCAGACTAAGTTCAACTTTTCCTTTTTGTCAATTTTCTCAACAGGTTTTTGTTCAGTGCATGACATCTAACCTAGTAATAATGAATGACTCTTAGCCTAGTAATGACAGTTTCATAACCACAAAGATAATTGCAAATTTCTTTACTTAAACTGCAATGGATTTTCCATTTTGAATTTATTGTAGAGGTATAACCCGGATATAAGAGAAATCCGGATATAAGAGCGATTATCTCTGGTCCCAAATTAGAGCCTGTGGTAATGTATCTAAAATAGACCAAACCCGGGTATAAGAGAAGTTTTATCTGGTCCCAACAACTCTTTTATATCAAGGTTACACTGTACTATAACCCAGATATAAAAAGACCCTGATATAAAAGATATTTTCTCTGGTCCCAAATTAGAGCCTGTGGTAATGTATATAAAATAGACCAAACCCGGATAGAAGAGAATTATTATCCGGTCCCGACAACTCTCTTATATCAGGGTCACACTGTACTTGCACAAACAAAGGGAGATAATTATTTATCTTAAATATACACTGTATGTTTATAATTTATTTTATTTTTGTTTAAGAATTGTTTGAAATTATTTTCTTAAATCATAAAAAAGGTGTATATTAATTTGTTCTTCAGTATTTGTCTATACTTCTAAGGTAGTATTTACATAATTTATACTGTTTGGACTCAAGGACGCATGGCCCAGTGGATATGGGCATTGGTTAGTTCCAGTGACTTGACCCAAAGAGCTGTGAGTTCAATACCTGGCTACAGCAGTGGTGAACAAATAACTTAGAGAGTTGAGTTAAAGGGAGATAACTACATAGAATGGGAATTATATACCCAGTGATAAAGGATTTGGTTCAAAATTTCTAGCACCTGAAGACAGCCAGAGTAAACATGGTAATAAAGATGAGGACAACAGTCCAAACAGTGTAAATAATGCCATTTGTTCTTTATTTAAAATTTAAGTTTTTTTTTTTTTTGAAATGTGAAAATATATGCAAGTAAAAGAAAAAGATTTATTTATAAATTGGAAAATCTTAAGAATAAAAGGACATCAGTAGTACACAGTTATCAAGGACAGAGCATAGATTAAAATTTGATATTTAGGAATAAAAACAAAATAAAAATAACTTTAAAAAAAATCAGGGATTGATTTGTTATTGTATTTATGCTATGAATAGGGCCTCCAATTCTAAAATGATTACAAACAAACAAATCACTTAAAGTTTAATGAACTCTAATAAACAAAAATTAATCCCCAAAAATATATTTATGAGTGGATTAATTTCCTTCACTAGTGCCATTTTGATGGCTGTGAAATAAAAATAATCCTTTCTATCTCATATTACATTTCAGATCCTAAATAGCTGAGGAGGTTTTAATTTGTATTAAAAAAGTAAAGTAATTTACTTTTTTTATTGATTAAAAATTGTAGCAAAATATAATCTTGGAAAAAAAAAAAAAATCAACTTTTTCAGGAACAATTATTTATTTTTTTAACCTGATAATGAGAAATATCCAAGTTTTAAAACGAATTATTCCAGCTATGAAAATGTGTAGGACAAACTATTGCTGTTTGGATTGTTTCTAATGTATGTGTGGGTGTGAGGAGGAGGAGGTGTCAAAAAAAAACAAAACAAAAAAAACTGGGCAATTTAAATGATTCTATCTATTCTAAAGACCAACAAAAACACAGAGAAAAGGATGAAGAATACCATAACAAAAAATCAAATTCACTGATCAAGACAATAAGGATACTAACTTGAAAATTAAAATTTATGAAATAAAGCCCATTATACTTTTGAAAAAGGATTGTTCAAACATTTCTTTCTTTTAAATGAAGGTGAATTATTTTGAAATTCATTGCAGATAATTTTAATAATTCATAAACAAATTTGTATCATTTTGCTAATTTTAACATTTACATCATTCAGAAGACAACATCTATAAACATAGAAATTAATCTCCCTGGGAACATTCGAAAGAAAAAAAACAAAACAACACACTCTTAAGGACACAAAAAATGTACACTAAAGATTTTTGATAATTATTTTAATTTTGGAATTTTTTTTCTATTTTCTGCTTTTATCAAAGTTGGTGTGACTTTTTATTTTCTTTTAAGAGTTTTACCTTCTTTCACTATTTTCAGTTCATCATGCATGAAATAAACTAGGCTTTTTCATTCCTGAAAATAGATTTTGGTTTGAATAATTGGGTCCATAAAGTGTTCCTGGTGATGGGAATTACAGAAATGAACATACAAGGAAGAATGTCTTTACCTGGTTAAGCCATTTAACATGGTTACCTGATGATAGTTGGAGAACAAACTGACTGAAATGCTTAAAAAAATTAAAAATCATTTTATCAAATTAAAATGTAATTTACAACTGATAAAATTTTCGCTTTTAAAAAATTATTTTTCTTAAGTCATGAAATGTATTTTCATTATTCCACACAATTTTTGCACTGTTATCTTAAATCTTTATAGCAAATTCTTCCGCCTTTTTCAAGTAGATATTGACTAGAAACAGAACATGAAGAGTCTACAGAAGTGAAACAAGTTTGTCAAAAATGAAGATAAAAATAGAGACTCTTTAATATTGAAGGAAGGATCTGTAGTTGCACATTTGTTATTTTACCGAAGATGATGTCTTATCTGTTTCATGCTGATGATTAGGATTTCTGAGTTGAGAAGGGGAAAAACTGAACCCAGTCATTAAGTATTTTAGCAGGAATGAGGGGGGGGGAATTTAACATCATGTGGAAACAAAATGAGAAAAACTAATTCCAGCTTTTGAGTCTTCCATATCAGGGTTTTTCACAAGCCATTTGAAAAAAAAAAAAAATTATTATGGCATTAAGAATACATTAATGTTTCCCATAATAGAAATCAATGAAAGAATAAATCACTTTATAAGAATGACAAAGTAAATTGACATATATTCGAATCCAGCTTAGTTATTAACAAAATTGTTCTTTTTTTCTATCTTTTTGGATATGCTCCTTTATTTAATCTATGGTAGATTAATTGTTCTGATTCTGCTGCTCAAGTCTAGGGATATCTTACCTTGTTTTTTTTTCCCTATTGCTCTGTTATTGCTTACTATATTCCCACAGTGTACTATCAAGTCCAGGGATTGGCTTGTGAAATTGGCAATATAGTAATAGCGAGTTCAAATCTTTGTTTGGGTAGTAAATTGGAAAACAGAGCAAGCAATAACTGAACAATACTAAATAAAAACAAAACAAGAAGATCTCTAGACACAGACTGTGAAATCCAAAAAAATCTACTCATGTAAATTAAATCAAAGGCTTAGTTTAAAATTCTTGAAAGTAACCTTGACTGACCTGAAAACAGCCAGGAGAGGATGGGGAATGGCCAAACTATACTGGTAATAACAAAAATGAGGATAATAGCCTAAATGTAAATAATGATAACTTTTCTTTTCAGAAATCCAGGTGGACCAGACAAAGATCTTTTATTTTTATTTGTTCTCTTGTTAGATTATAAACTGAGAGGTGAGAAAAACTAAAGATGTACTTAATGACTTTTAAAGACTACCAGATGCAATACACATTTGAAAGAAACAGAAGACTGTGTCAACCAGAATGTAGTATAAACATGATGAGAATCAGTTAAGCGCCATGATACAATACACACTTAGGTAATCATGTCTCTTTTGAGATATGACTAACTGGGCAGATGTTCCTATAACTCTCTGTGGTAGACTGGTTGCCAACCAAGGGTACAGAACCCAATATGAGAATAGTAAAACAAAATCCATGATATGACAAAAAAATTCAAAAGTTGAGTCCACTTGAAAATTCTGACATTTTTGAGGATTTCTTGGCAACATTCTTTGGGCCATTGAAGTCTAATCTTGGATGTTCTTTGTTGAATTTTTTTTTCCTTGGCAAATCTTTGTTGGAAGAATTTCCAGCAAAACCTCCGGGTGCATCTCGAAGGCCAAAGCTTTTGGCCAGGTGACCTAAATGAAGATATTTCACATGAAAAATTGATTTTAAATGTTTAGGATAAGTAGAATAACCTCTAACAAATGACTGAAATGCTCTTTTTGCCAAGTCTAGCATTTCTGGATTGCCATGAACAGTTTTCTCAATATATACTTGGAATGCTGTTGCGGCTTCCTCAAATGTCCTTGGTGGTCGCCGGTTAGCTTCAAGAATTTTTGGCTGTCTATCCAATAATAGTAACAAATTCTGTAAAACGTATCGTATTGTTATTTCCTTCATATTGATCTTCATGCTGTTAAGCATGTTGATGTATTCAGTCTCAGAAGGCATTACAAACAAAAGTGAATTGCCTTGAGCACCAGCGCGAGCCGTGCGCCCAACTCTATGAATATATTCTTTCGAGTTTCCAGGTGTCGTATACTGTATAATCCATTTTATGTTTTGCAAATGTAAGCCTCGTGCAGCGACATCTGTGCAAAGAAGAACTCCTCTGTGACAAATGGAAAATTTTGTAAATGTTTTAGTTCGATCTTTTTGATTCATATTTCCGTGCAGTTTGTAGAACTTTACCAACTTTTTGGGCTTGGTTTTCGGTTGAGAATTCTGACCGGCCAACAATGCTTTGATGTCTGAAACAGCTTCGTTGTCCGTAAGGAACAAATCAGAGAAAAGACGGTAATGAAATTCAACAGAGTCTTGTGTCGAATGGAAAATAATTACTTTTGAATTCTGATTCGATACGACACATTTGTCAGCAATTAAACCAATCAATGACACCAAACGTAATTTGCACGGAGTTACTAAAAACAGTTGCTTGAGTTTTTCGGGTACCGAAAAAGAAAGGCATTCTTTATTGTTTTTGTTCCCGGTGCTAATATTTTGTGTTTCACTGCTTGCGCTAACACCGCCGGTCGTTTCTTCCTGCGAAGCATCGATTCTCAAGGGAGACACAAGCGACATTCCAGCTAATTTTTCAACCCCATCTGTCAGCGTAGCCGACAAAAGGACGGTCTGTTTTGTGACTACCTTCTCCTTTATCATCTCGATGATCAATTTAACATCATTTTCGAAGCCCATATCAAAGAGTCGATCAGCCTCGTCGATAATGAGGTATCGAAGTTTAGAGAAGTGCAAACTTTTAGTGTGCAGAACGTGGTCGGCGAGGCGACCCGGGGTACCCAACAAAATATTAATTCCTTTCCGTACCCTGGCCTTTTCAGCTTTACGTTTTTCGCCACCAATTGTACAGCCAGGAACGATCCACTGATAGGGTTTGACTAATTTCTGAAACGTTTCGAAGCTTTGGAGTGCAAGCTCACGTGTTGGCACAATTACAATAGCAAAAACACCGTCAGCCCGCTTTATTTTGGGGCGGATCGACTGTAAGGTGTGTACAATAGGAATGGCATAAGCTAGAGTCTTACCTGTACCTGTTTGTGATTTCACCAGTGTGTCGAAACCCTTTAAAATGGGTGGGATAGCCTGCTGTTGTACGTTTGTCATTTTAGTGAACTTCATATTGTCTCGAAGGTTTCGAAGCATGTACGTTTCTAGAGAGAGACTTTCAAATGAATCGGTAGAAAAGACTTCTTCTTTAATAGAATCGACAGGTTTCGGATTAATGGTTGGGATTTCTGGGTTAGATTTGAAAAGGGAAGAGAAATGAACCCCGTCTTGTTTATACTTTTTATCCGAAACAGGGATGAAGTTTTCCGATTCATTGTTTTTACGTTTTGTCCCGACTTTCTTTGGTTTAACTTCATTAATTTCATTTGTTGTGATCGTTGAAGCGGTATCACTCTCCTGACGAAATGTAGAGTCAATGTGTTCGTCGTTAGCAGAAACTTTCGCTTTGTTGGTGGATTTTTCCCGTTCCTTTAACTTTAATGACCTTCTTTCCCTTATCCTATCTTGTCGGCCTCGCCATACGTTTTCTTTCGCTTTTTCAGGGACTGTATTTTTCTTAATCTCGGGACAGAACAAATTGAGCGTCAGGTCGTCGTCGTCCATTTTGTTACCCACGTGGAATAAGAGTTATTTGCCCTTGTTTTCTTCTTTCTTCCGGCGGAATAAAGGTTGAACGGAATTAACAATCTCAACATTCTCTCCTTTTTAAGAATAACGTTAAAGATGAGGAAATAAATTACTTAATTACTAAGTTGTATTCTAATTAAATTTGAATTTTTTTTTCATGCTAACTTACTTAAATTAAAATTACTAATATTTTCCTTACTTAGACTATTTAATTAACTTTATTTTAAATAATTATTTAGTAACTGAATTAAACAATTTCTGAATGTTATTGTTTAATTAAATAAAAATAAAATTTTCTAATTTCGTTTAAAAAAAAAGGCACTGTCGAAAGGCATACCTTTTTTTTTAAAAAAAAGCCTATCAAAAACACTACCCCGTGTGTTTTTTTTTAATTAAAAAATTTAAAATTCCAGGGAATTTATCCGATTTTTAAAATTATCACCACTTATTCAGTGATTATTGAATTTTTTAAAAAAATTTTATATACTGAGGTTATTTTTCTAAAAATAAAACTACGAAAACAATTTAGGTACTGCCAGGTTTCCTAAAAAAATGAAAAACGCATTCTACATAAAATTAATCCATTTCAACTTATGAAGAGAAAGATAAATAAAAAGTCTTTAGGTAGCGAGAAACAAAGTTATCTCCCTTTGACCAAAACAGAAAATAATAAAAATTATAAAAATTCACGAGAAAAGAAAATAATTGAATGATCTGACGAAACATCGTTAGACGGAAAACCCAAGCTTCCTTTTTATTTATTTATTTATTTATTTTTTGCTCAGTGAAGTTACAGTAACAAGAAGCACAACTTCTGGCTCGTAATGAAAAAAACAATCCTTGTAAAAATTCATAATGTCCTTATATTTTCATAAAAGCAATTAAAAGCTTAAATTAAATATCATCATAGTTTTTTGTTGCATTACTTTTTGTTTTACTATTCTGAGTAGATATTTTTTGTTAAAGCAGTAACTGTTTGAAACAAAACAAAAAAGAAAATTTACATTCTCCAAGGAGTCCTGCATTTAAAACAAACTTTGTGGACAGAACTTAATTTTTAGAATTTTCATGAAATTAAGTTGGAAAGGACTCATAGAGGTACCTCCACTCATTTTTGATAACTAACTTTTAAATTGAATTTTTAAAAGTAAAAACATTTTCTTGAAACTTTTATTTTAGCTTTAATTAAAAGTTAAATGATTAAATTTACTATTTCCAGTAAGCCAAATACTCTGGTGTAATTTAAACAGAAATTATATTGAGTGGAAGCTAAAATTTTCGAATTTTTTTTAATCTTTCAATTTCGGGGTCATTTTTGAGTGATCGACACATTTGTAAACAAAAGTTAATTCTCGGTTTTAAAAATCTTGTAAAAATAAAATATACATCTGTGACACATTATTTTTGGAAAATTAGCAAATTTAATGTTAAATTAATCTGATTTACACAAGTATTACTTATTTATAGCATGAAATTTAGAATAAGACTATTTCTTAATCAAAGAGTCAAACTTTTTGAATTGTCTGGCATATTTGAAATGTGTTGACAGCTCGCAAATGCGAGATAAGATAAGTGTATGTTGATCACAAGTGGCATAATTGTGCAAATTTTTCTGGTAAGGGGAAGGAATCCTGAAACATGACTTTTTAATGTACATATAAAAATTCCCATACAAAAAAATATTAAAAATTATTTTAAAAATACAAAGGCACAATGACTTGTATTAAACTTTTTAATTTTCAATTAATAAATGTAATGTTCAGTGTCGGTGTGAAAATTAAGATTCTGATTCTGATTGGATAGAAAATAACAAAGTGAACTATGAACCCGGTCAAATCTTCTTCTTATTTGTATTGGAAGGAAAACATTTCACAGAGTGATGAACATAAGGCAGATGAAATGAATAACAAAGAAACTGATATGAAAAGAAGTGAACATCAGATTCCGAGAACGGAAATGATTTCAGACAAACTATTATATAGATAAAGCGTGAAAGGTGTATGTAAGTGTACATCAGAATATATATATGTCCGACTGCTGGTGTATGCATATACGCATTTACACACTCGTACACAAAAGCACACACACACACACACACATTTATATATATTTAGTGTATCGAGGCAGCAGATAATTTTCTAAACATATACTGTTAAATACAACAGACAAAGATTGTCTATTATGTTAATCATGAGCCGTTCTAAACATAATAGACATTTTTTTTTTTTTTTAAATCATATCACCCCAAGCAAGGCGATAACGCCACTGATGCGCAGGGGGCTATGTAAGGGTAAAAAGAATGGAAAAGAGAAAGCCGGAAACCGCATCCTAAACAGGAAACAAGGGATGAGCCTCTTCACCTGTTCAATAGATGTGGGTGGAGTGTGAACCGGGCGATAGTTTAGTCTATCTACTCCAATTGGAAAAAAAAATTAAAAATTAAAAAAATTAAAAAAATAAAAAGTGAAAAGACTTGAAAAGGGAAAACCGGAAACCGCATCCTAAACAGGAAACAAGGGATGAGCCTCTTCACCTGTTAGGATACTTATTTGCTTGATGCAAATTCTCAGAGAATCAATGCAACTGTAAGCAAGAATTTGGATCATTCTTAAAAATGAATAAAAGTTGTCACTACTACTTACTATTTCACTTTGCCAAGTGATAAATCCCATTCTGCCAAATATTTGTCACTGGAACATGTGTACAAGATATTATTTTGGGGGTGCCAACATATATCATTGATAACATCATTGTGGCCATTCTCCTGTAGTAACAAAAAAAGAGAGAGAGAGAGAGAGCTTTAAACTTATATAAAATCAAAAAACATTTCATTCAGCCCTCCTTTATTTAAGTAAAACACTTAGTAAAAATGTTATGTTAACATCGTTATAGTTGTAGGTATTGTACACAAAAACTATCTTTATAAAACTGGCTTCTTTTTTTGAGCTTACAAGCAAATGTATGAATAAAAAATCATAAAACCTGTATAAATGAAACGCATGTATAAAAAAAAAATACTAAAAAATCCCAAAACAGAAATGAACAAAATTTTTTATTTATTAAAACAAAAAAAAAAGTATTTTACTCTATATTTCTCAATGGGTCTTTTGTGGTTGTTTGTTGTTTTTGTTTTTTTTTGAGCAATCAGCTCATGAATCCTTGGTTCAGTAGCAGCCAGTGCACACCTCAAGTCATCTTCTACAGACAGCTTGTTCCTTGATTGTTTTTATTGCGAGCAATGCAGAAAACCCACTTTCACACAGGTAGGTTGAAGCGAAAAGCAAAAGAAGTCAAACTGCAAGATCACTTTTGGATATAATTCCATCATTGAACACCAGAAGCTAGACAATGATTTTGACTGGAACATTTTCGTGGCTGTTGAATCGTTGATAAGCCCAATGAACTATTTTTGCAACAATGGTGTGATGCATGAAATCATACAATATCATATGATGTGTGCAAAACATTCATTTATACATGTTTAGAACGGCTCATGTTTAAGCATAATAGATATTTATTGTCTGTTATATTTATTAATATATACATACATACATACATACATATATATATATATATCTATATGTATGTATATATATATATATACATATATATATACATATATATATATACATATATATATATACATATATATATATATATACATACATATATATACATACATATATATACATATATATATATATATAGACATATATATATATGTATATATATATGTACATATATATATACATATATATATATATGTATATATATATATATATATATATATATATAAAGATGACATGCTAAAATATAACAAAGGAAACTTCAAGTCTGACCTGAACGTAAAATTCATTCTCCTTCTTCAGTCAGTCAGTTAAGTCCCATACATGAAACCTGCATGGGTGATCATGTCTCTTTCGAGACATGACTGACTGGGCAGAAGATTATCCCGCGGTAGTTTGCCATTGCTTTCTGTGGTAGACTGATTGCCAACCAAGACTATAGAACCCAATCTGTCCTGTTATTTGACTCATAGCTCGATGGGGAAGAGATGAATTTTATTAAGTAGTAATAAATGGGTGATCAGTTTATTACTTCATAACAATATAAAACTGACCCCCGACTTTATGACCAGTAGAAGTCTTAATCATTATTCCAACTATTATATTCAGTCAGTCTGTTAAGTGCCATACATGAGACCCACTTGGGCAATCATGTCTCGAAAGAGACATGACTGACTGGGCAGAAGATTATCCCGCAGTAGTTTGCCATTGCTTTTTGCGGTAGATTGGTTGCCAGCCAAGGCTATAGAACCCAATCTGTCCTGCTATTTAATCCATAACTGGAGGTAAGAGACGGATTAATACCTTTCCCAAAGGTATTTGTGCGTAAGTGAATGCAATGGATTCAACAGGAATTCGAACTCGGCACCCCGATTTCTTGTTCCGAGCTGATATCCACTGCACCACAACGCACATCCTTCTTCTCCTTCTTCACTCGTGCTAATTTCTTTTACCTCTTCTCCATCCTCAACATTCTTGCAGTCAACAAAGAAGAAGATGATAACAACAACAACTAGATACTTCAACTAACTCCTAAAAACTAGGTCCCACCCTTTTACAGTGAAACAGATAAGATGTAACCGCAATTTCTACTCCAACAGCTACTTTTCTCACACTTCCCACCTGTGGAATTCCCTTCCATACACTTGCTTCCCCGACAGCTACAATCTCCAGGAGTTTAAATGTAAGGTCAATAGACACCTCCTAACACACTAACTCACATCCATTCTCTCAAACACTCTTCCCATCTACCCAACCCTCATCCTCGGTATCCTTACCCGTCAATCAATCTCCTTCTGACATTTCCTATATCTAACCACTCTTTCTCATCACTTTCCGCTATGTAATTCCCTAGCAGAAATGTGGTTCTACAGAAGGATGCTGCAGATATCATGGACTAAGCATGCAAGCAACGATGAAGTGTTGGAAAGAATGGCAACAAAAAGGAAATTAATACTGAGCATCAGGAAGAGACAACTGAAGTTCTTGGGACATGCAATGAGGAAGGAGGGCTTGGAGAATATGATACTAACAGGCCAGATAGAGGGAAAAAGAGACAGGGGAAAGCAATGGGTAACATATTTGCAGTGCCTGATCAGGTGGATGACGGAACGGGGGTTGCGAGGTGTAACAGGAGCAAACTAAGAGCTACAAGGGATAGGGAGACGTGGAGAACCATGATCGCCTACGTCCTGAAGGGACAGGGCACATAGAAGAAGAAGAAGAATCCCCTGTGCAATAGTGGCAGTGGAATACCTTACTTGGGGTGAAATGATTAAAAAAAAAAATTATGTTTAAAAATAAATAATGTTTAACTCTATATCATTAATTGTTTAAAAATATTCTTTTTTGTTCTATGTTTTCATTAAACTTAATAGAATTAATCTTTTTATTTTTTTACAATACATTAGAAGGATGAAAAGAAATTAATTAAAAACTAATGAAATTATTCTTTTGGTTTTATGGTCCTGGGTATGACATTAAACTACATCCGGCAGTAAGTCCTCTGATTGGGAGGTTGTGAGGAGCATGGAATCACCTCTTAATTGCTGTTGTTCCCAGGTTCACCCTGACCTGGAGTGGTAGCACTTGTTAGAGTCCCAACTATGGGTAAATAGTTAACCCCCAAATTGGGGTCAAAATACTATAAAAGTATTCAAAACTTTTTTGAATGAAAAACGTTACCAACAAAACATTTTTGAATGAAAAACGTTACCAACAAAACTTTTGAATGAAAAACATTACCCAAACAATCCTCCAAAAAAAACCCCCCAAAAAAAACAATAAAACAAATAAACTAAATAAAAAAAATCAAAACAATTTTCAGCATTAAATGACCTAATGAAGGTTGATATGTTGGTTAAATAAACCAACCAACCAACCAACCAACCAACCAACCAACCAACCAACATCTTTTGCTTTTATTTTTTTAATTATTTTCTTACCTGTTTGATGTCATAAAATGTTTATTTGCACCCAATCTTTTTTTTTATTATTATTCTGAATTTAAGGGTTATAGATTTATAATATATCTTACTTGTAACTGAAGGTAATTCAGAATTATTTTCTTTTTGAACTTTTGTATAAAAGATAATTTAACAGTTGGTAAACTGAAAAAAATTTTAAAATGTTTTCAGTTTTCCAGCTATTAAATTAAATGTTCACACTCGAAAACAGCATTAAACTTTTAATTATTCAAACATGTCAGTTTAATAAAAATAAACCTCATTATGAACAGTAATGAGATGAATTTCAAAATAGCTCTGAAAAATTAAAAATGTAAAATTAAAAAAAAATATTCAGAGCAGATTTTTTCTTGTCCAGTTGGAAAGAAAATAAAGTTTATTGCAAGCAGCAAATCTTGAAAAACAATTATATTTTTGAGTTTTATTGAATTATTTTGGGGAAGGTGCAAGCGGAATTTTTGTTATGTTAACACTTGATATTGTATAAAATTTTACTGGAAGAAAAGGTATTTTTCTTTATATTATTAAAAAAAAAATTGCTGGACCCCCACCTCCCATTAAAAAGTACACACAAGATATCAAGGGGGTGAAAGTGAAAATTCATTTCCAAGATTTCTAATAAAAATTTCATTCATAAATGAATACATACTGAAAATGTTGTTTAAATTGGATAATTACCTAATTTTTTGCAAACTTTAAAAAAAGGCGTTAACAATTTTTGCCTTATGAAAGGATTCATCTGTTTTGGTGGTACCTAAGAAATATTATTCTTGGTTAGTCATTTCCACCTTTGATATATTGTGGACTGCTTTTAAAAATTGGGGATGGTGACAAATGTTTTTATAGTTTATAAAGAAAAATACCTGAAGTTGTTATTTCAGGAAAAAAAAAATCTTGAAGATTTCTCCTGAACATTTACAAAAAAAAAAACTTCAATAAAATTAAAAATGTAAAAAAGTGTTGGTGCTTGTATACTTGGATAAGACACATTTTGACAGAAAAATCTGCAATAAATATTTGTTTATGAAAAATTACTTTTTCAGTGGGATTTTGAAATTATTCCAGTTGTTGATGATAAAATACATCTTTTTTGCTTTAATTAAATAAAGATATATTTGAAAAACATAAAATTTTATGCCATATTCTCATAAATATTTTTTAATGAATTTTTTTTTCTTTTTACAACTGTTAGATTAAATAGGAAATAATTCTGAAATACTATCATCATTATTCCTATTAATATAAAAAAATAATTCTACTAAAATTCATAAATGCCTATAGAATAAAATATATTCTTTATCTTAATGTAAGATTAAAAATAATTATTTTAAGCATAAACAAAACCAGTTTCTGTATTTTGGTAGTTTTGGGCTTTTGAATTTAATTATATTTGAAGCAGATTTGTTAAAGTGGGTATTGGGGGGGGTAACTGTTACTGTTTGACTTATGAGCTTGGTGGGTGGAAAGTGGGTATGGGGGGGGGAGGTAACTGTAACTGCTTGACTTAAGAGCTTGGTGGGTGGAATATACATAGTTGTGTTTAAATGCATTTTTGGCAATATTTTAAGCACAAAATAAATAATAATTTTTCCAGATTCTGTTAATTGTTAAAAAACAAAAAATAAGCCCTTACTTTATTAATTTTCTTTGATACAAATATCTATGAAAGATATTTGACGGTTTAGAGAGTTTTTCTAAGTGTCAAACTTTCTGTCATCATATTTCAATTAAATTGACTGTAAGAATGTTTTAGAAATGTCGCAAAACTTTATGGAAATAGATAAAATTGTATTTCTTTTTTTTTTTTTGTTAGATTAGCTTTACAAAACTTTTACGAAAATGAGACATTTACACTTTTGTGACTGTTTTTAAGAATTTTAGTTCAAATTTTGGCATTACCTTCTAAAGTTTTCCCATTCTCACTATTTACATTATTTGGACTATTGTCCTCATCCTTGTTGCCATTTTCACGACATTTCGGCAATTGTACACTCTGGCCTTCTTCAGGTTCTTCTGGTTGTATCTCATGTGGCAGATCCCTTGTTCCCTGCTTAGGACGTGGTTTCCGGCTTTCTCTTTTCCAGTCTATTCACTCTTACATAGCCCCCTGCAGAACCAGTGACCTTACCGCCTTGCTTGGGGTGATGTGATTAAAAAAAAACAAAAAAAAAATATGAGATACAACCTGGGATGAGTACAACTGTTTGTGACTTGCCTTGTTCCTACCAAAAAAAGAGCCCATATTTGCTTAGCATGTAAAGCTACTGAAGTTAAAATGAAGGAGAAAGAAAAAGCACTTACCGCTCTGACATAATCCGTCCTCGGCCAGATAACGTAAAAGAATGAGGGGGGGGACTTGCATTGCATTTGTATACACTAAAAGATGCAATACATTATGGGATCACAGGAAGATGCTAAAGGATTATGGGTATATGTACAAATATAAAAGCAACAAATTTTTCCCAGTGGGAAGGATTGGAACAACATTGGCGGCTGAAATGTCTGTTAGCGAGATTTTGAAACAGAACTCGAGAAGGAACGACTCTGGATTGGAATACCGGCTGGGAGAGCCACAGTTCACTCGCTGGTTGCTGTTTTAAGTTTATTTTGCCACAGAACCTAACCATTTATTACAATCACTGGGGGTACATCATTCTCATTCCTTGTGCAAAGCCACTTCTGGTAGTCACGAGTTATCTCCCTTTAACCCAACATTCTAAGTTATTTGTTCACTGTAGCCTGGTATTGAACTCACAACTCTTTGGGTCAAGTCATTGGGACTAAACAACGCCTATATCCACTGGGCCATGTGTCCTTCAGGCTTCTTCTCATTCTCTTTCACCCTTAGTATCCTCCCTTGTGTTTTAGTGGAATTATCATCTTGCTTAGGGTGAATTGATAAAAAAATGTTCAGTTGTAGAATAAAATATTTAAATTTGTTGGGTTTGTCAGAATGATCCACTTTTCTATCGTGAAATATTTTTAAAGCTTTTTGGTTTGTTTTGCATTAAATATAAAATTATTATGGTTGGTATTAGAAAAGTTTTAAAGTATTTTCAATGTATTTCTCTTTTTCATATGAATATTGAGAGCTACAAATTCTGGCCGCTCTGAAACAGAAGTAATTATAATGATAATTATAATAATAATTATAATAATTATTATAATAATTCATATTATTATTCATTAATATATATGTATATATATATATAATATATATCTATAATAATATATAATAATAATATAATAATAATATAATATAATAATATATAATAATATATATATATAATATATATATCTATTATTCATATATTATAATAATTCATATTATTATTAATAATTATTATAATAATAATTATAATAATTATTATAATAATAATTATTATAATCATATTATTATTCATTATATTATTCATTAATATATATGTATATATATATATATATATATATATAATATATATCTATAATAATATATAATATATAATAATATATATATATAATATATATATAATATATATATCTATTATTCATATATTATAATAATTCATATTATTATTAATAATTATTATAATAATAATTATAATAATAAGTAATTATAATTATAAATAGAAGTAATTATAATGAAATAATTATAATCCTATAATTATTCTATATTTCATTTTATTGTTATGGTTATGGTGAGAATAGAAATTTATGAGCTCATTTTTGTTAGTTGATTTGTGATAGGCACTTAGCTTTAGGTCATAAGGTCATAAGTGAATATTACTTAATTTTTGCCTTGTTTAATTCATCTACAAAGTCAGGTAATGTAATTGTGTGATTAACATTAACTGGCTTTCAACATATTTCCTTTATTTTGATGAGCATATTATTAGAAAAGTATTATATTGGAAGTATGTGAATTGTTTATGTAAAATGCTCTGGAAAGGACTAGATTCAAAACATTCTAAGAAAATGCACACTAAAATATGTGATACTTAATAGCAAAAGTGATAAAAACAAGCAAAAAGAAAAAAAAAGAAAAGAAACTAAATGAAATTGGCTAGGCAATTCAAACACAGATGAAATAAAAGTTAATTTAAAAGTTAAAAATTTCAGCATCCACTCCACTTCTTGCATGTGTCGTTACATTAACATAAGCATAAGGGACAAAGCATGTTATACAAATAATCTTTTCCCTTTTGACATTAATTTTCCTAATGTTGTTCTGCTATATATAAATTTCTATATCCTGTTCTCCTATATGTGTGTGTGTGTGCATATGTATACCCACTCATATCTGAGGATGTCTGTCAACATTGCAGACGCCTGCTCAGGCACACTTGCGTTGTTTCAACACCCACACAGCCCACCTGTGGTTTATACTGCAACTATGCTGAGTGGACCTTAGTTACAGTTTCTGGGAGAGAGCGTGTTTTCTAGCGTTAACAACAGTCTAAACAAGGCTTGGATGCCCAAACCTTTGTTCACGATGACTTGCGACTTTGAGCTAGCCCACCCATTGACAGCTCCTCAAAGAGAGCCATCTATCCAGTTTCACTCACAAGGTTTGGATCAACCTGTGGTATGGTTTTCAGGCCCTTTCCAAAAGTGCTGCACACTGTGTTCGCCTCTTCCAGACTGATAACATCAAGAGATCACCTTCCTAACAAATTGACCATGGTGGGATTTGAACCTGGGATTCATGGTCTGAAATGGAATCTCCTAACCACTTGGCCATGTGCCCATGTGTATATATATATATCCGAGTGAATAAGGAACGAAGAAAAATTTACAACGTCCAAAACATTAATTTAAAACAGTGCTTGATATATAATATAGAGCTGTGAATATTTATTATAAATTATATTTTAGAACATGTACAAATTTTTTTATATATATCCACTACAAATTGTACATTTTGTTTCTACATTGGACTTATAATGTCTCATCAGGTGGTGTGGAAAGGAATAGAAGACCTCTTTTCTTATATTTGAGAGTTGTACAAATAAACATTAAAGATAGGTTCAATCCCATCCTTTCCCACCCTTTACACCTCCTTATTCTCCCCCTCTAATAAAACCAAAGAGTAAAGGGTAGCCAAACGGTCATAAAACACACTTTCATGAATCAACTATATCCCCTACCTACCCCACTTTCTTCAAAATTCTAACGGACAATTTACAAGACTTATTCCCTTATTGTTAACCCTGCCAACATCCCACATGCAACTCCCAAATATAAGAAAAGAGGCCTTCCATTCCTTTCCACACCACCTGATGAGACATTGGAAGTCCAATGTTGAAACAAAATGTACAATTTGTAGTGGATATATATAAAAAAAAATTGTACATCTTCTAAAATATAATTTATAAGAAATATATATAAATAGCACTTAATGAGCCAGACGAACCTACCTAGGTTTCTCCTAAATGGATCGTCAGAGAAAGCTTTCCCTGATGGTCTGTTTAGTTGAAACCTAGGTAGGTTCGTCTGGCTCATTAGGTGCTATTTAGTTTGCTCTACCTTTGTATTGAGCGCTTTCTGTTAGATGATTACTCGTGTCAGTTTTTTTCTTTGGGCTTCGTGCTGATTTCTGTCCAAACACTTTTGACTGACTTTCATGCCCTAAGCTCTTTCTTTTTTTACAACCATTTTTTTCCTTTGTTCGATAGTTTTCGAGGAAGGTTTTCGAGACGAGTATAATCATAATCACGTTTTTATATATATATATATATATAAACAAAAACTTGATACCACAGAGCATATATTTAAATAGGCAAGAAAGCATTTTTTGGTATCTCGTATTAGCCAACATTTTTGTTGGTTTTTATGTTTGAAAACCGCCATAAACCCCAGACATATTTGCATTATGTCAATAAGACATTTTCCTTCTTTGATTCTATTGACAATGTTACGGATTTTCATACCCAACTCAGTTCCCTTCATTCATTTTTGAAGTTTACTGTAGAAATGGAAAATAATTGTACTCTACCTTCTTGGGTGTTCTTGTGTGACACTTGTCTGCCCAGCTGGTTGGTACACTGGTTTGAGAATAGAGCCTGCTGTGATGATGATGTTGAAATGGCACCAGTTATGATGACGCTTTCAGGCTGCTAGTCACGATGACATTGTCACAGTAGCTGGTTCTCAAGATATCTATTACAACAACGAACTCACTGCCCATGCTGTTCTTTGATATCAGAAATTCATGTTGTGCAAACCCGGTAGCCATATTTCTACCCTATCCGAACCTGACACTTGTGGTTAAAATAAAATAATTACAACACCAAAAAGAAATTAAATAAATGAATAAGTTCGAAGACACCTGGATGAGTTATGGAGGAAAGTCTTTAAAATAATAAAAAAAAAATGATTAAT
This sequence comes from Ascarosepion bandense, assembly GCA_037127315.1. Lineage (NCBI taxonomy): Eukaryota > Metazoa > Mollusca > Cephalopoda > Sepiida > Sepiidae > Ascarosepion > Ascarosepion bandense. The sequence goes on from JBBBDQ010000926.1 coordinate 1,252,148, forward strand.
TGCAAAAGCTGAAAATACAGTTGTCGAAATTCAAGTTTACAATGGAGAGAGGATTCATTTAAAAATATCAGAGCTTTCAATTTTCAAATAAAAATAAGTCCTTTCTAGAGACTTTTTGTTCATTACATCTGTTTATTGTAAACCTATATTCATAGGTTTGTACACTAATTGTAATACATTCATTCCTAAGTCCCATAAAATCAACCTTATTTCTATCTTATTCCATCACACGTTGATGCTTTGTTTTTCTTTTCCACTTGACCAAGAACTTGATAACATTAATCACATTTTTAGTGACAATGGGTATCCTATAAATGTCATAAAACACGTAATCGAGTGTAAGATCAGTTGCTTTAAAGAACCAGCTGTTTTTGAACCTAGTCTTTGTCCAATTTATCTGAAACTGCTTTGGCTAGGTAAAAAAAGTCAAATGTTTGCTGACAAGGTGTCAGCTGGCATTATTTCAAGTTTCACAACTGTCAGGTTAGGTGTTGTTTTTTATGACAAACTAGAAAAACTTCATGAATTTTTTATTTAGTTTTTTGAACGTTTTTCCATTTTTCATTTTAGTGGGAATAAACGTGTGCACAAATGGTCAGTATTGTTCATCAAGGATAAACGAATAAAATTATTCTTACAAAAAATACATTACAGTACTGTAAAGTACATTTTACATTATCTAGACTTATAGGAATAATTCCTATGGTAAATTTTCATTTTTATTCCCGTCGCTTTTCCCCTTCAAATTTATCCAAAATACCATTATCCCTGTGTAAATCTATATGCTAAATTCAAATCAAGTGTTAGTTATTGAAGAAACTTACCTTTTTTTATCTAAATGTCCATAAAAAAAACGAACTATATCTTGCACTTTTTCTCTCCCGTAACTCTTATGAAGTCATGTAATTAACTGCAGAATGACAGACTGCATAATGCAACGAATTTTGGCACATTTTTGCACTATTTTTCTTCATTTACTGATACTTCCGGGAATTCAAGTAATGCGCTATTGTATTTCTACACTTATTGCTCTCAAAACAGGAAGTACATTGCCGGAAGTTTCAGTAAAGGACGAAATTCCACAGAAAATTGCTTCCTAAGTAGAACGTCATTCTGCAGTTAATTACAGGACTTTGTGAGAGTTACGGGAGAGAAAAAGTGCGAGATATAGTTCATTTTTTTTTATGGACTTTCAAAGCAAAAAAGGTAAGTTTCTTCAATAATTAATTGTTGATTTGAGTTCAGCATATACATTTGCACAGAAATAATGCTATTTTGAATAAATTTGAAGTGGGAAAAGTCGTCGGTACCTAAAACGAAAATTTACCATTCCTATAACTCGAGATACACACATAAAAAGATCCATAAAATATTAAAAGTCAAATAAAATTCATCCTTGATGATGGCTAAAAGTATAGCCAAAAGCTCTCAGACATACTGAACATTTCTAAAAATAGTTTCTTCAAAATTTATGTCCAGAAAAGAAGGAAATTATAGAAACACAAGGAAAATTTAATAAAAAAACTTAACAGTAATATCCTGTCAGTCGTTTGAGCCCTTTATATTTATTTTTCAACCAATAAAATCCCATTAGCAGTTTTGTTGGATAAAAAATTATAGGAGTTATGGGAAATGCTTAATTTCCCCAACACTATATTTTTTAGGCACACAAATGAATGACGAAACTTGCTTTTAGAATAACAACAAAGAATGGTTTATTACATAGTAAACGTACAAGATTGGTAGTAGGTAAGTGTCCATGGTGAAGCTAGCAGCAGCGTCTTCCGATAAAGCATTCCATGGGGAATCAGTGGCAGCGATGTGAGAGAGGCGTCCGTTACTGCCGCGGGCTCGTGGCTCTCTGGCTTTCCTCCGTTCTACAAACAGGACTAGGAAAAATAGTTCTAGAGAGGAATCAATGTGCTCCGCCCGTTGATTGGTCAGTGAGTGACCGAATCTCCGGTCGGGGGCACTGATTCGCGAAAGGAAATAGATCTGTGGCTGCTACATCACCCCCTGCTTAGGCGGAAAGCCGACAGAGAAAAAGATAGCGGCCATAAAACAAAGAAGGGTACAATTTATATATAAACAGTTTTACAGAGCTTTTTGGGCCAATGTACTCGTCGACCACTGCGTGTGGTGGTGACATAGTTGTCTGTTGGCATCGTATTTTTTCCACGGGTGTAAAGATATGTTCATGTATGTAAGTAGGGGGAATATGTGGCTCTTGTGTGTTTGTGTTAAGAAAGGCTCTTTTCACCCTGTCAATAGATACAGTTTCTTTTTTGCCACTAATGTTAAGAGTGAGAAGTTTGTCAGTGATTGAAAGCACGCGGTAAGGGCCAGTGTAAGGTGGAGTGAGAGGGGCTTTGACAGCGTCCCTTCTTAGAAAAACGTGAATCCATGAAGAAATATCTTTTGGGACTGATGATTTGATGGTCTGTTCCCTAGGGTGCATTGGTGGGAGATTACCAAAATAAGATTGCAGTCTGTTTATATACAAGGCAGGATCTGTTCCTGTTAAATCTATAGGGTTCAACATCTGACCTGGTAATGATAGAGGTACTCCATAGACAAGTTCTGCTGGAGAGTATCCTAGGTCCTCTTTGATAGCTGCACGACAGCCAAGAAGGACAACAGGTACATATTCGCTCCATCGCTGTTGGTCAGGATAGGCACGTAATGCGGCCTTTAATTGGCGATGAAAGCGTTCTATCATCCCGTTAGAAGCAGGGTGATAGCTCGTAGTTCGAATTCGATTGATCCCTAACATTCTGGAAAGTTCCTGGAATAGGTGGGATTCAAATTGTCTGCCACGGTCAGTGGTAATTGTTGTAGGAACTCCGTAACGCGTTATCCAGCCTGATATAAGGGCTTGCGCTACGGATTCAGCTGAAATGTCCTTTAGGGGAATAGCTTCGGGCCACCGTGTAAAGCGATCTATACAGGTCAGGAGGTAAGTAAATCCCTGACTGACCGGCCATGGTCCAACCAGATCAATATGGACATGGCTGAACCGAACGTCTGGGGTGCTGAATGTTCCGAGGGGTGCACGGATATGTTTGTGCACCTTTGATTTTTGGCAGGATACGCAAGAACGTGTCCAGGCAGTGATATCACGCCTCATGTTTGGCCAGAAAAATCTAGCTGCAATCAGCTTCACTGTGGCTTTGGGTCCGGGGTGTGCCAATTGGTGTAGTGTGTCAAAAACAATCCTACGATGTGTCATCTGAACAAAAGATCGAGGTGCGTCTGTTGAGGTGTCACAGATGATCTGCGTATCTGCAGTAGGCACTGGTAAGTATGCGAACTTGCAAGTTGCAAATTCAGGTGACGATAGATCAAAGGTGTCCAGGCGTGGTTGGTCAAAGGCCATTTGTCGTAAGTCGATATCTGAAGGTGAGAACAGTGAATTAATGGGAAGGCGAGATAAGGCGTTTGCCGCAGCATTCTGTTCACCAGAGATATGTCGGATATCGTTTGTAAATTGCGAAACAAAATCCAAGTGGCGAGTTTCGCGAGGAGAATATCTGTCCGGCTTTGAGCGCAGAGCGAAAGTAAGCGGACGGTGATCGGTGTAGATCACAAATTGTCGGCCCTCTAGTGAATGCTGAAAGTGTTTCACTGCGAGGTACATTGCCAGGAGTTCACGGCCAAACGTGCTGTAACGTTGTTCTGCCGGTTTCAGCTGTCTCGAAAAATAAGCGAGAGGTTGTAGCTGTTGTTGGTGTTGCTGTTGCAAAACTGCACCTACAGCTGTGCCCGATGCGTCAACGACCAATGAAAACTGGGAGTCGGGTACAGGATGTGCAAGTAGCGATGTTGTCGCTAATTTCTTCTTCACTTCGTTAAAGGCTTTTAGCTGTATGTCATTCAACGAAATCTGCTCATTTTTCTTTTTCCTGTTACGTAACATGTCAGACAGAGGAGACAGGAGCTCCGCACAGTGTGGGATGAAACGTCTGTAATAGTTAAGCAGACCGAGAAAGTGTCTCAGTTGGCGAAGTGAAGTGGGTGGTTGAAGGTCTTGTAGAGCCTTCACTTTTTCAGGTAAGGGAGATATCCCTTCGGGGCTTATAATGTGTCCCAAGAAAGTTAGCGACGAAGCACCGAAAACACATTTACCAGGGTTAATCCTCACCTGGTACTTTTGAAACCGTTCGAACAGTAGGCGGAGGTGAGTAACATGTTCCTCAGGTGAGGCACTTGCTACGAGGATGTCATCTATATAATTATAGACGAAGTCCAAATCACGCACTACTTCGTCCATGAAGCGTTGGAAGGTACTAGCCGCGTTTCGCAAACCAAAAGGCATAGTTAAAAATTCAAACGCTCCAAATGGAGTAGTTACTGCAGTTTTGGGTATGTCGTCTGGGTTCACTGGTATCTGATGGTAAGCCTTAACGAGGTCTAGTTTGGAGAAGGTCTTACAACCATGCAGGGATGAAGCGAAGTCTTGTATATGTGGGATTGGGTAACGATCAGGTACCGTAATGGCATTTAGTCGTCGATAGTCCCCAGTCGGACGCCAATCTCCAGAACGCTTTGGAACCATATGCAAAGGGGAAGCCCATGGACTGGACGAGGGGCGTATAATTGCCAGCTGCAGCATATGGTTAAATTCTGCCTTCGCCGCCTTTAGTTTATCAGCAGGGAGGCGGCGAGGGCGTGAGAACACCGGAGCGCCTGTGGTCTCGATGTGGTGTTTTGTAGAGTGAGTTGATTTGCTCACAACGAAATTTAAGTTAGTTAACTCTGGGTAAGAGCGTAGTAATGTTTGGTATGGGTCGTCAGTGGCGGCAATGAAAAATACCGGGCTGATAGGTGAGATATTTGCCTTAAAACCCATGACGGAAAGTTCCGTATTGCCGTCAATAAGTCGTCGCTTGCGCATATCCACTAAAAGGTTGAAGTGGTGCAGAAAGTCCGAGCCTAGAATGGGGTATGGTAAATCAGCTACAGTAAAAATCCATGTAAAGTCTCTCCGTAATTCCAAGTCCAGAGAACGAGAAATTTGACCGTACGTGGGAATAGGGGAGTGATTTACCGCTTGCAGTGTGATGGGCGACAGTGGCGGCTTCTCAGTGAGGAGTTTCAGTGGCCAGATACTGCAAGCTGCTCCTGTGTCAACCAAACAACGTGCTTGGGACCTGGAGTCAGTGATAAAATAGGCACGGTTGTTACATAGATCTTGTGGAGAGTGTGCCGTGCTCAGCTCTCCAGATTTAAGTTTCCCTGGTTTGAAAAGGAGCAGGGCATTTTGCACCTCTGAGCCTTAGCGCCAAAACAACTGTGATAATAGCATAGTCCTGGCTTGCTTGAATGGCGGCGGTGGTGTGGGGATGGCGAACGACTTTTATGTCGACGTCTAGGCTGTTGTGAATTAAGTACGGTTAATTTGCTTACTTCATTGGTAAGCTGCCCTAAAGCTTTGAGTATCGCCACTTGTGTGGCACCTTCGCCTGTGTTCCCAGCAGCAGAGAGGGTAGAGACTTCAGCCTTTGGCTGAGGAATGGACGCGGTAATAGGCCCCTTGGTGAATTCCATCACTTTATCTGCAGAGGACGCTATTACGTCTACTGAGCTCTTCTCTACCATGGGTACCAGAATTGCCTTTATTTGAGGGGGCAATCGTGAGAAGAAAAGTTGCTTTATAATGTCACTAGCAGGGACATCTTCTGCCAGCTCTCTCATTCTGCGGAGCAATTCGCTTGGCATGCGGTCTCCCAACAGCTCGTCATTAACTAAAGTTTGGAACCGCTTTTCTGCTGATAGCGACGTCCGGAGCAGAACTTCCCGCTTAATACTGTCATAAGTAGCATTAAGGGGGGTGTCAGTTATCAAATCTTTGACAACTGGTGTCAATGACGCGGGAAATGCACTAAATAAAATAGGCAATTGCCGCTGCTCCACGACGTTGTTCGCTATAAAATATGACTCGAGTTGGGCAAACCAAACTCGAACGTTGCCAGCGAAAGCAGGTAAAGTAGTCGCCATTTTCTTTTTAATATATGGCGTGGTGACAACAGACCACCAAAAAAAAAAAAAAAAAATATCAAAGAAACACGTCTCAATGAGAAAGAAACGAGAGGGGAAACATTTCAAAAGACACAAGAAAATAGTGATATTAGTGTTAAACGAGAGAAAGGTGCTGCTTTAAGGTTCCTTAGTAAGGGAGATAACTGTCAGTTTCAAGGCCTGTCTTAAAAACAAAAGTTGGAATTAAAGATGGCGTCGCCCAATCACCATTTAGGCGGGAAAGTTAAATGTTAAGGAAGGAGGCGCTCTATTAGCTTTAACTTTCGAAAAAATAAAATGTAAAAGTGTATTACTCACTTGTATTTTTTTTTTTTTGTTATTGCAATAAAAATATATATATATATTTTGTACCACGTGGTCAGTTGAAAAGAGCAGAGTAGTAAGTTTCTTCTTTTTTTTTTTTTTTTTTTTTTTTAACTTTCTTTGAACAAAATGTAATGTTCGTTATGCTTGCTTGAGTTGGTGTTTTTCTTGTGTACGGGCTGAAAAGAAGATACTTCCTCGTCGGAAAGTTTTTGGGGTTTTTGTTGTGAAGGCACGTGTTCAAAAAAATGTTATTGAGTAAAGGGAGAATCTTTTATCTTCCTATTTGACCACTTGGGAATGGGCGTCGGTATGTCTAGTAGCAAAACGAAAGATGATATCTCTGTTTAGAAAGATTGTTTTACTGAGGGCAAAAATTTTTGCCAATGTCTTCTCAGCCGACGAATGAATTTAACGCACACGTGTGTCACAAACAAAATTCGTGGGTGGTTGTATTTTTTTTTTTTTTTTTTTTTTTAGGTTCTTTGAGTCAGGAAGCTTTTCTCTCTCTCCTTTTAACTTTGCTTGTACTGTTGTCCGAAAGTGGAGGCCGAGTTTCGTGTTGTTATTTTTTAAAAATTTGTTTCGCCATCCTAAGGTGCCATTCGAGGTCACCATTTTATAGGGTTATGGGAAATGCTTAATTTCCCAAACACTATATTTTTTAGGCACACAAATGAATGACGAAACTTGCTTTTAGAATAACAACAAAGAATGGTTTATTACATAGTAAACGTACAAGATTGGTAGTAGGTAAGTGTCCATGGTGAAGCTAGCAGCAGCGTCTTCAGATAAAGCATTATATGGGGAATACGTGGCAGCGATGTGAGAGAGGCGTCCGTTACTGCCGCGGGCTCGTGGCTCTCTGGCTTTCCTCCGTTCTACAAACAGGACTAGGAAAAATAGTTCTAGAGAGGAATCAATGCGATCCGCCCGTTGATTGGTCAGTGAGTGACCGAATCTCCGGTCGGGGGCACTGATTCGCGAAAGGAAATAGATCTGTGGCTGCTACAAAATCATTACCAGAGAAAATATTGCCAAAATTTTAGTGAACATAGTTGTAGACCTACCATGTGTTATTTTTGGACCGTTTAGAAAATAAGTTGTGGAGATACAAATCACCTGATGAAACTGAAAAGGTCGAAACCATTGTAGTGCAATCGGCTGATCTCCCCAACTTAAATATGTAAAAGTTCAATATGTTAAATCTTCGTTTCCCTTTCAAGCATGTACTGAGCACTTTTTAATAAAACTGTTTACATGGATGTGCGTTGTCATGCAGTGGATATCGGCTCGAAACGAGAAATCGTGAAGCCGAGTTCGAATTCCATTTGAATTCATGGCATTCACTTTCGCACAAATACCCTTGGGAAAGGTATTAATCCGTCTTTTCCCTCCAGTTATGGGTTAAATAACAGGACAGATTGGGTTCTATAGCCTTGGCTGGCAATCAGTCTACTGCAGAAAGCAAAGGCAACCTACTGCGGGATAATGTTTTGCCCAGTCAGTCATGTCACTTTTGAGACGTGATTGCCCAAGCGTGTTTCACGTATGGCACTTATCTGACTGATGGAGCAAGCATATAATACATCATTCACACAAAACAAGGATCTATGCCTATCAAGTCCCAATAAATTTTGAAGGTCGTAATTGCTTGACCTTTGACCTGCTGGGAAAATGTTTTTTTTGTTTTCATTATAAGTTTTGTGAAAAAGTAAGTGATAGTTTTTATAAAATTTAATTAATTAGATCCTTAAATTTACTATTTTTCCATGTTTAGGATATACACTGGATTTTTAAGTGATAAAGTGCTTTAATTTCTCTTTGTTTTGGAGCGTTGTCCATCAAATTTGTTCATTGAACTGGGTGGAAGTGAGTTTTTTTGTTTAAAAATGTCTAAAATATTTAAGAATGTAAATTAATTTTTCTTTTTTAACAAATTAACTTTTTATTATCTTTCAAATAAAATGAAAATGTAAATTCAAAGAAAACTTTTAAATTATTTAAAATGCATTTTTTGGAAAGTCTGTGAATGTACTAACTTAACATTAACAAAATTGAAGTCATATTTAATTTGCAGTAATTTTTTAAATTAAAATATTAATTACAACAACTTAGATCTAGTCTCATCAAATAAAAGATTACTTATTTTATTAAAAATATATTTTAAATAAAAATATTACTCCTTTTCTTCTTTTTCTTGGTGACTTTTATTTTCATCTGACCTTTTTCTTGTCATCTGAAATTCTGCCTTAAGTTAAAATGTACAATTAAACCAAGATTTTTAAAATAATTCCCAAAGAATTCAGTAACTATAATGAATGCATTGTAGATTTTATGAGTGTATTTGTTCTCTGAAATATTATTTGCCTTTATTTAGCAACTATTTTTTTTTTCTTGCTAGATTTATTCACAGTAATTTGTGGAGAAATGTCTTACTAATTTCTCACAATCTTTATCTGCCATTTGAATTCAATGTTAGCAATTTTCCTCGTTTTAATGTAAAATATTCAGCATAAGAAATATTTTATTTATTTTTATTGTTTCAATTAATTAATCGATGTGAAATTCACGAGTTTGGGTCTTTTCGTAAAGTTACCAAAACTCTTTCTTTACAGTTTATATCAATCGGTTGGGTGGAAGCAAGTGTGGCATTCAGATCAGGTCTCGTATGATATTGGTCGTGTTCATTAACCTTCGTGTTGAGTGTAATCTTTCTGCTCTTAGCTTCTTTGTGAAATCTTTAAAAACACAAGTCGAAGCAGACGAAAGGCCAAAATGCCGGGAGTTGTTGGCAGACTCCTTTCGATGGACTTTGAGGTTTTTGGCCTTGTGCAAGGTAATGATCGGACACTGTCTTTTCAGACTAATTCTTTTCTCTCTTCGTCCTTAAAATAAGTCGTGTTTAGTGAAGCGTTACATTTTTTTTCAGGAATGGTCCGGCATTCTATTGCAGACTCCTCTTTTCATCATCGCCAGGATTTCCGCTTAAAAACAGTTATTTTAAATCTTTAAAATTTAATAATAGAAATGTAATTTTTTGTTTAAGTATTTTGTTAACAGATTTACATAAAAGTGTCATTTTTCAGTCGGAGAAAATAAAAATATTTTGTTCAGTTTTCGTCAGGAATTCATTTTAAATTCATTTATTTTTCAGCAAAAATTCTTGTACCGTTGAATTTGTTTTTTGAACCAGCGAAGACCACAAGAATAATTGAATGATTTATAATATTGAGTAATTTATAAAGTTGCCTAAATTTTTTACCAATAATAATAATAATAATAATTAAAAAAAAAAACAATATTATCAACAAGGAAATAGTTACAAAAAAGTGTTACCCCCAAAATTGGAGGGAAAATAAACAGCGAAATGGTTTCCTTAATGAATATGATAAAAATTTAAATAATATGATTAAAAAAAATCTTGGTTGTGTTGTATTTGATTTCGAGAGATATGGAGGAAACTATCCAGCGAGACTAGGGAAACGTGAAATAACCTGACAGATGAATGAATTTGTAAATTCCCCGAAATTTTGGATTGTATCATTTTTTTTCCCCCTTTTTAAGAACTTGAACAGGAAAAGAAAAAAGATTTAATTTTTGCTTTCCATGATTAAAAAAATAACTCCTTATTTAGCAAAACTTTGATAAATGTTCAGGTAAATTTGAAAAAAGTCTTTTTACGCATAAAATAAAAATCTTTAGTAAAAAAAAAAAGTTTATTCGAGAATTGAGAAAAAATGAAGTCAACATTATTTCGGTAATGCCATTTATCGAAATAATGTTGATTTTTGTTCTCTTCAATTTGTACTAAAAAAGATCATAGTTAAAAATTGCAAACATTTTTCTTAGTTTTCATTTAGATTTTGTTGGTAGATTCTACCTGTGCCCTTTAACGTTTAATAATTAAAAATAAAATTCATTTTATTGTTACTCAGAATAATTAAAAAAAAAGGCAACAAAATGTGAATGGGTTTTTTCTTCTTTATTCTTAAATATTTTCTTTTGTTTGCCAATAATTGTCAGATATTAAAAAAAAAAAATTCCCGCTTTATTGTTATTTATTTATTTATTTTTTTTTCCAGAAGTATCCAGTTTTGAATTATTTGAAACTTTGTTAAACTTTTTACTTAATCTTAAAGTAAAACTATTTAATTTTCTTCCGTAATATCTGGCAAAAAAAAAAAAAATCAACGAAATTTGAGGATTTTGAAAGGCATTAAAAATTTTCTGTTAAAAAAAAAAGAAAAAAACCAGCATATTTTTAATTGGAAAATTTATTCTTATTTATTTTTATTTTATTATTTTTTTTTCACGTGAAGCCCCCGCTTCGCCACAAAAATCTTTTCTACAACAAAAAATACAAAAAAGCGCAAAAAACATTTTTAAATTCACTTATCTTTTTAATTATATATTTTTTCTAATTAAAGTTATTTCCTTATTTTTCAACGTCCTTAGGTGAATAAATTGTCAACAATGTATTTATTTTTAATTTTAACTTCCTCATCTCTACCCGACCTGCGAAATCTTTTAACACAAACAAAAAGAAAAGAAAGTGTCCCAAAAGAAAATATCAGTTCCCCTTAATTTTTTTAAACCAAGCCCTTGAATTAAATAATAAAAATTAGTCAAGTAAGATTTAAAAAATTTATAGCAATTAAAAAAAAAAATCTAATTAAGCGAAATGCGGACTAAGAAAAAGAAAAGTAATGCACTTTTTACTTTTCATTTTCCTACTAACCTTAGGGCCTCATAATGACTACCATCTCTTCAGGCTATTATGTTGCATAGAAGAGGGAAAAACTCTGTGCCCTCATTCCTGATTCTGGAGAAGGGGGGAAAAATCCATTTCCATGGACAAAGACAAAATGCGGCGGCGGCGGCAGCTGTAGCAAAAAAATGTGAATTGCTGTTTGGTGGTCATTAGACCTTGACGTTGTCCGCGATTTTGCAAACAAACCCGACCCCTTTTCTTTATCGTTTACCATTACCAGTTTTATACCAGCAGCAGCAGCACTAGTCTGATTGCCTTCTTTTTTTTTCTTCTTCTCTCTCTGTCGTCCTGTCTTTCTTACTTTCTTTCGTTTTTTTTTAAAACCCAGCCTCTTGGTTACGAATTACATCACCACAACATTATCGTTTTATCCTCCAAATAAGAGTTGTCAGATTGTAGCTTTTAAACGGACATTGTTGGCCTGTAAATCAGTCTTTTTGCAGTTTTTTTCATTTCTCTACTTGTAAAATCCTTAATATTCCCAAATAGACCAATAATGCAATTTGTTATATTATTTATATATGCGTGGTACTTATTTAAAAGCACTCAATATCAGTGATAGAGCAGACCTATTCATATAGATAGGTGTGAGCCCTATATATATAATATATATATATATATATATTAGGAAAAACTACTACATATAATAATAGAAATAAATACTGTCAAAAAATACATTTTTAAACTTACAACTTTGTAGTAGTTTTTCCTATACATATTAAGACAGTATACGTGGATTAGTATTTATGCTATATATATATATATATATATATATATATATATGCATAACAGATTTTTATTCTCTTTTTAAAAATATTAATCTGAAAATTTTATGCTTGTAAAATCCCACTGCATAATGTCAGAAAAATCTTAATATTTGGTTACCATTTTAGACTTCTTACAAAATATGGTTCTGTCTTGATTTTCTGGGTGGTGGGTTCATAATAACAAACTTAGAAGAAAAAGAAATTTCTGATTTTTAAACAACAAAATCCTTACAAGTTATTTTTGTAAAATCCATATTAAAATGTGCAAATGCTAGCAAGATAGCCTTGTGTCTTCATTTGTAAAAAAAAACTTACCCAAACTAACATTTTTAATTCCTTTAAATATCGTCCTGTTTTAGCAGTTACAGTGGAGAATATAATTTTGATCAAGATTCCTTGGAAATCAGCATTCAGAGTTTTGACTATTACATGGGTTAGAACTTCAACTGCAGATACAAGTTAGAAATGTGCAACTTTCACCCGTCGCCCAGTTGTAAACCTGTCACTTCTGTTTCTCTTCGTGTTCTTTTGGAAGAATCCATTCCATTTTGAAACCGTCGCTATGGTTCTTGAAGATGTTTTACAAAGGATTAAATTTATAATCTTGTAATCCCTCCTCCTTCTAGTGGTAGTCAAAGCCATCAATGATCAACCTCCAATTTATTAAACCAACATGTCAGTCCTCTTCTAGGATGGCAAACAGGTCAACTATTTTAATCAAAATAAATTAATAGATATATTTAATGATTTTTGAGATCTGTCACTTTATTTAATTATTCATCAGCCTGGTCTTCCTTTCTTAATGAGATATATAAGTGTTATGGTAACAGAGAGCTCATTCAATGTCAATAGGTGAACATGCTTCTGGTTATCATAATAAAGGAGCATCTGATTAATAAATTAATGAGATGAGGCTGCCAATATGTCGTTTGTTATGTCATCTTTGGATAGCCTTACATGAATTTATAAAAGAGGATTTAAAAAAAAGAATTCTTTCTTACATGTGACAATAGAATTTTAGAGATAAAACCCTAAGATTACTCTTGTAGAAAATGTAATCAATTCAATTGTAAAATTAAATTCAGCTGTTATTTTTTTTTTTTTTTTTTTTTAATTTTTATTTTTTATGGAATGGTAAAATGAAGAAGAGTTAAAAATTTGACTAAAGTCCAAGGCAACAGCCTTTGTCTCTCGCTCAAAAACTGATGCTGAAGAAAAAATAGTAATTATGAAATTGCTTTGCTGCTTCTTTCCACTGCAGCCTCCCAATCCCCCTGCATCTGCCAATTCCATTAGCTGAGGGCAGCCAATTTCTTTGACAAAAATGAATACGCCTGGAACGGGTGTATCAATTGCAGTTTCTGCAGACAAAAATCATTAACACTTGTGTTGCAAAGATGATGAGCTGATAGGAACCGAGACTTAGTCTGGTACAAGGCAATAATTGTGGAGCATCTAATGAGGATTGACACTGGCTTTTAAGACATTTGCTATAAAGCAGTAGCATTATACCTTACCTGGCACAAGGCTGTAACGGTGAGCAATAGAGTTGAGAGAAAAGAAATCTGGTTTTTGATTTTGGCTGCAGGCATCAGTAAATCCTTCATTCTCAGAAGAATTTTCTCTTTATAACTATTGTTTATATTCTGCTTTTTGGCAAAAATTAATTTAGTGAATTATTAACGAAGTTTTCTTATTGCACTTTCAGCCTGCAATAGAAACTCTTGTAGGTGTGTGTCTGTATACACACTTGTGTTCAGTTCATTTAAGTGCTATATGTGATACATGCTTAGGCAATTTTTTTTTTTTTTTTTTTTAATCATTTCACCCCAAGCAAGACATTTCATTGCCACTATTGCGCAGGGGGTTACATAGGGGAAAGTGATTGGAAAGAGTGGTTAGATATAGGAAATGTCAGGAGGGTGATGGATGAGTAAGGATAGCGAGGATGGGGATTGGGTAGATGGGAAGGGTGTTTGAGAGAATGGATGCGAGTTAGTGTGTTAGGTGTCTATTGACCTTACATTTAAACTCCTGGAGATTGTAGCTGTCAGAAGCAAGTGTATGAAAGGGACTGACTGGGCAGAGGATTTTCTTGCAGTAGGTTGCCATTATTTTCTGTAGTAGACTGGTTGTTGACCAAAGCTATAGAACCCAATCTGTCCTGTTATTTAACCCATAACTGGAGGGAGAAGCGACAGATTAATACTTTTCTCAAGGGTATATTTGCATGTAAGCAAAAGCAGCAAATCCAACTGGAATTCAAACACACTTGTGTACATTGGATAAAACTCTTAGAATGCAATTTGTTTCTTTTATTTTTCCTTCCCACAGTTGAATTCTACTCTCCCACTTAGCTACCAAATGTTTTATTTCACCAAATCTCCTATGCTTTATGTCAGCTGATGTCATAGTCCCAAATAAAATATCTTTCTCCTAAAAATTTCAGATCAACAGTTAGCAACTGATAAGTATACTATGGCCTAAAGAAACTAAGTCTTGACAAAGTCTATATTTCTTGAATAAAATGGTTTTACTGTATTCATAATTTGCGTTGTATAATTTAATTTTTTTTTTTTCTATTGCAGGTGTTTTTTTTCGCAAGGTAAGTAGTTTTTTTTTTTTTTTTTTTTTTTTTTTTCTAATTGGTTTTAATTGATTTTTGAAAAATTATTTTTCTGAAACTGTTTTTATTCTTTTATATTTTTTTCCATAATATTTATTTTATTTATTTTTTTTAATGCTCACATGTGTCACCAAGTGTTTGAGCATGCTGGCCTTGTTTGAAAAATTGATCATGTCAATTATTGATTATACACTCTCTCCCAGAAACTGTAACTAAGGTCTGCTTAGCATAGTTGCAGGTACTTTCAATAATGAATAGTAGCTGGTCATTAAGTTTGGTAAATTATGAATTTTTTAAATTTAGTTCCCCCAATACAAGGCCCAAAAGTCACTCAAGATAGGAAGTTAAGAGGGATTGTTGTAAGGGAGAAGGAAGGGATGTATAAAATAGATATCAGTTGATCTTACACTTGATGAGGTTAAGATTGTAGCGTTTGGGGAAAGCATCCACTTGGGAGTCTGTTCCACAATGCAGCAGTTCTGATGAGTAAGTTGTCTAAGTCAAACTTACTCATTACTAAAGGAATACAAAAGGAATGAGGCTGATTTGGTGCTGGCAGAGTGGGTCCTAGTTGTGAAGGTCTGAACTGGGGAAATGTTACTTATTTGAATGTTTGCTACGAAAATAGCAAAAGTGTCACTGAGAAGCTAGCAATATTTTACCTGTGGGGAAAGAGGTTGAGGGTTGAAAATAATTAATTACCCACAAGGCCATGTAGTCATTTCTGAACTCTGTAAAATCAGGACAGCACCAGCCCAAATATAGCCACAGTACTTCATTCTTGGTCTGATCTGACTCTTATAGTGATAGACCATGGCAGTAGAAATTAGATAATTTTTGGCATAATACAAAGAACTGACCATTCTTTCAGCATCTTTAGTGATGGTACAAATTTTACCAATTTTTAATAGACATTTAAAGCAAGGAGACTTATTGAATGTGCAACCGTTCATCATGATTGGAGAGTAAATTTAGTGTCTGTTCCATTGTGATGAAACATTGAGTTTTATGCTTGAGTTATTGAATGGTACAAGACAGTTCTTCCTTCTTTTTGTACTTTGAAAGTTATGTGAGAGGGTAGATCAGCTAGATCGTTTAGATTTTTGGAGGGGCACCCATAAACCGTGATATTGTGTGTGTGTATATACACACACACACACTAGTGGCCATAAGTATTAGGCCACCCCATTTTTGTTTAAAGAAATGATGTATTTCATACTATTTTTAGTATTTATTGCCAAATGAAAGTAGAATGGTTCTTTTGTTATTATTACTTTACAAAATTTTACAAGACAAGGAAGCAAAGATGAACTCGTCCGAATCACTCTAAATTTTCTTAATTTTTCATTGAAAAATAGCAAATGCAGTTCGCAAATTTGTAATGCGGTTCTATGGCGTCACACATATTTTTGGTAACTGTTGCTGTAGCTTGGTAAAGTTTTGTCAACACAAGATAAAATCGTCGCTGATGGTGGATGTTTTTGTGTTACCATCCTTATAACCTCTCTGAAGATGGTTCATGTGAGCTGAAAGCTTAGAACCAACTTAATAAAAAATTATCCAAATGTTGGAGAATTTTTGTCTTTATTTTCAATTGAAATTAAAGCCAAAATATGATATTTAGAATGGCTCATGATTAAACATAATAGACATTCATTGTCTCTTATAAGATATCTATATCTATATATATATATATATATATAACAATAACCAAATATAGCTGGAGGGCAGTGAATAATCATCCTCACAAGCACTAAGCAACAAAAAGTGCTCAATACCCGGATAGTGTGATGTGGATCTCCAAAATTTGTAAAAATATATATATAGATAAAACATAAATTTGAAGGTAAGCTATATTTATGGCTTAAAGTGCTTAATATCAGAGCATTTGTATATATATATAAAAGTGGACATTAAAGTCAACACATGCTTAACACATTCACCAGGCATTTGTCTATGTCTGAGATGAGGCTGTATTTATGTTATTTGAACTGTTGTCCTCATCTTTATTGCCATGTCTATGACATTTCGGCCATTGTTCACTCTGTCCTTCTTCAGGTGCTAGGAATTTTGAACCGAACACTTTATTATGATCACTGGGGTTTATCATTCTCATTCCATGTGCAATGCCACTTTCAGTAGCTAGGTAGTTATCTCCCTTTAACTTAACTCTCTAAGTTATTTCTGCACCACTGCTGTAGCCTGATATTGAATTCACAACTCTTTGGATGAGGTCACTGGAATTGATCAATGCCTATATCCACTGGAGTATGTGTCCTTGAGAATTATATACCCAGTGATCGAAATAAATGGTTGGGTTTGGAATGCCTAACACCTGAAGAAGACTAGAGCGTACAACAGCTGAAACTTCATAAAGATGAGGACAGTTCAAAGATTGTAAATAATGACCGTCATCAGGCCATATGCATTATTTTTGCTTGACTATGTATGATTCTAACATTTGTTTTGGTGGACATTAATGGTTGTTCCAAATTATTCTAGGGGTTATTCAGTGGGAATAATTGTGACTCTGAATGAAGTTTTGGCTTTTTATAGTATTGTTGATATTTTTTTTATTGTTGGTTATTACATTTTCTTGTGTTTATCTCTGCATACAGTTTGTTAATTTGTTTTTGTTTATTTTATTTTCATTCTTGTTTACAGTTTTTTATTTTTAAGTAACTTAGCAAATATTTGTTTTTGTGTCTGCATTTTGAGATGAGTTCTGAATGTTTATTTAGTTGTGTGTGTGTTTATTAAAGATCTGAGAATGTCCTTAGGTAGATTGTTCATATAAAGCAGAAAGAGTATAGAGCCTTGAGGGATGCTAGCATAGATTTCAGAGGACAAGCCATTAATGACTTTCATAGACCTACTTGATAGGAAAGACTTGATAACTGAGAAAACACTGGGAATCACTTAACATACAGGATGAGTTAAAAAAAAAAAAACCTGCAGAAACTGCTCCAGTTACACACAATCACATGACAACGATGACCATATTCATTTTCCAAGTCAGCAGCCATCATAGTGTACCATGACGCAATTTACTTTGGGGCATGTTCCTTACACAACAGCAAGGACAAAAGTCCATATAAACATGTCCTCAAATCCTTTTGGAATTAAGTTTAAGAAGTCTTAAGTTTATGGCATTGGTGCTGTGTTGCCATGTAGACTAGGTTACATTTGTCATTTGTGTACATTTGTGGCTTGTCTGTCTTCAGTGTTTAACGTGTGTGGTAGTAAGTTAACTGAGATAGGTTCCATTTAACAGTTGGAAGGAATTCATATTGTGAGTAGGCAGATATAATTTTCACATACAGCCATGCAAATGGTAATGAACACTAGGTACATGGCGCTATCAGATTGTGTTTTCAGACCAAAGGCAGCTAGGTCATGCAATCTTTGTCCAACTGTTGTTGGGTTGCTGAGATAGGGTCCATCACAAGTTAGATTGAGGAAGACCGAGATCTGTTCGTATGCTTGACCATAAAGAAAACATTCTACAAGCCGTTGACGCTGGTATCAGCACATGTCAAGGGGTCCCTAGCCTGTTGTGCATCTCATAGTACAGCATGGAGGGTACATCAAGAGCAGCATCTATATACATATAATTTGCAATGTGTAAAGGGTTTTTAGCCATGTGATCACTCACCACAGGAGAACTTTTGCCGATGGTTTATTGCACTGACTGCTGATCTGTTGTTTGTCTCCTCAGTCTTGTTTCTGGATGAGGCAACATTTGGAAGAGATAGAATAATAAATTTATACAACCAACGTGTGTGGTCAGATTGGAATTAAACCCTGGTACAATAAAGGCTAGACATCAGCATCAGTTTATGATTAATGTGTAGACTGGAATTGTAAGTGACTGTCTGTTAAGTCTATACATTCTCTCAATACATCTTACAGGAGCTGTCGACAGGTTTATTTTGAACACACTTCCAGACCTGCTAGAGGATGTATTCTTGCTCATACGAAGACAAATGTAGTGATGGCGCTCCATCACATTTTAGTCACATTACTCACAATATACTGGGTGACATCCACCATGAAAGATAGGTAGGGGAAGGCTGGTTTTATGGCCTGCATATTCCCTTGACTTCAATCCTTTGGATTTTTATCTATGGGGCAACTTAAAACCTGCAGCAGACATTCATGAAGCATTATTAGTGTGTCATGGGGCCTGCAAAACCGTATGGAGTATTTGAAAGGGTTCACCAGTCAATGATCTGACGGGTACATGCATATGTATAAGCAGGCGAAGTATATTTTAAGCATTTGTTGAGTTAGTGTGTTTAGATACAATGGTGGCCTTTTGAACATGTGTTTATATGGACTTTTGTCCCTGGTTTGGTTGTAACCCTATTTTCAGATGGCTGGTTAATTTTAAGTGATTTTTCAAGATAAGAGATTTCTCTAAAATTGGAAATTATAATTATTTTTGTCAGGAAAAGTAGCTGAAGTATTAACAAGTGGAAAAACTCAGATGTTAAGTATACTGAGTACAAAATTGTTTTTTAAGCAAATTTATCAAAGTTAGTCAAAACCCATTGACAGATATTTTGACTATGTGTAACTCTAGGTTGAAATGTAGCCTTAACAATTTCCTGTGTACCCAATTACCAGGACAGTTAAGAGCAGGCAGACAAATAAAGGGTGTGTGTTTCTCTCCTTCTACAGGAAGTCAAAATGGTTAAATGTAATTGTTTTCGTTTTGAGCTGGTAAGGGTGATACAGTGAAGAAAAACCTTACCTCTTTCCCACTCCAGTTGGGGTGCTTATTTCACAAAATCAGAATGCAAGACCAGATTTAGTGAGTTGGCTCCCATAGCATGGAAGAAGAGGTTGGAAAGAGATTTGAAATATGGTCAGCCTGAAAACTTACCTGCTGTTAGAAATAAGAGGAAGACGATCTGAGAAAGATATTGTAAATTCAACCAACTGGAAACTGGATAACTGATTGTCCCATAGAAATAATACACCACGAACATCATCGTGCTACTGAAATACCAGCTAACAGATTTTTTTTCCCATCATTTTGACTTGTGTGTGTGTAATTATTGGATATATATAAATATATATAAATCTACACCATGTCACTGCTGTCTATACCAATCCCTTGCAGGTCTTGTTTTGGTTAATCCGAGATCAAAAATACAATGTGTGCAGAATTGGCCAAAGGTCAGAGAGGTTAACTGGACATAACCAGGGGGTCATGTTATATGATATCAGGAACCTACCCCCCCCCCATCTCTGAAGTTTATAAAATTATTTTTAATTACATCACACACACACACACATATATATATATATATATATATATATATATATATATATATATGGGTGTGTCTGTGTGTGTCTCCATTCTAATGAACCCTACTCTTCCAAAACCCTTGGTCTGATTTTTAACCAAGATTGGAACACTTGTCGATCATGAGATGAATCATTGATGTACGCAAAAATGTTTTGAATTGATTTACAGGGTACGGTAGAAATCACCGAAATGCTTAGAATTTATGAACTCTTCTCCACTGAGACACAAATTCAACCAAAATTGAGTAACTTGTAGATCAAGGTTTGAACCTTTGTTGTACACAAAAAATTTTCATATCAATGTACAGGTTTTATCAATAATTAATGACAAATATAATTTTGGGTGCTCTTTTATTTATTTCTCCAAGATGCTTCACTTGAGCACTACCAAAATTGAGTCACTGGTAGATCAGCGTCTGATGCCTTGATGTACAAAAATTTCAACAGGGTGCAGCAAAAATTAATGAAAATGTTGCTTTTTGGAATCGTTTATTTCTCTGAAAAGCTTAGCTGTATTCTAACAAAATCGGGTTGTTTTTGTGCCTTCTACCTTATCATATGCCATAACAATTTCACATTTACTACAAGGTAGTATGTTTCAGAGACAATGCATCCACTTCTGCATTATAACATCATTGCATCACATTACAGGCTCCCGTAACCCCCACTCCACGTCCTTCCAATTGTACATACATCTTTCCTATTTATTGGCAAAATTGACCAAACATGAATCCCATTTTACAAACACAACAAAAACCAATACTTTACTCTTTTTTTTTTTTAAATTAATGCGTCATGGCAACCTCGTTGAACTTTTTAGAATAAGCACTTGACCTTACCATTTCAACATAACCACTAAAAAAACCCTGATTAATACTGTAGTATACAGCTAGCATATATATATATATATATATATATATATAGGTGCTCAGCTCTGAATGTTGAAATTTTTTGCTTGAATTATTACAGAATATATATTTTATTTTAAAAGATGCTTATGAATAATTATTAGATAATTATAAATTATTATTAAATAATTATTGCTTTAGCTATTGGGTTCTTTGACAGAAATCTGTTCACTTTGACACACATTGAATCCCATACTTTTTACATGTCATTAATATTTTATTATTTTATATAATATATGCTGTCCCATCCAAAAATATTGGAACAGCAAGGCCTCTTGTCTTTAGAGACACATAATGATCTTCATCCAGAGAATTTCAAAATTTCTTAACCAGCTCTGATGTCCATGTCCACACTGTCTCTCACCTCTTTTCCAGTGTCCTCAAATCTCTTGTTCTGGCGAAAATCAGATGCTCGGTTCATACAAGCAAATCCATAAGTAGTTTCCAGCATTTTATGCATTTCTGAATCAATTTTGCCCAGTTTAACAAAACGAATTATTGTATAGTGAGCTTCCAAATTGTCTTCACATTCTGATTGCATTCTACAAACTTGTCCTCTGTGACAATCTGCATTTAGTTAGGTGTGTTCAAAGGAATTTTGCAATCATCTCTTTCAATCTGGAATAATAAAAATTGGCAAGTCACCTTGTTAGATGGATAGTAATTATATACTAAAAGTACAATAGAAAAGTTATAAATGCTTCTGCACAAAATCAAAGTTTCTTGAAGGTACCTTATATATATATATATATAATCTGCAGACAGATCTGTTTCGCTGTATCACAGCTTATCAGTAGACTAAGACATCCAGTTGGTTTAGCCAGGATTGAAACCCAACCGAATTGACATCAGTCAGCGATTCTACCTCTGAGCTATGGCACAACCACTTTTCGGTGGTTGTGGCTATGGGCGCTCGGTATGAGGTGTTCATAAAGTTTGTATGCACTTTAAACAATTTATAACTTTATTTGTATTTGCGATAAAAATAACTTGTAAAAAAAAAATGATCAGAAGTAAATTTACATTTTTTTTTTTTTTTTTTTTTTTTTAAAAGGTTTATTGAAATTTTATTTAAGTTTCCACATGTCCTCCATCATTAGCAATACAAAGAGTAATACGATTTTGTAGTTCATATTTATTTACTTATCTAAAAATTGTTGCAAATTTTGTGGTAAAGAATTATTCAATACCTATACTTAAAACAGGGTACATTAAACTTTATAACATTTTTTACAGATTATTTCTATCACAAATACAAATAAAGTTATAAATTTTTTTAAAGTGCACACAAACTTTATGGACTATTCCGTATAAATAGTAGTAGTAGTAGTATGCTGGTAGAATGTGAATCTAATTCTACTTATGGTACCTTGGTATCTGTGTTTCATATCTGTATACGTGCATATCATCATCGATGTGTGTTTGTAGACCCCATTGAAGCCACTAAGAGTAAAATTTTTTTTTTTTTTTTTTAACTAAAAAAAAAAGCCTTTTCAATCTGTTTAAGCATTTTTTTTTTTTTTTTTCTTCATCTTCCATTTGCAGTGCACTCGGGAAATAGCAAAAAAGAATCAGTTGGTTGGCTGGGTACGTAATTCTGACCACAGCACTGTAGTGGGCACTGTCCAGGGACCTGAGGATAAAATCGAAGAAATGTACGTATACATGTTCTTTATATAGGCATTTTTTTTTTTTTTTTTTTTTTTTGGCTATTTGGATACAAAACTTTGTTGACCATTTCATACTATTGAACATTATTTTTAATCGTTACTCATATTTAAGTAGATATTCTGTTTAGAATCAAACAGTAATATATATTTATTTCTACAGGCCTGATTATTTACAATAAAATTTTATGAAAATGTGTCATTCGGCAGGATTATATATATATATATATATATATATATATATATATATATATTGATTGTTTAATGACTTAGTTTCTGGTCATAATAAGATTAGACCAGTGTGCATTTGTATCAAAAAGTGTTCAATACAATTATATTGTAGAACTTTTGAATATTTTTCATTTGTAAACGAGTTATACGATCTAGGTTTCTACCATGAGTGGTGTTTTCAGGCGATTTTTCAATAGCTGATTTTATCATTTAATGTTTTTTAAGAATGCTTACTATACTCTAGCATAGGGAAAGCAGCCAAGCCTTACAATGGTGGCAAAATATGTAGAGTATGCCAAGAAGAAAAGTTAGATTATGATTTTCCCAAACAAAAATGAACTATTGAGTGGAAGAAGAGAAATTATGACTAAGTGTAACCATACCATAAAATGCCTATTAGGTTCATACAACCATGGATGAAAACGACATAATTCCTTGTAATTTTAAAAATTGCGCATTCAAAAATTCCCTGCCACGTGAGCATTAAACCCCCCCCCCCCAAAAAAAAAACCCAGTAAAATCAGTTATTGAAAATCGCCTGTTTTTCTTGTTGTTAAATATAAATCTTACTTTTGTAAAAATGTTTTTTGTTTCAACAGGATTTTTAATTGAAGAACTTTTTCCTGAAAGTACTTGTTTGTTTGGTCTTCATATGAAAGCCAAACAAATGATCAATTTGGAAATTGTTCTTAACATAAAAAAAAAAGCAATTTTAAGTTATCTCCTTCCTAAATAAAAAAAAAAAAAAATGAGGAAATGTGAGCTGCAGTTTGAATCTTTTTGCCTTGTCAATAAATTTTTAGAAAAGCAAGTAAAAAAGATAAAAATCTTAAGATAAGGAATTATGTCGAAAGTTTTTTTGAATATGATTAGAATTCTATCTGCATTCACTTAAATGCAAATACCTCTGGGAAAGATATTAACCATCTCTTCTCCCTACTGCAGAAAGTAATAGCAACCTACTGCTGGAAAATTCTTGGCCCAGTCAGTCATGTCTCTTTCGAGACATGATTGCCCAAGCGTGTATTACATATGGCACTAAACTCTCTGAAATTCAAGTTTTCTAGAGAGACAATTGCCATGTTAGCACTTAAAATAGCATAAATAATACATTTAGTCAAAAAAAAAAAAAAAAAAAAAAACAGCTTTCATTGGGTTTTATTTACACACATTCCATTCCCTGATGTTTCTGCTCGGTAATTTCCCCTCTCCTTGAGCTTCGGTTCCACCAACAGTTACCTTGACTCCTCCCTATAATAGGGCAGAGTTGTTCCCCTTTGATCACTAGAGAAAATTTTAAGTGTAGCTTAGATGTGACACAAGGCTGAAAGTAAGTGAGTGAGGACTGAACTCAGTTGCAATGATTCTAGTGAGACAAGCTTGTTAACCATTACACCACTTTGAGGTGCCCAACCAAGCAACGTGCTATGATTGAAACAAAAATTAGACGAGTTTGAATAATTTCCACAACAAAATGAAATTAATTTTCAAATTAAATTTGAAGGGCTGACAATCATGTAATGGTTTTTCAGGCTTTAAAACCAAATTTTAAACTTAAAGTGAATTTTGGCCTTTTACATGTGAAAAGAGTTTAATTAAATTGGAATAACTTTTCATTTTATTGGTAAATATCTTTCCTATCCAAAGGGCAAGAAAAAGTCACAACTAGTAATGGAAATGTTTATCTTCTGTTGATGAAACTGAAGTTAGAATGAAATGTAATCTTCAAAAATCTTTGTTAATGTTGTGAAAATTCTTAGCATAGGTGTCCATAGATAGAAAAGAAATTAAAACCTTTTTGTGTTCCACATCAATCTTATATGATGATGTACAATGAAATGTCAAGTAATTTTCAATTGTCAAGGGCATCTTGTTCGGCGAGACAGATTATTTGGGATAAAAAAAAATCAACAAAGACGAAGATTTCTTTTTATTTTAATCATTTTCACCTCAAATAAAGCAATGAAAAGCCATTAAGGAGATGGAAAGAAACAGTGTGAAGGCAGGAACAATAAAAGAGCAAGCTTTGAGGAGACAGATGACGAGTGATATCGAATTTGAAAGTAAACAAAGCTGGGAGAGACTCCCACAAGTGAGAAGTACAAGAGAAGAAAATGTGGTAAATTTTCGTTTTAGGTCCCAAAGGTTTTTCCCCCTTCAAATTTATCCAAAATAGCATTATTACTGTGCAAATGTATATGCTGAACTCAAATGAACAATTAGTTTTTGAAGAAACCTACCTTTATTGATCTGATTGACCAGAAAAAAAAATCTAACTAAATCTCCCACTTTTTGTCTCCTGTAACTCTCATGAAGTCATGTAATTAACTGCTGAATGACTTTTGGCGTAGGCAATAAATTTCGGCCTGTTTACTCCCTTTATTGAAAGTAATATGCGATTTTTATTTTCTACGCATATTACTTTCATTACAGGAAGTAAATAGGCCAAAATCTGTTGCCTATGCCGAAAGTCATCCTGCAGTTAATTACATGACTTTGTGAGAGTTATGAGAGACAAAAAGTGTGAAGTACTAAATTTGTTAAGTCAAGTTACCAATGAGGAAAGCTCATCAAGACCAGAATAAAAAATACTTATAGAAGAGGCGAGGATAAGCCGTGTTATGGTAGTGATAAAGTGACCGAGGTGAAAGATACCAGGTCAGAACCAATAATATTGCAGATTCTTCTTTGGATGACTTGTCAAAAAAATGGAATCTAGAACCTGACAATGATCAGTGATGTCAAAAGAATAAATATAAAAACAAAAACATAGAATTTTGTTGAAGAAAATTCTAAAACCTGTAAAAGTACTTGAGCTTTTGTTGAAATAATGATTGGTGGGAGCATTAGACACTTGCTTTTTTCTGAATGTTACGTTTGTGTCTTTCAGGAAAGTTTGGCTGACGACCACAGGAAGTCCTGCATCTGTTATTGAACGCTGTGAGTTTCGAAATGAACACGAGTTGGCCACCATTGAATACAAAGATTTCATCATTCGACATTAACATCCATCCTGTTGTGGTTGGCTACTTGCCCCACTCAAGATGAGTCTGCCATATATTTTTTTTTTTTTTAAACTTTTCTCTCATGTTTGATTCTTAATTTTGGTCAATGTTTTGATGTGCCATGTAGTTAAAAAAAAAAATTATAAGTAACATTATGCATAAGTCAAACCAAAAAATCTATTTTCTCAATTTTTGAGATAGTCTTTTCATTATTTCACTTTTTTTTTATACTGGTATCTTCATTTTTGTTGTGATTTTTTTTTTTTTTTTTTTTTTTTTTTTTTTCCTGGATGCAAAAGAAACTCTGGGTTGGCAGCTGGAACAGGGCTAAAAACAACAAAGATAAAGATACTTGTTGCCAAAAATGTGTGAAAGAATCAAAGAAAAGTAAATTTTAAAAAAATTGTAAAATCTTTCAACAAAACCTTTCACACCCCACTTTTTGTTTTAAATGAAGAAAATGGGATTGAAATTGATTAT
The DNA here is from genome assembly GCA_037127315.1 of Ascarosepion bandense. Taxonomy (NCBI): domain Eukaryota; kingdom Metazoa; phylum Mollusca; class Cephalopoda; order Sepiida; family Sepiidae; genus Ascarosepion; species Ascarosepion bandense. The sequence continues at coordinate 1,278,264 of JBBBDQ010000926.1, forward strand.
TTACCCTCAGATTATTTTTGCATGAGCTACAAACATTTTGAGTTCTGTAATTTGCAACTTTTTTTTTTTTAATTAAATTTCTTCAATTAAATGAAATTGAAATGCTAATTACAATTTAAGAACTAAAGTTAAGCAATAATATTTTGATCATTATCAAATGGGTGATCATTAAAGAACCCAAATATCTCCTGCCTGAACTTTTGAAAGACTGTTAAAGATTTAAAAAGCAAACAAAAAAAACGTCAATACATGCACGCACTTTGGATATCAGTGCAAATTTGAATACAGTGTGTTTGTGGTGTTATATCGTCTCCAACTTGAAGTGTTTCTAACAATTTTTGGTAAAACGAAATTCCTGACGGTTCCTTTCTATTAACTGGCTGTCAACATTTCTAAAAGAATTCCGCATTTAAATATCTGAAATTTTTTTTTTTTTGCAAAGAATGGTCCATTGACGGTTTTGATTAACTTCATAAATTACAAAATTTTTTAGACTTGTTGATCTTTTATTTTTTACTTTTTTATTTTCTTCCTGCTGAAAAGGCTTTCCCACCTCTACCTTTGACATTTTTTTTGTACAAAACATCAAGAATTGAAATTGTATCAGGAAAATGTCAAAGATGGACTCCTTAAAAATTACGACCATTTCTCTGAATCTAATTTTTCAACTTAATATCAATTAATAAATCCTGCCTCTTAACACCAAATATATTTCTTTATATCTTATTTGGGTGTTTTTTTTTTTTTTTTTGTATTTCTTAACCACTATTTGCTATTTTTTTTTTTTCTTTGTTTTTTTTCAAAACGAATGCTATTTTTGATTTTTATTTACATAATGAGATATTTATACTGTTGTACATTTCAGAATTTACAAGTCCACTAAAGATTGTTGTGAATATGAAAATCTTGTTGAATATTGTTTTATAGGAATTTGATAATATAAAAAATTCTGCTAAAGGATTTTAAGTTGGGGGGGGAAAAATACCATGTAAATTTATTTAAAAAAGCTGAAATCGTGTGGTTTTTCAGAAATGAATCTCATCTATTTTTAGTATAAATGCAAAATAAACTTTTTTTTTTTTTCTAGATGTGACTCAAATTAGGATTATTTATTTTAATTGACATGGATTGCGAATTTGTTCAATTCTATTTTTAAGAAATTTAGATAAATTAATCTGAGGAAAAAAAAAAAAAATTGTTATGAATCACCACTTTTAGACAGAAAATTCAAAAAGCCATTTTTTTTTTTTTTTTTTTAAATATAAGACAAGAGAAATGGTCTCAAACTTTAGTTGTTTGAGGACATCATTAACTGAGAAAATAAATTCTTTTTTAGTCAGTATGAAGGCTTGGAAATCCATGACCTTAAACCCCCCCCCCCCCCCCAACCAAACATTTGTACAATAAAACTGAAAATATGAACATTTCCATTTTCATTAAAACCAGTGACTTTTTTTTCCAGCAAGGTAATTTGAATATTGTTACTAGTTGCTTTTATTGGTAGATTTCTACTTTATTTAAATATTTGATTCTCAAATTTCATAAAACAATTTTCCTTTTAATTACATCACAAAACTTAACCAATTTTTGTCTTTCTGGAGCTTTTCTTTCTAGAAATCATTTTTCTTTCAAAAACCAATTTCATGTGTCTGTTTTTTGGTTATCATTTGAAACTCTTCATGTGAAAAACTTGTATTCTGAATATTTGATGATAAATTCTTCTTGATTCCAAACTTGATTTATTTTAATTTTTTTTTTTATTTTTTATATTACTAATGTGGAAGGGGAAAATAAATCTTGCTTGACTCATTTCTTGTTGCTAGTATGCTTTGTTCGTAATATGTTTTTTTTTGGGGGGGGGGGGGGCAATAAAAGAAATTGGTTTTTACCCAGGATTCACAATTGTGGATAATTTAAAGTGTAACTGCTGCATTTATGCTATTAGAGCAATTTCAAATTGGAAAAAAAAAATTTTGAAAGTTACACACAAACTGATGATTTCCTCAGGAGCATTTATGAACAAAAATATTTCTACTTATCATCTGAAAAATCTTAAATAGTTCACTTATTCAGTTTCAGGAATTAAAAAATTCATTCAATCCTCAGCAGGTCATATTTTTTTGGCTGATGTGCAGTTGGTGAACTTATACAAGTACAATAATTCTCAAACAATAAACTTTTTTTTTTTTATACTCAACAATTATGGCCTTGTGCCAGATTAAACTTATGCACACTTTGAGTAAATTGTTGCTCTCAATTTTCTTCCATAAAGTCAAAGCAGTACATAGATCTGAATTATGGGAAATCAAATATTTTAGCTAAACTTTACATCACTTTTCTCAAATGTGGGTAAAAAAAAAAAAAAAAAGGTAAGTAAAAAATCTGGTTGGTATTTCATCTTAAAAAAAATTTTATTTTTAAGAATTTTTAATTGCATTTCCTTTTTAGAGTTTGACATCTGCCCTTTAGAAATGGTTGCCTGCAAATTTTTTTTATTAAACTTGCATACGTTTTATAAGTAGAAATTAAAGATGCTAATGAAGTCTTTGTACAACCCGTCCAATCTCAAATCTGCAGCTAAGAAAAATTAAAGACTTCTAAATTTTCCTTTCCTTTTCTCCTCACCTAAAACCTTACACCAGACATGGAATTTTAAGATAGGTTGTTTTAGTGGAAGAGATGAAATAAAAATACTAAAGCATTTTTAAATAGTATCAAATATAATATAGATTGGAGGGATATGAGTCAAAACAATGAAGATACTAACTAGTTTAAAAAAAAATACTTAAACTTGTATAAGTCAAGATTTTAAAAAAATTTTTTTTTTTCCTTACCATGCAAGACAAAACAGTGAGGCCCAAGACTTGAAAATATCTTGCATGTTTCAATTGTCTACAGACAAAACAAAATCAAGCACTACAGCTAAACAAGAAATACTGTTTTCCATGATGGCTAATTTTTTTTTTTTTTTTTAACCATGCTTCATATTACAAATATTCCTAATTGCTAGCATTCATAAAAGAAAAATTTCAGTAAGTGGAGAGAAAGTGAAAAAAAAAGTCAGTTGATGATACTAAAGTTGAGTGAGAGAGAGAAAGGAAATATTTAATTGCTTTAAATTAAAACTGCATTTTAAAATGTGTAAATGATGGCATTGGAAATGTTCAATTCTTTACCCTCAGTACCGCACTTGCCAAGAGCAAGTCACTGGAGCAAGTGGTAAGCTTGTTTGCAAAACCTATGGCTGACAATGGAGGTTGCTTGCTGGACAAAGTCACTAGAGACATCCTCAGTGAAGTCATAGAAGTGGTGGAAAATGTGTGTCTGTGGGGGCCGAGTGGTTAAAACTTTCTGACCATGAAACCCGGGTTCAAATCACACCATGACCGATTTGTCAAGATGACCTCTTGATGTTATGTGATCACAGCATGCTGCACCTTTTGGAAAGGGCCTGAAAAGCATACCATTGGTTGACCCAAGCTTTGTGTGTGAAATTAGGTAGATGGCTCCCTTTGAGGAGTCGTTGATAGTTATGTTAGCTCAAAGTCACAAGTCATCGTGACCGAGCGTCCTGGCCTTGTTCATGCTAGATAACACACTCTCTCCCAGAAAATGTAACTAAAGGTTCACTTAGCATAGTTGCATTAGAAACCTATAGGTGGGCTATTTGAGTGTTGAACAAACACAAGTGTACCTGAGCAGGAGTCTGCAATGAGGAGTAGCTAGTCACCCTGTTAGACTGGTATCCTTGAATACAAGTAGCCAGCCATTTTATATATATATATATATATATATATATATATATATATTACGGAGACTAACAAATTTTCACAAAACTTGGTTATATAAGCAACCGACAATTTGTAATGAATTATTTTGAATATATATATATATATATTGTGTGTGTGCGCAAGTTTTATTAAAAATGACAAACAAGGTATTATGGTTTAGTTTTTTTTTTTTATGTAATTTTTCATGTGATGAGTTTTTCTTTTCAGGACATAACTAAGATAAAAATTGTCTACATGTTTTATTTTTCCGAGCACTTTCAGCTATAGTTTTAGCCATTATTGAGAATAGGTTTTATGTTACGTGTGACTGTACAGAGTAATGTGTTTGTTTTATATTCTGAACACAGAACGTATAGCCGAAAATGCTTGGAAAAACAAAACATTTGAACAATTTTTTATATAAAAAAAATTTTTTTTTTTTTTTTTTTTAATTTTTTTTATATTTCATATGAAAAATTACATAAAAAAAACTTAACCATAATACCTTTTTAATGAAACCTGCATAAAAGAGATTGCTGCCCACATATCATATCATATATATATATATATATATATATATATATATATATATATCATATTGCCCCAAGCAGGGCAGTCTACTGCCACTGATGCACAGGGGTTTACATAGGAGTAAAGTTATGAGAAAGAGTGACAGGTTACAGGGCATGTCAGGAAGTGGGTAAGAGAAGGGTTAAGATACTGAGAGTGGAGTGGATGGAGAAAGAAGCATATGAGAGAAAGAGAGAGAGGATGCAAGTTAGCAAGATAGATGACTATTGACTTTACACTTAAACTCCTGGAGATTATAGCTGTCAGGGAAGCAAGTAAACGAAAGGGAATTCCACAGGCGGGAAGTGCGAGAAAAGAAGCTGCTGGAGTAGAATTTGTTTACATTTTGTTTGTTTCACAGTAAAAAAAAGTGGGACCCAGTTGCTAATCTTGTGGCTCGAGGAAATTCATGTATCGGGGGAACCAGAGAGCAAAGTTCATCGGAGTAGAAGCTGTGAAAGTATTTGTAGAAGAGACACAGAAAAGTCACATTACGCCGGTGAGAAAGTGACTGTATCTGAGCTGCCAGGTCGAGATCGATCACATTATAGATTCTCCATTGGACACCCAACCAGATATAGCAGCAGTATTCAATGCATGGGTGGATGGTAGATTTATATATGTGCACGATGGCTTCAGACGTGAAAAACTTCCTGGCCCTATATATACGTGTGTGTGCGTGTGTGTGTAAGTTTTATTAAAAATGACAAACAAGGTATTATGGTTTAGTTTCTTTTTTATGTAATGAGTTTTTCTTTTCAGGACATAACTAAGATACACAGAGAACCGACCTTCTTAGCAGCGGATTTAGCTATGGATTCTATATAGTTATTCTACTTGAAGTCTGTTGTGAGAGTTACCCCTAAGAGGCGCAGTGTTTTGCTTTCAGGGAGACTAGCCTGATCCATGCTAATGGGGGGTATGAGCGATTGCCTGTGATGGTTAATATATAGCAGCTTTGTTTTGGAAGCATTAAAATTCATGAGCAATTTCTTACCCCAGTCCACCGCGGATTGGAGGTCTTTTTCAAGCTCAGCAGCAAGGTTTGCTTTGTCAGCCTCGGCAGATTTTTGATCGAGGAGAGAGTAAACCGTAGCGTTGTCAGCATATATGCCTACTTGGGATATTATTACATCGGGGAGATTGTTAATGAAGCTTGGGAAGAGTGTAGGACCTAGAATAGAGCCTTGAGGGATACCTGCGTTCATATGGTAGTATTGTGAGGCTTGTCCGTTCAATACTACCTTCATTGTGCGACTTGAAAGGAATGACTGGATTAGGTCAAACAACTGTCCAATTATACCATAGCCTTGCAGCTTGTGTAGAAGGCCAGCATGCCAGACTCTGTCAAATGCTTTGGAGATGTCTAGGGCAATAGTTTGAGCTTCGCTGTTCTTGTCAAGAGCCAAGTGTATATACTCAGTGATGGTCGTGAGCATATCGGCAGTAAACCTGGTGAAATGGAAACCATACTGTTTGTCAGAGAAGAGATTGTGAGATATTGAACCACTTCAGCATTGATGATGACTTCGAAGACTTTGCCAAAAATCGGTAGTAGACTGATAGGGCAATAATTAGCGGGTCAGAGGGTTCATATAAATAATCTTGCAATAAGATTCTATTTAGTGAAGAAAAAATGGAATAACATACCAGAGTAGATGCAATTAAAGATTAAAAAAAAAAAAAAACAGGTGCAACTTGGATTTGTTATTAAATAGGAGAGGGTGGGGAAAATGAATTCTTCCCGTTGGCCAGAGATAACAATAAAAAGTACAAATTCTGCCGAAAAGAAAACTTAAATCCAGACAAGTAGCACAAAAGTAAGAAGCCGACTTGGTACTTCTGGACTGAAAATCGGGATTACTGCCAGAGCCAATATGATATTTAAAAACCCGAAATCAGCAATGACGGCATGACATCACTGAAGAGCTCCTTTAAGCACTAAAAATGTATTTATGGACTATATTAAGAATCTCAAATAAAAAGAATATTGTACAATTACGAAAAGCCCATTTTATGCCCTCTTACTGGTCAGTGTTTAGTTGATGTGTTTTTTTGTTTTTGCTAATGTTCACACAATACAAGTTAGAGGGTTACTGCGTACAGTCGAATTAGCATAAAAAGAGAGAAAGTTAACAGAAAAATTAGACAGCTAATTCCAGATTTGAAGAGATCAAGATTTAATTAGTGAATAAAATTTCAGAGTTTAAGCAGAGATGTTAGGAGTAAAACCAGTTGAAGTAGAATTTAGCAAGAACTGAAAACCCAATCTTAAACAGGAAACAAAGGATGAAGGCATCCACGACCAATATTATATTGGTTGAAAGAAAAGATGCTTTAAAGGTTTTATAACCACAAGAAGTCAATAGAGATGCATATATATATATATATATATATATATATATATATATATATATATAAACAGCACCACCCTTTGAAAGTATGTATGGGACATAAATGAGAGTGTTAAAATAGAGAAAAACAGTCATATCTGTAATTCATAGGTTTCCAACCTTTTTGCTGTGATTACCCCAAAATACAATTTCACTATTATCCATTACCCCAATGATAAAATACCCGTAATATAGGAAAAGAAGTAATTATATTCTCATACTTCAAAAGCAGACAAAGTTAATGGAAATAATTCAATACAATAGTACCAATCTATAATAATCAGAGGTATAGTAGCCGTAACTTAGCCGTGATTCTTAATGTGAGTGTTGAGCTTGTATTGCCTGTGCCAGTTTATTTATTATTGGCTTTGTAACTGAAAGGGCTATTTGGGCGTGGTTTGTCCCTTTGAGTCTGCTACGTTTCTTGGTCTTCATTCCAAGGACACAGTGTGAAATTATAAGCTGATTGCCTCTTCCTAAACCATTACTCCCAAAATATGGGCTCATTATCCCACTGGGGTAATTTACCCCGGGGTTGGGAACCATGGCTGTAATTAATTGGAGAGTTTTCAAAAACAAAAAAAGTTATAAAGTGGGATTAGATATTTGCCATTTATGCTAGGAAAAAATAATTATTAAATGAAAAAAAATGTTAAATAATGTCAGGGGACAGATAGACATGAAATTACTTATTGTCATACCAGCAGAATAACCCAGCGTTGCTCGGGTGTAATGAAAGCTTTAAAACTAATCCATGGTCCTGGAGCTCAGACTCTTTGGACGTTGGCATGAAAGACAAAAAGGAATAGTTGTTTCCAGTTAAAGCAAAACCGTAGTCTGAAGGAGAAATGAATGAATGTAAGTCAAATTTTGATTTCCTGGTATCGATATCAAATTTTCTGCACTATTGTAAGAATTGCAACCTTGAAACTTCTGAATATCATTTCTTATGTCTTTGTCTATGAGTGTATCAAATTTGATTAAAATCTGACCACTCCTTCTATAACCCGATTTTTTTGATTATCGATATTTATCGTAAACTGAAATTTGAAGGCTAAATAAGTCCTCTGAGTAAATGGTATCATGGCTGAGACTAAGAACTACAATTATACCTACTTAGAGCCAAACCTGAAGCAAAAACTAAAATAAAAGGGCTGAAAAAAATACAGACATACAGGCAGATAAACAGACACACACATAAACATCTTACCTTTTATAGATATATAATATCGATTTTCTGCACTATTGTAAGAACTGCAACCTTGAAACTTCTGAATATCGTTTCTTATGTCTTTGTCTATGAGTGTATCAAATTTCATTAAAATCTGACCACTCCTTCTATAAGCTGATTTTTTCGATTATCGATATTTATTGGGGGTACCTCGACACAAAACCTAGCTAAGAACACTCGCAGATGCTTATAGTACAACTGTGTAAATTTTCAAGAAAATCGGTTCAGCTGTTTCGGAGTCTATAGGTAACGGACACACACACACACATACACACAAAGTTCCATTTATAAATAAGTTTAGATTTCAAACAGGGCTGAATGAAAAAAAAAAAAAAAAAAAAAAATCGAACAAAATGGCTAAATGCATTGTTGTGCACCATGCACAGTGTAATTAATATATGCTTTGAGATATTTTAAAATCTTTTACAAATATCAGGAAGTGTCAGCAACAATGAAACTTGAGTAGGTGATTTGCGAGTTTGAAATCTGTTAAATTTCTTCTCTTCTTATTAATGATTTATATATTTCTATAAAAAGCATGGAATAGTCATGTTTACACACTATACAAAACTTCTAAGAAACACTTGCATTGTCACTCGACAAACCTTCAAAGACAAAAGAGACTGGCTAAAACTAATTAAGATGAGAGGAAAAAACATTGGTGAAATGGTGAACTCTTCAAGTCTCAGTAAAAAGATTTTTCATGGAATTTCAAGTTGGGATGCAATAATTAAAAAAAAAAAAGATGCAGTAGAATAAATGAAACCGAATTTTAAAATGCAATTAAAAGGCTTTTGGGGTTAGGGTTCCACATCTTACATTTCAAATTTAGGGGTAACTGACTACGTGTATTTGATGGTTTTTGCTTCTTGAGTTAAAATTTATGGTAACTTCATATTTGTTGATGTCAAAAATTTAATCAAAGCATATCGATAATATGAAGCATGATAACAGTAGAATTTTGTTTTAATATAAAAGAAAGTAAAAAAAACAAGTCAGATGGGCAAATCAATTTAATGCTCACAGGATAATAATAATAATAATAATAATAATAATAATAATAATGATTTACAAATTGTTCATACACTGGATTCTGCAGGAATGTCAAAAATGGAGAGGCAAACCCAGGAACCTTTTTTTTTTTTTGTTTTTTTTTTTTTTTAGAAAGATTCTTTAATTTTGACATCAAATCAAATTCTGGCTTTTCTTTTGCATAGCAGAGCGAGCAAGAAAGAGACACAAAGTTGAGCGTCTGCAGCCATTCTAGCGCCAAGAGGGTGGGAGGGTACGGGATAGGGGGAAAAAAAATTAGGGGGCCGCTGAAGCTAATTTGAGGTTTGCGTCTGCAAGAAGCCAAGATTTTTCTCACAGTCCAAAAAGAGAGAGAGAGTGAGAGAGAGAGAAAAAAAATTAAATACTGAAAGAAAACATTTCCCAATGTTCCCGTCAATAAATTCCAGTCATCTTCATCGTGGTTCAAAGAGAAAAGTCGATAAAACTCAACTGAAAGAACACAATGACCATTATTAAAGGAGTGACTCTCCAATCGGTCAACCTTTTCTGAAGAAATCTGCTCAAGTTGGAGACCAGTTCCATTTCCTTAATGTTTGATCTGATTAACCCTACTAAGAAGGAAACGAATGAAAGAAAAAGAATTTAGTTATGGGGTTCAGTGATGTGTTCATTTTCCAATTTATAGGTTGAAGCCATTTCTGGCAGAGTTGAAGAAGAAAGTTTTTTTGGGGACTCAAAGCAAAATACTTATTTCTAATTTGCTGTGAATGTTACAAGTCTGTATCCATAAAAAGTCTAAAATAATTATGAGGATTGGATTTGTTTTACAGGAATATTTGACTTGATTTACAGTTGGAAATTTTGCCTTAGGGATGAGCAGACCATTTTCATGTTCAAATATAACCAGAGATATTTAAAGAACCAAAGCCTTTATTATATGGGTCAGGCCCTTAGGTAGATATTTAAGAAGCTCATTTGATAGAATCCCTTATTTCCAGGATTTAAGGCTGGCCACTGGGCAGATGGAATTGAAAATATAAATGGACACTGATAATATTGAATTTAACTTCAATTAAAAAAAAAAGAAAAAAAGTTAATTTGTTTGGTAAAAGAAACCACACCACCAACCCCCATAGGTTTTTGTGGGTGGGTAGGTGAGTGTGCATGCACATAAAAAGAAATTTTATTTATTTTTGAAACATCAAACTAAACAAAAAAAAGAAAGATGAAAGTTATTGAGGTAGGTTGAACAATAACGTCTGCACAGCACCTAAGAGGGGGGGGGTATTTGAATCTGACATTTCTACTCTAGGCTGGTAGATTAAATTTTGTGAAGAAAAAAAATCCCAGGGGAGTGGGGAGGGAATGGGTCAATATGGCCCCACCCTGAAACAATAGTGCATCTCCCTTTCTGCTCAAGAAAATGTCATGAACCTAACACGCAAGCATGAGTATGCCAATATCTAAGCATATATCCTTATTAAAAACAAATCACACACATAAACATAAATGTGTGTGTGTGCGTGTATGTATATCACGCATACACAAATATACACACAAGTGGTGTGCTGAAAAGTTGTTGGCCTGACTCCAAAGAAGCTCTTTAAAAAAGACAAATCTGGTGTTTAGTCATGTGATCAAATTTGGGAAAGTGGATCAAGCTAAGAACTTTTCAGTATCCCATATGAAAAAAAAAAAAAAAAATTGAAGTGTGAAATTGTGTATATTGGTTAGTGCCTGGAGGGAGGGGGGTTGGAGTGATCATCTGGGGGGGGGGTCCTTCAATAAGATGGATGGTGATGGGGTGACTGGGCAGATGCATGACACACATCAGTGATTGTCCAGTATTTGACCTGAGAATTATCAGATACAAAATATAAAAGCATTTATGATTTCAGACGTATGTTGTCTACTGCACCAGCACCGGTCACCATCCATTTTATTTTATGCATTTTTTTATAAACAACAGGAAAAATTGAATTGAGTAATGTTAGCAGGGGGAAGTGGGTAGTATGTAAAAATTAAAATTTACAGGGGAAAATTCATTTTTAAAGAAAAATTTTTTTTTAGAAAATGACATTATCAAAATAGATTTTTTTGTCTATTTTTATATTTTCTTCTTGGTCATGAAAAGATTTTTTGTTGTTCAAATTCTTTTTATGTCAGCAAGAAAAATAATTTATCGAAATGGAAGGGTCCCCATTGGTCTTGGTGATACAGCTTGTTCCAACATTCCCTCCAGTGAAGATGATGTTGCAGCAACAATAAGGAAAGTCAAAGTTGAGGTTTTTGCTAAAATGCTAGGAATCAATCCACTTTGGCAAGAAGTCAGGAGTTTATTTGAATTCCATTGTAAATTTAATTTCACTCTCAGAAAAAAAAAAAAAAAAAAAAAAAACCCAAACAAACACTAAGTCTAAAACAATATAAGAACCCCCCCCCCCCCCAAAAAAAAACTTACTAGTAGCCAGAAATTACTCCAAAAACTTTCAAGCAAAATTCAGAAACAGAAATTATATACTATAAGCATTCGAAAATACTATCCCCCCTTACATTGGCTATAAATGCCTAAAGTCAAGATATACATTCAAAGGTTTCAAACAAGGTGAATCATTTTACTAAAGTTAATTAATGACCTCAACAACCCATTGAAAAGACTTGCTGAAGATCTACATGCCAACACCAAGTATTGAAACCAAACCGAGCATTTGTAGCAGACCAGGAGCAAACATATTTTTCACTGTTACTATAAAACTTGATCTTAAACTGAAAAAGCTGTTTGAAGAATTGCCAAGTTTCCTTACTGAAGTCTAAATACAAAAAATGGTAACATTTAGTGAAATTTTAGACCCGAGAAGTTTAAGGCTTACAAATGCAATTTCAAGTATTGTTCATAGATCGTGTGATCTCCTGATGAAATCATACAATCAGCTTTTCATCTACAGATTGGAATGAGTCGATGAAAAGGAAAAGGTTATGTAATATCAGCGACAAAAAAGGTTTTGATGAAATTGGGAAAATAGAATCGTTCTTGTGTCAATAGACAAGGATGCACTTGCACTCACACATGCAAACCCTTGCAATTTCTTCATTAAAATAATTCATATCCAGTATTCAGACAGAATAAAATGATTGGAATTCAAAGCTGCACTGTACACTGCTCAAAACAGCTTTCTTCTAGAATTGAAGAATACAGATACTACACTTTGATCTTGTGTAAAGTTATGAAGAAAAGATCGTGCTGCACTTTTAAGGAATTGAGTTTCTTCTCTTTTTGCTCTGAATCAAAATTGTTCTAGTATTCTGTTGGCTGTATAATAAAAATCTGTTTGAACCTCGGCAACAACTAACAGTGGCAAATTGGAAGAATTTGGGTCTTAAGAATTCCTGTGGATATTGTGTACTGGTGACAAAAACCAAATTCAAGTTTTGACCAAGTCTGTTGCATCCACTTTTACACAAATGCCCTTAGGAAAGGGGCAGGAATTAATTCTCCTCTCCATCTTGGGTTTAAATAGTAGGGTAGGTGAGGTTCTGAATTCAAAGTCATGCAGAAGGCAACGGGAAACCCCTCCATTGTCTTTCATTAGATGTTATGGTAAGACATGGATAATAAAGAAAGGAAACCTGTGGAGGGTCATGACCACCACCACCCTAAAGGGACATGGCACATATACAAAACTTGCTAAAATTGCTGGTGTATCTTAAAAACAAGATGATTTTCCCTTTTTATCTCTTGTTAAGTCTCTGGTTGGGGAGCAAAAGGGCTGAACCCCAATAAGCAATACAGTTTTTCCCAACAGGAATGCCTATTGAAGAACTAATAGAAACGGGCTTTGTTAATAGAATCAACAACCCAGTGGCTTTTAGAATTGATATGTCATTTTATCAGCTTATTTGACAAGTGGCAAATGCCTGGGGTAGGGTGTGTCAGTCAGTTTTAAATCTGAAATCTAAAAGTAATCTTTATGAATTGAAAAGACAATCATATTTCAAGAATTGTTTGGGTTTTCTTATGACACAAAAAACATCCTTCCAGCTTCATCTTTTTGTTCTTTGTTAAATGATGAAAAGCATTTTTTTTTAAACTAAAAATCTTCTCCAAATTGGATTTTTTGTGAATGAAAATTGATTCCTACAAACCCATCAATCATCATGAGGTGTGTTTAGGGCATTTTATAACTTAATAACTTCATTGAGGATGTTTTTGTTTTAAGAAGGGATATTATTTTTAAGGAAGTATTTTATCTTCTTTAAGAAGAGAGCAGCAGTCATCAGAAATTATTGCATTCTGATTGGGAACAGTGTAAATATTTTAATAGACTTCACGCTGGATTGAAACCTTCACCTTGCAGTCTGGAAACTAAAATTCCACCAGAAACATTTGGCTTAGTCATTGTTTGGCACAAAAAGGTTTTTTTTTAATTACAATCAAAAATTCTTTTCACTGTTTGTAAAACATAAAAAGCAAGAATCTAGAAAATCTTGACAAATCTAATTTGCCAATAAATTGAAATGAAGACCATTTTTCCTGAATGGAAAAAAAACGTTCATTGCAATTTAAAAGGACATTTTCTGGAATTTTCTTTTTGTAAAAAAAACAATCACAGGAGTTAGCAGCACATGTAAAGAAATACTGACTGAAAACTTAACAACGCTTGTGATAGAGCAAAGGTTAGTGCATTTATCCCACAAGCCATTGTTAGTGAGTTTGTTTCTCATGTAATGCTCCATGATTGGGGTCTGTGTCATGATGACCTTTCACTAGATTCGGTTTCTTCGCTTAGATCTCATTTTGTTTGAATTGAGGAAAAACTCAGTGGGGGAAATGTCAGTTTATGTTTCTTGAATTCTTGTTTCAACACAAACCTTTCTTGGCACCTGAGAGAGACAAGGCGACATCAGATAGTGCCACTCCAACTCTAAATGGTAAGAGTCAAAATACAAGAGTGAAATTAAAATTGACAGGAATAAATTGCAGGGTGGAGTTGATGGAAGTCAACAGTAGCATGGGTGATTGTACCCCCAACAAAAGATCAATAAACTTCGAGCAGCAGAATCTATTTGAAATCAGAATATGAAAATAAATAAAGCTAGAAAGAGAAGGAGAGAGAAAATAAAGAAAAGAAAAAGGGAAAAGAGAGAATAAAGAAGAAAAAGAAGAGAAGAGAGAATAAAGAAGAAAAAAGAAGGGAAGAGAGAGAATAAAGAAAAGAAAAAGGGAAGAGAGAGAATAAAGAAGAAAAAGAAGGGAAGAAGAAGAGAGAAGAAAGAAAGAAAAAAGAAGGGAAGAGAGAGAATAAAGAAGAAAAAGAAGAGAAGAGAGAATAAAGAATAAAAAAGAAGAAAAAAGAAGGGAAGAGAAAAGAAAAAGAAAAAAGAAGGGAAGAGAGAGAATAAAGAAGAAAAAAGAAGGGAAGAGAGAGAATAAAGAAGAAAAAAGAAGGGAAGAGAGAGAATAAAGAAGAAAAAAGAAGGGAAGAGAAGAGGGAATAAAGAAGAAAAAAGAAGGAAAGAGAGAGAAGGAAGGAAAGAGAGAGAAGGAAGGAAAGAGAAAAAGAAGGGAAGAGAGTAATCAGTTTGAGTAGACTATTTTCTTATCACCAATGGACAAATAACGGTCAACTCGCAACAGTTTAAGTTCAAAACTTTTTCGAAATAAATATCTTACAATTTGAAATTGGACATAAAATTTGGAATTCTAATTCTGATTACCTTAATTGCCTAAAGCTTGAGTTTGTGTGAGTGCATACTTACTTTATGATTTCAAACATTATTTTTTAAAAGAACGTTGGATTAAAAATAAGAATCTATTCTTTAAAAATTATGCACATGTGCATACATGCACACTAGGCATAGGATTTGAAGGGTCCAATGAGAGAAGGGTTATTGCAGTAGACTTAGGACTGGCTATTACGGGGAAATAAAAAAGAACAGAAAAAAAAAAATCAAAGAATTCTCTACCCACCCAATAAATAAGAGGGAGAGGATGGGGTAGTAGATTTGTAATGTTTGTAAAATATAAACTTATCACTCGTATTGTCAATATCTGAAAGAGTTCTTTTCTTGTCTAATGTGCGCTTAAGAAAAAATGGGGGGGCACATATGTAATGACTCGGATGCAAATTCAGGAACACAAATTTTACAAGCATTCATCTATTAGACAATGCAATCCTTGGTTCTCTGCACAGATCAGGATCAGTTTTTCCGTTAATTTTCTTTTTGAATTTTTCTTGGGAAGTGGAGGCCAGGGGAGCAGCCAGTTTTGATCAAATAAAAATGCATTTTGATGTCGGTGCTGGCAATAACTTCATGAAATAAAGAATGGAATTTGTTTTTTGTTTACAAAAAGGAAAAATAAAATTCAAGAAAGAGCAGCAACACCAAGTTACAATTCCTTCACAATTTTTGTCAGGCTAACAAATCTTTTCTGTCAGCTGATGGTTGACAAAAACCAAACAAGGCAGATATGGATCTCTTTGGTTGGCAGCCAACATCCACCTTTTTGGTGCTTCTACAGACAGTCTGTGGTGCCTTACCAAATATTTTAAGATGACAAAAGAGGCAATGAAGAGGAAGAAACATAAAATGTTGCAAAGAAAATACATAAAATTATTCATAACAACTCTTAGGAATTATTTTTGTCTTTTTGCAGCAACGAGAACTGATTATAAAAATAGGAACTCTGGCCAAATATTCTTCTCTACAAACAAATGACAAAGTCGAGATTTAATCTAATTTGGTTAAGATAAAAAGACCTCAAACTTTTATCTAAATTTAATTTTTCATCTTGTTAAAACCTTTTATATGGGGACTTAGAACATTTGAAAAAAAATATTATAATTTATTTCATTTCATAATGTCTTAGTTTCTCTCTTTAGAGAGAAGGGGATCTTTTTTGCCTTTTTTTTTTTTTTTTTTTTTTAATTATTACTAAAAATAGAAAGAATTAAACAACAATTCTTAAAGAAACGAAATATGTGTTTGAGAGAAAGAAAAGGACTGAAGAAAGGTTCTAACTAACATTTGAACCAGACACAGTATTGGAGGGAGACGTACAGCAGGAAAATAGCAACATTCAAGTTTTGTTTTTTTTATTAAATTTTTTTTAATTAGTAAAGTCTCTCTTTTATTTTCACTTTTATTTGTTCATTTTTTGTTCCTAGATTCAATGAAGCATAAAAGGATTTCTTCTTTGAGTGGCAAATAGAATTTCCAGTGTCCAATTTACAAGTCCAGTAGATAAATAAAAACAAATTTAAAAAGAGATTTTTAAAAAATCATGTGACCAAAAAAGCAGAAAAAAAAAAAATAAAATAAAAGGAAAGAATAAAAAAAATGACAAAAAATAAACAACAACAACAACAACAACTAACTCCTCCCCAGTTCCCTAAACAACATCCCACCTTTGTTTAGGTAGTGTAGGGGCTGCCTGTGGGTGGGAGTGAGAAGGGTTAAAAAAAAAAAAGTTTCAACCATAGAAAAATAGGAAAGAAAAAGAAAAAAAAGTCATGGTCATGCTAGGAAGGGTGTGCCTCCTCCACCTCCTCAGCATCTTTATTCCTTTCAGAAAGATTTTTTTTTTTTAACCTTTTGGCTCTATTTAGAGAAATCTGAATAGCAGAAATTGATTCTTGGATAATAGTAAAGACCGATTTCATACTACTTACTTTTGTAATGTAGGCTCATGTGTTAATAGTAGAACAATTGTTAGTGAAATGCTATAAACAGACAAGGCAAGTCTGTTTTTGTTATTTATGTCCAATCAACAAAGCTGATTGAAACTATGAAATGTTAACATTGATGACAGATGAGATTTCATCTCCATGTCTACTAAAGGGAATCAATTTGTAGAAATTGTCTCAACAATTTCTACAGATTGATTAAACTAAAACAAAACATCTGTAAGGCTCTAGTTAGACGTGTTGGGTGAGGTGCAGGTAAACAATAAATAGTCAACGGGTTCTCTGAGGATGCTAAAGATTTTGCTCTGTTGTAGAACAAAACCAGTTAATCTGTTAAAAACAAAGCAAAGAAAAGGCATCTCCTACCTTGTTTAGCGTGTGTTTTGATCTCTGAATACGGCAAACAGTTCATTTACAGTCTAAATAATCATCTTCTTAAAAATCTGTTCATTACAATTAACAAAGGCACATTTTATCAAGACCACTGCGCAAAATAAAAAGTGTTTATATTTACCGAATTTAGCAAAATAAGGAAAACAAAAAGTGTTTGAGACGTTAGAAAACGCCGAGCATAAAATATCTGAAACCATGCAGAATTCTGCAGGACACAACGAAACAAAATGAAGACAAGAGAAAGAAAAAGAGAGAGAAAGAAAAGAAGGAAGAGGAGGAGGGGATAGAGGAGGAGGGTGTTGCCCTCAGCTGAGAGAACTGGAACTATCAAAATGGATTTCTTTCAAAACTCCAAGTAGACTTTTTTTCTGAAAAAAAAAAAAAAAATTTCTTTTCATTTATATATACTTTTTTGGCTCTCTTTTTAAAATAGCTTTCTTTTTTTTTCTTTCTTTTTTTTTTACATGTCTATATGTGTATACAGTATTTGTGCTATATGCACATACACAGATATTATATCAATTTGGTGTGTGTGTGTGTTTGTGTGCATATATATATATATATATATATATATATTATAGATATATAGAATTCATAGTTTAGGCAAAAAAATAAAGTGAACTTGCAACGTTTTTTTGTTGTTTTTTTTTTTTGCTGTTGATCCCATTTGCGTACGGATATTCACTGCAAGATTTATTTATTTTTCAGAATTTTCCTCTCTGAATGCTTGACCTCATCTTTTTTCATCATCTCATCTCTTATCACAGTGAGAAGCTGTGTCCGTAGAAGCAGTAAGACCTGCAGCAGATCTACCAAACAAAATCTCTCAGTCAGTCTTTCCTCTGTCTTTGCTGTCATCTTTCCAATTTAAAACTTGCATGCCACGTCGCAGAACATCAACACCACCAGACACGGAGGGGTGAGGGGAGAGAGAGAGAGAGGGGAGAGTGTTGGAAAAAGAATGCTACAAACTTGGAAACTGAAATGACCAAATGGATGGCCAAATAATCTGCCCGATGACCACACTGTCCAAAACCGGCTGATGATACCCCCCCACCCAAAAGGCTAAGTCAGCAAAAGTAGTGCTTGTGCTGGTGTGGTAGTAGTTGTTTTGATTGTATTACTAGTAGTCATACTAATATAGTAGCACTACTAGTAGTCAAATAAGAAGTTGGTAAAGTAGTAGTAGTAGTAGTAGTAGCAGCAATAGGAACAATTGGAGTCGTGGTAGTTTAATTTGTGGAGCTGTCAAATTTGTACAAATAATAATAATACTAGCAGTAGTACATCAACACTAGATGCAATCAGGTCTTTTTTTTTTTTGACCAACCAGTAAAAAATCATGACTGCTGGTTTTTTTGTTCTCTGTCTGTGGCAGGCGAACAAATTATGGGAACATTGGTGGAGGTGGGTTAGATGCAGTAGACACTGGAGACAGAGCAGAGCAGCAAACAGCTTCTAATAGGTATTTTCATGGCCAGCCAGCACATAGAGGTTGGAGACGGAGTCAGGGTGGTCTGTAGGCCGACTTTCCAGTATAATCACCCTGGCAAAAACCAAACAAAAATTGTTTTTTTTTTAAAAATTCATATTGATCTTTTTTAAAATCTTTTTAAGCATTTATCAGAAAACATTAAACAAATGAAAAATTTGATATGATAAACCAAATTCAGTTTGGTTAAAGAATGGCATTTCTTTGGATTGGGTTTGAGAAACAAAAAACAATTGAAACACACGATTGAAGAGGAGGTAATTCAACAAATGTTAGAAAAGTTATTCATAAAGTGAAAGAATTGGCAAATAATTTGTGAATCCTTGAAGAAACATGACAAACTGGAAATGCAGCCGCAAAAAAAAAACTAACAAACAAACCCAAATCATATTAATAACTTGAATCAATTTCTTATTGCATTGAAATCATTTTCTTTATATAAAAGATCTGCAAATAAATTTGGTTTATTTCTGTCTGTACAAAACCATGCAAATATCTTTTGCTGAAGGTTGGTAAAGAAATAAATAAAAATGCCAACTTACCGATCAGAACCTAGTAATTTAAATGTTCTGGTTTTGTCACATATTTCTTGGGTTACCTTAAAGAAAAAAATTAAAAGGTGATAGAGAAAGAATTTAAACTGCTGGGCAAAAGAGAAAATGATGCTTAGTGAATTGAAATTGTTATGTGGAAGCTATTTAAAACAATTTAGGATTTAATTTAATAATATTAAACTAAAACATGAAGTCAATGTCTGGGAAAATTAAAAAAGAAATGGCAAATATAGCAACATTTAATTATAATTAAAAAGATAGTTTTCTTTTTCTTAAGGCAGGCAGATTAAAAACAAAACATAATTGCATTGTAATTTGTGCTTTCAAGCATAAAAAGTGAAAAATGTTGATTTTGAAGCACTGTCATCAATGCAGGAGTAAAAAGTACAATCAAGATAGAAATGTTGAAATCAGTTGTCTTTGGATTCTTCCCAATTCCAATAATATAAAATTTGATTCTTTTGCAAATGCTCACATTCATGCATCCCCCACCAAAAAAAAACCTGAATTGTTGCCAACCAACACAATCGACATTGTTGTCTTAAAAATCTGTTGAGCTAATTCAAGTTTTGCTTCGGTTATCTCCCCTTATCCAGACTGAGCATTGCGTCAAAACGATGTTTAAAATTTGATCTGTTTTTCTTTTCATTCGACAATCAAAATAACATTAATTGCAATTTACCTCATTTGCTTTGAAGCTTCTACCCTGCATGCCATGTTTGTGAAATGCGAGAACGCTGTCTTGCAAACAAACTGAAGAAAGAAAAAAACAGCTCTGTACAAACCAATGTAAAAATCACTCTCTTGCTCATTTGGATTACAAAAATCAGTGGAACTGTATTGCTAAAATCTAAAAGAACTTGGGGCCATTTTTTTTGTGAATTTTCCACATTGGCTTTGAAGATCTTTCAGAAAAAAATTATTTTGAAATTGGGATTTTGCCTATTCAAGCTGTGCTTTAAAAAAAAAAAAAAAAAAAAAAAAAAAAAAAAAAACAAGACAAGCAAAAACCTGTCTTGTTTTTTTTTTTTTTTTTTTTTTTTACTTCTACTCACTTGAAACCAGCTAGTGAAGATTTCACCAAATTTTCAATTTTTAATGTGGGTGGGAGGTATTCTAGCTGAATAGAGACAACTAAAATGCTTACTTCCACTTCCTTAATATAATGCAAAATACAACACAAAGTATATAAGATTTTTGGAGTTTAGGACCTTTAGACAAGAGCTCAATACAAAAGTAGACATTTACAAATGAGATGAACATTATTGAATCATGATAAGACTACTGGAAAGAAGGTTAAAGAATGTGTGATTCAAAGATTGCAGTCAAAAATGAAACAAGATATGTAGGGACTTAGTCTAAAATTATTGCCTGTTTTAATTTGAATAGTATTAGACACAATTCCAAGCGTTTAGTTTAAGGTATTTTCTTTTCTTTATATGAGATGAACATTGTTGAATTATGAGAAGACTATAAGAAAGGTCAGAGAATGTGTGGCTCAAAGATCATATTAAGTTGCAGTCAAAAATGAGACAAGATATGTAGGGACTTAGCTAAAATAAAACTTTCAAATACTTTTACAATTAGAACAGGCATTACTTTTTGACTATAAACCATAAAGTATTGTGAAGCACAGGGTAGAAATTAGTGAAGTTATCTTCACTTTTCCTACCCATAATCCTTTTTTAAATTAGCTCCCACTCTTGACATATATATATATATATATATATATATATATATATATATATAAATAAATTAGAGAAAATTTTCAAAATTCAAAGGTGTCAGATGCACATTTCGACATGTCGAAATGTGCATCCAACAAAACAAATATATATATATTTTGAATTTTGAAAATTGTCTCTAATTTATATTGGCTCTGTATTCTTAAGTACATTGAGCTGTCCACCTTCATCATTTTTTAATATTAAAAATTTTTTAATATTAATTAGGATCAGGTTCTTGGAATTTACCTTCCTACTCTTCCACTTCGGATTAAAGAAAAACAAATATATATATATATATAAAGCAAAATGTTATAGAGTTTTTGTATTTGGAAGAAAAAAATGCTTCAAACATACACATGAAGTTAATGATGGTTTGTTAAAAGGGTGCATTTGATGAAAACAGTAAGGTTTGATTAATTGAGTTGTTTTTTTACAACTTAACCTTTTGTAGGTAATTTAAAGCTAGAAAATATTTTTTTAAGATAATGATTTACTGATACAAGTCCTACTGATTAACCCATAGATGGAGGAAGAAGAGATAAACTTATAGCTTTCCCAAGTGTATATTTGCATATAAATGAATATAACAAGCCCGCCTGAAATTGGAACTTGGTTCTCTGATTTCCAATTCTGAGCCATTATCCATTACACGGCATCTAAGTTTACAGCATATGGTATTTCCAAGTAGTCACCCATCTAAGTACTGACCAAGCTTGATGTTGCTTAACTTCAGTGGTCGTTACAAGAATCGGTGTTTCAACATAGTATGAACATAAACCAGCATGGCAAGGTGATGGGCAAGTCAAGCAAATTGTGACGCAAGAGGGAAAGATCGGCCACTTGTTGTATTTAACAAAGATAATACAGTAAAGGAATATAATGTGTCACTCGAAGTCGACAGTCTTGCTGAAATCTGTAGTAGTATATGAAATTCTCTTATTGCTAGCAGTCTTTTAATTATCTCCTATGACGGTTCTCAACATCAGTATCATGCAATTTGGATGAGTCCATGTCATACCCTCCCCCGCCTTTTCACATATGCAGTTTCTTTAATAGTTGATACTTTTGCTGACATGGGTCCACTTCCAATGTTTCAGTCGGATTATGCTTTCACTTACCTTCACTCTATTGTAGAAGGAATACGTACTTCAAAAGCATCATAAAATACATCCATTGTTCAATGAAATTCTATTGATTGATTATTCTGTGCAGATCTAGATCTTAATTTTTTTTTTTTTTTTTAATCATATCACCCTGAGCAAGGCGGTAACGCCACTGAAGTGCAGGGGGCTACATAGGAGTGAAAAGATTGGAAAAGAGAAAGCCGGAAACTACATCCTAAACAAGGAACGAGCCTCTTCACCTGTTCGATAGACGTGGGTGGAGTGTGAATCAGGCGATAGTTTAGTCTATCTACTCCAATTAATAAAAAAAAAAAAGAAAAGAGTGAAAAGATTGGAAAAGAGAAAGCTGGAAATCACATCATAAACAAGGAACAAGGGATGAGCCTCTTCACCTGTTCAATAGACATGGGTGGAGTGTGGATTTATGTATCTTCTCGGACAGAATTGTCCATCTTTGACAATTTTATTTCCAGGCTGTAATTTCTCAAAAATAGATCTCACTTTTCTAGCAAACATGACTATGTAGGTGACATTTTTGCAGTGACATTTGCATTTGACATCATTCAATATACACTCAAAAATTCTTGTAGTGCTGTTTTTTTCCACTTCCAAAACTTTAGCTTTTCTTAACGCTCTTTTTGAATGTGTCAACAAACCTCTAAGCTTGTCTATTCAATGTCAGATGATAAATCGATGTTGTCAAATGTTCAACTGCATAGTTTTGTAAAAAAAATTTAAACTCAATGAGTTAAATGAGTTTCATTATCGAATACCTCACTGTAATGTACTCCAAACCCTGCATAAAGTTCCTGTAAGAATTTAATCATTAATATGTTAGTCAGTCATTTACACTTTAATATCTTGGGTCATTTTGTGAAAATGTCAATTACAATTAAGAGCGGACATGAAGCAGACTACAACCATGTTTAATTTCATTGTTTTTCATTTTTTTTTACTATTTTCAGCGCATTCCTATCGATTGTTACTTAAACTTTTTTTTGAAAAATTACAATATTTAAACAAATTTGGAGGGGGGATCAGTTTCTCATACAACGTTAAAGTAAATCAATCCTCCATTTTCAATTCACTGTAAGGTTGTATGAGAAACTGGTCTCCCACTCCTAAAATTGTTTAAATATTGAAATTTTTGCAAATTTTTTTGCCATTCGTAAAGTTTAAGGTGTAAAAGATAATATTGCACTGAAAAAAGTCCAAAAAAATTGATAATGAACAAATTTACAGGTGGCAGTAATGTTGTACTGGTGACTGTTTTCAAAATGGAGGTTTGATTTACTATAACGTTGTATGAGAAATTGATCCACTCAGAAAATGTTTAAATATTAAAATTTTTCAAAATTTTTTTGTCAATCGTAAAGCTAAGGGGGTAATTGATAGAACTGATGAAAAAAGTAAAAAAAAAAAAAAAAGAAAGAAAAACAACAAAATTAAACATGGTGATAATCTGCTTCAGGTCTGCCCATTAAGTAGCATGAACCATCTAGTAGTCCAGTTAAGTCCATATGCAGTTCTGCACATTGTTTATCAGTGATTGGTCATGTGTGCTAATTTATAGGTGATGATTTTGCTGCTGAATTACAACCATTACAATTTGTAACTATTTTGCAATATCTTTGCCTAACTTTAGTCAATAAACATAGCTTCTCATCAGGGACTTCATCCTTAGTATTCTTGGATGTTCTATATGGAATTGTTTCAAAAGATGTTTTTGTATTTATAGCGGAATTACTACTCTTTCCGCATACAAAGTACTCCATCACAAATAGAAAATGCTGTATTATTGTTACCACAGTTACTTTTAGTTTTACTCCATTTCAACTTAACATCATTCATGGTTTTTTTTAATAAATGCATAATTTTTTGAATGAATTTTGATATCGCCTAGCAATTTTTTAATAGGGTTACTCATAATGCTCTTATTTTCGCTTCAGATTCCAGTGAAGCAATCACAATATCTTCAAAATGTTCTTTACATTTTGATATCAATCTGGATAAGTCATCAGCGAGTCCCAACTTTTTGGATGATAAAAATTCCATCTTGAAATCATAGTTCAATAAAATTGTAGCCAAACACTGTAGTCTGTGTACAGTATATGTGGGAATATCTTTCGTAGAACTGAATATATTTAATAATAGATGATGATTAGCTTGCAATATGAATTTTCTTCCTAATATCATCCTGTGAAATTTCTTTACGGCAAAAATTATAGCAAGTACTTCCTTTTCTATTTTTCTGTATTCGTCAAACTTCTTGAAGCGTGGACGACTGCTTCCACTGTACTGGCTTCAAATTTATGGCAAATAACTACTCGAAAGTTGTCTTCACTCATATATAATGCGACTATTATTAGTCACTGCAGGTTGTAATGTATCAGTAATAACTCTCAAGTTAGTAGTTTTTAATTCCTTCAAAATCTTTGTGACTGTTAGGATGAATAAAACATATTCCAAGGGAATTAATCCTTTCCAGTTCCCAAACAGAGTACCTCCCATCATCATTCTGCGGTCTCGGCCGAGATTCAAAATCTTGTCAGGAGCTGAATACTTGATGCTTCGCCAGGGCTACCAAGGGTGTTTTTATCGTGACACCATCACTAGATGGGTTGCTTACCATGGCTTAAGAGAGGCCTATTCACCCTCATTAAGAGAAGGATATCCCACGCCAGTTTCCCAACCTGGTGTTTTTTACAACCTCGCGGTAAAAAATAGATATTATACATAAACTACTGCTTGTAGAAAACAGTAATTTTCGAAAGGATTTTTTTTTTCTTCTTGTTATAACGTCAGTTGCAACGCCTATTCCTCTTTGGTCAAGAAAAATATTAAACATAAACTACTACTTGTAGAAAAAAGTAATTTTTGAAAGGATTTTTTCGTACCTCCCTTTTCACCTCTGAAAGTGGGTACACACGAGTCACGTGATCAACGGCACATTCAGATGTGGGACGCATGAGGGAACAGACTTGGAATAGTGCCGTCAATGGTTAAAGAACACATGCATGTTCTTCTGCCCTAATGGTTGTGACACACAACCCAATAACATGGGACTGATTCTGCATGTACATATTTTGTAATGTTCTCCATGTAAAATAAATGTATCTTCCAGTCAACCGTAAGTAGACATCTACTTTTCTTTCGTTCCATGCATTTTCTCCACATGCTACACGCACACACACACGCACACACACATTCGTCCATGGACCATAAATCATACTATGTAAATTAAGGCATTTTAGTTATGAGACAAACATCCCGTTCATAACAGTGACATTCTGCTGACCAATTACATTTTGTACCCTTCTTAAAGAAATTATTCAGAGGTGCTTGCAGTTTGTTCATATCTGGCACATAAATATAATTTGATCCAAAAAAATAACTTTAGGGTCACCAAATTTGTTGGGGGAGGCATTGCTTAATCGAGAGCTGATCTCCTTTTTTTGTCGATTATCTGACCTAAACATTTAATCTTATCCATGAAGAATTAACATTTTTATTTGCTAATTTTGAACTTGTGATCATGTCATCTCTGAAATTCGTGTTGAATTATGTGCTGTAGCACTCTTAATAATCATGTTATCTATGTAAGTAATGGCACTGTTGTCCAGCTAACATTGTAGCTATTATTTGCTGGAAAATACCTGAGGCCACTTTTACACTAAGGGGTAATCTTTTAAACTTGTAGAGTACCACAATTAAATTTGGCAATTCTGGAGTTGGTAGGGGTTGATATACATGTGAGAGGAGAAAGTCATTCAACCCAGTCAAAAAATCTGTACATAAACAAATCTTGTTATTTTTGTCTGATATAACCCACTGGTGTGGTCTATTCAAAGTAATCCATTTTTTCAATAACTCAGTAGTCTTCTAACCTATACATTTCGGTGTTGTCTCCAATACAGCATAAGGTATCCTTCTTTGAGGCTTAAAAACTGGTATCCAACTTTTACTTTTTAAAAAAAAATACCTTTGTTTATTTTCCCAACTCCTTTGAGAAAATATTCAGGAATTTATTTTTTAGCTTACTCCGTGTTTCTTTGGCTCTAATATTTTTCTCTGACGAACAATGAACTTTTCCACAGAATGAATTAATCAGCCAATTCCAGTTCAAATGATTCTAGACAATGTCTAGTAAATTCAACTTGGAGTTTTTAATACGTAAACATCTACATTTATAGTTTTACCCGAAAGTGTGATGTTACATGTAATTTCCCCAAGAAAAATTAATTACTTGTCCAATATTCCTCTTGCTGCCTCGTTAGTTTTTGCAAGTTAAGCTTTTGTTCATCAATAATTGTAATACTGCTACCAGTGTCCAATTGTAGTGTTATTTATTTTTACTGTCACAAATTTTCTATTATTTGAACTTTCTAGTTTTTTAACTGGTAGCACTACTTTCAGCAAGTTAGTTTTTATATATATATATATATATATATATATATATATATATATATATATATATAAGGCAAGATGTTTGTGTGTGTGTCTATCTGTCTGTATGCCCTTTATAATTTTTATCTGATTCTCACCAAACTTCATACAAACATTCTTTAGGCTTCCAGTCAGGTCATGGGCTACTTATTTTTTCTGATTTCCCCCAATATCCAATCAGGTCTGATCAAGATCAGAATTTCAGCCATTTTATTGTGGTTCTTGCTGCATAATTTGCTATGACTTTGTAAAATTATAGTTTTTAGTCTCAAAAATTAGTAGATCTTCTCAGACAACTCATTTTCCTCCAATATTGGAAATTGATACCCGCGATATTCAATCGAATCTGATCAAAAACTGATATTCAGCCATCAATATGGCTCATTTTCTCCAATTTTAATCCCGATGAGTATGATAAGTTTTCATGGACTTACTTAGGTTAGTTTATCCTTGGATGACTTATTTGACTCTCATATTGGAAATCAATACCCCGATATCCTATTGGGTCTGATCAAAATCAGGTTTTCAGCCCTTTTATTTTGGTTTTTGCTTCAAGTTTTGCTCTAAGTAGGTATAATTGTAGTTCTTAGTCTCAGCCATGATACCATTTACTCAGAGGACTTATTTAGCCTTCAAAATTCAGTTTACAGTGGAAAACATACTTGACATCGATACTGGAAATCAAAATTTGACTTACATCCATTCATTTTTCTTTCAATCTATGGTTTTGCTTTGACTGGAAACAACTATTGCTTTTTAGTCTTTCGTGCCAACGTCCAAAGAGTTTGAGCTCCAGAACCATGGATTAGTTTTAAAGCTTTCATTACACCCGAGCAAAGCCGGGCTATACTGCTAGTTTCTATTTAATTTGCAATTGTTTTGATTGTGACCTATTTTCCCACAATTACAACACTTTAAGTTTAAAAAGAGACAGTCCATTCTGAATTGAAGAAATAGCACAGCCATAGTATGGTTTGAGTTTTGCAGTATTTGTATTTCGGATTTTTCTTTTTGGTAGTACTGTATTATTTTCTTTTGTTAACTAGTTGTACTTCTGACATAACATTTCATTTGCTGCATCGTGCTTTAAGTTGACAACTTTTGACACTCTTCCACAACATTCTGTATTGTATAACTTTGAATCCTGTTCAAGTTTTGTAAGAATTTGCAAAAATATTTCTGCATTGTTAGTTGATGTTAAACTTTTAAATTTCTGAAGATAGTTCTACTAGTTTAAATGACAAAATCTTCATCTTTGTCCTTAGTAAGGTTCATGCACTGCCAAAAATCTTTGATAAAATTGACAGTTTCGTTAAATTACAGTTTTTCTAGAGTATTCAACAATAACAAAATTCAGATATTTTTCAAAATCAGCAGGGTATAATTTTTTTAACAGAAGATGTCCCTTCTTTTTCTCCTTGATATTCTTCTCTGAAAACTGCCTTGTACCTTCTAAAGTACAATATGAATGTAATATTTTATTCTGGGACGTATTTGAATTCACTAATTGAATTAGTGATGGAGTCTGGCAAAAATGAATATGATGTATTTTCTTTTCCTTGCATTTCCAGGATTGACTTTATCTCTTTTTGCATTTGTTGTAATAGTGTCTTCTGGAATTCTTGCTGTTGCAGAATAATTTTCTTCAATTTTTCTACAGTGTATTATGTTCAAACAACTGAAGAAAAAAATTTCTGTATGTGAATTTGAATTCTCTGTCACCACTTAGGTCTTTGTGGCATTGAACAAAGATAACAATCAAGAAATATAATGTTACTTAAAGTTCATGTAGTCTTGCTGAACTCGGTAGTAGTATATAAAGTTTGCTTATGGCTAGCAGTCTCATAGCCATCTCCTATGATGATTCTCAGAATTAGTATTATGCCATCTGGTTGGGTCTACGTCACACTCCGAGGTGTGTACATTTCCACAACATGGTTGAACAACAAGCTGTTGTTCTTCTGACAGAGGAATAATTATTGCAAAACCTGGGAAAAGCCTTCAAGTGGTCATTACAAGTGCTTTTATTTTAGTACACTTTCTTAGTTACATAAAGGCTTCAGCAAATTATATTCCTTCCTGGAATGATGACAAATTCCTGAAAAGAGCAAAGTGATTACTGCTCAAGATTTACACGAACAATCAGAGGATACTAGTTCTCTTATGATGATTAGGTAAAAGGTGGACACTTTTACATAGCTAAGAGAATAATTAAAAAGCTTGAGAAGGCCATCATATACATGCTTTCAGTCAAAAGTGAAGTCTTATGATTGAGAAAGAAGGAGACTATGCTGACAACTAGATTTGAAATCCACAGACTTTTTCTGTTCGTTTTGCTATACTTTATGCATTGAATTCTGCTGTAATTAAAGAAGAACAAGTTTTACATTTTAATTAATTAATTTTGTAATAAGCATAGAACAAAGATTTTTGATGAAGAAAGATTTTTAAATGTCAATTACCGAGAGATTCGACAGGAAAATCAAAGTGAAGTTCCGCTGCTCGCCGTCGACTGGCTTTTAATTTGCCGGCCATGTTCACAACCTTGACATATTCTTGGAGAGAAAAAAAAAAAAAATAATGAAGTTTTGAAAAAATTGAAATACAAAATATTTAATGCTCCATTTATAATTATTATCAGGACAGAACAAATTTTAGCAATTATTTGGAAGAGAGCAACATTTTCTTATTTGCTTGAAGTAAACTAAGTTGTTTGTGATAATCTGCTGTAAGCATTTTTAAGGGTTCACTAGGATTTCTTTCATCTTCATTTCTGTTGCCTTTCATTAAATCAACTCAAACTCTCATTCTATGACATCCTAAACAGTGCGGATTGAAAATCAGAATAGCAACATATTTTTTAATAAGTGCCAAAAATAGAAATCTTATACAATCTGTAAAACATTCAATCAGAAAATATATGAAATGCTGTAAAAACTCAATTAAAGTCTATTGAAAAAACAAAACAAAAAAAAAAAAATTGCTTTTTTCCCCTTTAAATTCCAATAAAAAAAATGAACTTATTTCAAGCACTGGTCTTTCAGAAACTTTATATCATTAAAAGTTCTTCTAACTTAGAGTAAATTCCTGTTGAGGTTTATTTTTTAAATTTCTACCTGCAATACAAAGAAAAGGTCAAGAAATAAAGCAACTTACTATCATAACACACGAGAATTGACTCCTTTTCCAATTGTGTTACGTTAACAACTGGTAAAGTTTCACCTGAGGAAAAAGACAAAAACAAAAACACTGGTTCAAAATTTCATTTCAGTGAAAATAGATTTTTTCTAACTGAGAATATTTTTAGCTCTCTTCTGAAACAAGCCAACAATTTAGGAAATGAAAATAAAATTCAGCTGAAGATGTGAAGGGGCAGCTGATATGACCAAAATTCAAAAATATGATTTCAAATGAATTTTTGTTGAAGTTTTAAAGATAATACTGAATAAAGACAAGTTTTGTTAAAGCAAAAAAATCATAAAAATAAAAGCATTTAAGGGTTTAGTTAAAGGGATATAAAAAATGATAAAGGTTGTTTTTATTTTTATTTTTTTATGGTAGATTAAAATGTCAGATGATTGAATATCTGTGATATCAAGGCATTGTTCATTAATGCTCGGGACTTTCATATTGAAAAAAATTAAAAAAGAAAAGAAGAAATGTCATTGAAAGGAAAATGTCATGGCATTTAAAATTTAGTGTAATTCAAAAGTAAATATTTCGGAGAAAAGAAAAAAACTTTATAAATACCTGAGAAATAATGGGTGATATTGTAGAGATGTTAAGAAATTAAAAAAAAAAAAAAAAAAAAAAAAAAAAAAAAGAGAAAACCTACCTTTTTGGGTGTATAATTGGACTTTGGGGCGGAAGACATTCAGATATAAAAATATTTCAACCTTTTTTTTTTTTTTTTTTTTTTTGCAACAATTGCAAAAATGTAATTTTTTTCTGCAGCCCAAAATAACAAAAACTAAACAATTGATAAATGGTTATACTAACAGATTTAAGATATTCAAATTGCTGTTGCAATTGAAAAAGAAAAAAGATTAACAACTCAGAAGCAATCCATCGATAGCAAAAATTAAGTCAATAAAAGGTGTTGCCAATATATTGGAGAAAGCAGAGGATAATTTCTTCAATTTCACTTTTGGTTACTTTATTACCATAATTAAATCAAAGCAAAATAACAAAACCAGCCACGAAAAAAGATGGGAGCAGAAACCATCTCCAAACAAATATTGGAATATATAATTTTTTTTTTTGAATATGTTGCAACTTTTGCAATATTTCAAATTAAAAACTTGAACAAATTTATTTTTCTCTGTTGAATGCTACTCAAGAAGAAACTGATTTATTTGGTACTTGGCAATTGCATTCTTTGTATATACAGGCTCATCTTTTAGGAAGTGATCCCAACAAACAAAAGCCTCCAAAATGACAATTCCAAATTATATCTTATTCTCTACCATCTTTTTTCATATTCATCACAACTGAAAATCTAATTCTAAGTGAAAGTTAAATGAAGCTTTAAGGACTTCTCCCCAATCATTGTTACTAACAAACGCATTTAATCTGGTCTTTGATTGCACCCCCATTTGTTGTATGGATAAACTCGATTTTCAAGCACCAGTTTACTTTTAGGGTTTCTTTAAACAGGAGAAGGCGGATATTATTTAAGTTATTAATACTTTCTATTTTACAACAGGATTTATCATAAATTATACAAATTAGAATTAAATTATTACATTTCTCCCTACCACACTGAAAATCACCCTCCCTGTATACATGCAATGTTTTTTTGTTTTTTTTAATCATATCACCTGAGCAAGGTGGTAACACCACTGATGTGCAGGGGGCTACGTAATAGTGAAAAGATTGGAAAAGAGAAAGCTGGTAACCACATCCAAAACAGGGAACAAGGGATGAGCCTCTTAACCTGTTCAATAGATGTGGGTGGATTGTGAACCAGGCGATAGATAGATCTATCTACTCCAAACTTGCATATCAGTTATATTATTACATCGGATGTTCATTACAACTATAGTATTTGTGCAATATTATTTTAAATTTTATGACTGAATTTGGAGTGTTTCGTGAAAAAAAAAAAAAAAAAACAAAAAAAACCCTTTCACACTACTGTAAAAATGACATGACTGTTTCTCTCAGAACAGAAAGAGAGAGAAAACCTCATTTTAAGGAAAAGAAATTATATATATATATATATATATATATATATAAAAAGAGACAGGGGTGTAAGGGGAGGGAACTAGGGAAATACCAGAAGTGCAAAATCAAAGAGAAAAATTTAAAAAATTTAGAATTTAATTTACCTTAAAACAAAGTAGAACCAGTTTTAAACATACAAATATGAGATCTCTGTTTATCTGATATGAATGTTTTTCACTGACAAGGAAAAGAGACTAGAGCGGGTGTGTTTGTTTGGAGTGGGATTAATTCAATTGTTAGAATTACATAAACCAAAAAAACAAATGTCTTAATTGAAGAAAGGAAGATAATGTTTTTGCTTTCTTAAAGAGGTTTCCCATTGTTGCCAATTTTGAGAGAGTATAAAATGATAGCTTACAATGTTCATTTTGAATAAATTTGTCATCTTTCAAACAAGAAAGAAAAGTTTTTACATTTCAAAACTTGATTAACTTTTGTATTCACTTCATATCTAAAATCCCCATTTAACAAATGTTATTCATTAATAAAAACTTGCCACAATAATGAATTCATTTTAATTGTTTTATTTTGTCAAGAGCAAGAGAAATAATTGGTTCCTACTAATAAGTCTCATTGGGTTCATCAAAAAAAACATCTCGACAAGTGAAAATTTTAAGGTTTTTCAGTTTGATTTAGCCAGTCTTTAAGGAATTACATTTTGACTGTGGCTGTCACCAGTCAAAGATTTTACCAAAGAGACAACCTGTTTTAAAAGACACACATTCACCACTGGCAGATAGAGGAAAAAAGAAAGGTTATCAAAGAACAAAAACAAACCTAAAAGTACTAAGGTTTTCAAAATCAACCTAATAATGTAAAAACTATTTTCAGAGCTGAGAGATGTTATAGGAGTAAAGAAAATTAGGTAATTAATGAAATGCTTCAGGGTTAGTAGATAAAAGAAAAATGAAAACACACGATCAGTATTTAGTGAGCTGTCACTCCACTCAAGAGATTTGGACTGGGTGGGTGGGTGTTAAAGGTCATAAAATCATTCAGAATGAGAAAATGACCAGAATCTCATTTAAATTAAACCAATTTAGATTTATTTTTAATATTTGTCATCAGTTTTATGCACAAAGTACAAATTCACTTTGCTAAAATCTATTTTTGTTTTTATCATCAATCTTGAAACACACACCAAAATTCAGATAAAGGAAGAGCACACCATATAGAATTTATTTTGTGATTTCTTTTATTGGATCATTGCTCAGTTGAATTTCTTGCATACACTTATGCACAAATACCCTTGGAAAAGGTATTAATCCATCTCTTCCCTCTAGTTATGGGTTAAATAACAGGATAGATTGGGTTCTATAGCCTTGGCTGGCAACCAGTCTACCACAGAAAGCAATGGCAACCTTTTGATAATCTTCTGCCCAGTCAGTCATGTCTTTCTTGAGACATGATTGCCCAAATCGTGTATCACGTACAGCACTTAACTGACTGATTGAATATAATAGTTGGAAACATGATTAAGGTTTCTACTGGTCATAAAGTGGGGGATCGGTTTTCTATTCTTATGAAGTAATAAATTGATCCCCTACTAATTACTACTTAATAATATAATACAAATCTTCTTCCTGTAGCTATGAGTCAAATAACAGGACAGACTGGGTTCTATAGCCTTGGCTGGCAACCAGTCTACCGCAGAAAGCAATGGCAACCTACTGCGGGGATAATCATCTGCCCAGTCAGTCATGTCTCTTTTGAGACATGATTGTCCAAAGTGTGAATCAAGTATGGCACTTAACTGACTGAAATGAAAGAAGACTAAAACTCTTGAGTAGGGTGGTGGGGGTGGTGTTGGCGGCTGGAGAAAGTTACCTCACTATTGAATAAAAGGGAAATATTCCCAAATCAAAGACTTCATAGAGCAACACAGGGTAAATGCAATGGCTACATTAGGGTTGTAAGGAGAACCTTGGCAAGGATTAAAGGGCAGAAGCAGCAAGAACATGGAAGCTTTATTCTTACTTACTTAAGTTGTTTAGTTCTCGCCAGTTCCTTCCTGATGTAGTAACAACAAACAACAAATTTAACACTGCACAACAATAAGCACAATTTGCTGACACACAGACAGACAAGTCATCAACTACCATCTTGTTTGTTGAGGACCTGTTTTCTGTATCAGCCTCTCCTCTTTAGCTTTTTCCCAATTGGCATGAAATAAACAAGAAACTTCCAGAAATTGATTAAAGATGAAAAAAAAAAAAAAAAAAAAAAAAAACTAAGTAAACTAAGTGAAGACATTTAGTCCTCATTAGGCAATGAACTATGAGAAAGACTTTGAGAGACATTATTATTTTTATTCTTTTTTTTTTAATTTTGTACGTTTTGTATGTTGCTAAATGTTTGCAGTTCTGTTTTAATACACGTATAAATATATATTGCTGTTTGAATTTTGATTTTATTGTACTGTCGATTATTTTCTTTCTGTCTATCATCTCTGATACTGTTGCCTTGTTGAACCCCCACCCCAGCCAACCGGAGATGGATAAATCCCGCCATCCTCGCTTTTGGACGATTTTATCTAAACTTATTTTTAAATGGAACTTTGTCTATGTGTGTGTATCCGTTACCTATAGACTCAGAAATGGCTGAACCGATTTTCTTGAAAATTTACACAGTTGTACTATAAGCGTCTGCGAGTGTTCTTAGCTAGGTTTTGTGTTGAGGTATCACCGATAAATATCGAAAATCGATAATTGAAAAAATCGGGTTATGGAAGGAGTGGTTCGATTTTAAATAAATTTGATACACTTATAGACAAAGACATAAGAAACGATATTCAGAAGTTTCAAGGTTGCAGTTCTTACAATAGTGCAGAAAATTGATAATATATATATAAAAGGCAAGATGTTTGTGTGTGTGTGTGTCTGTTTATCTGCCTGTATGTCCTTTATACAAATCCACAATTTTTATCCGATTCTCACCAAACTTCACACAAATATTCTTTAGGCTGAGTCTGAGCTCCAGGACCATGGATTAGTTTTAAAGCTTTCATTACACCCCAGCAACGCTGGGCTATACTGCTAGTAAAATATAAATTCACCTCTGGATACAAAAACGGGAGATGGAGAAGAATTTGGTGGTGTATAAAACAAACGTAGTGGCACTCCCTGCCAACCACTGAATTTGTGAGGAGCTCCCTCTTATCGACCCCAGTGCAATGTCACACTGGTTCCTACAGTGTATTCATTTCTATGATTGGCCGGCATAGGAGATTTTTGTGGCCAAGCATATGTGCTGATTCCTTAAGTTTTTGTAATTTCCAATGGTGTTCTCTATTATTTCAACTTTATCTTATAAGGGATGGTGATCCCCTTTCTTCCTACATATGTATAAATATTGTAAATACTACCTCATCTCAAAAATATAGACAAATAATTTTTCTTGGTTGTTAATAAGTTTTTCTTCTTTGGTGAATTCAACTTTGTAAACTTCTAAAAGGTGAACATTGTCTTTAAAGTTCTCTATGTAAATCAACTGGTAAATTTTTGTTTTGTTCCCCAAAGGCCTTTACTCCATCAAATCTTCCCAAATCATCCTTAATTCCATGCAAATGTATATGCTGAACTCAAATCGATAATTGTTTATAGAAGAAACGTACCTTTCTCTCATGTTATCGACCAGAAATAAATCTGACTATATCTCACCCCTTCCCACCGCTCTCATATCTGATTAACCGCTGAATGTCTTTAGGCGTAGGATACTGAATTCGTTCTATTTACTCCCTTTTCAGGAATCACTCCGTGATTTGTTGTTTCTGAACTCATTTTCTGCGCATTTATTGCAAAGTGGAAATAAAAAGACCGAAAAATCCTAAAACTACGTGTGAATTCAGTCTGCAGTGAATAACATTTTTGAACCGTGGTTACAGGGTGAGATAAAGTTCCACATTTTTCTTCTCGATAAAATGAAAAAAAGGTAGGTTTTTTCAATAAACAATTATTGATTTCAGTTCAGCATATACATTTGCACGGAAATAGGGATGCTTTAAAAAGATTTCAAGGGGTAAAGGCCTTCGGGGAACAAAATAAAAATTTACCAATCGATTTACACCGAGACTAATTCCATTTCCGTTTTTTCATTAGTTTAAAACATGCAGCTGATGTTTTTACATTAACCAGAATATTTATAGCATTTGCTGCTTCCTCATCCCTTTAAAAAAACATTTACAGTTTGTATGGACTATCAAAACTTTTTACCCATAATTGTTTGTTACTCAAAAATAGTTTGAACAATTAATTCTGTATCTTTATATTAAATATTTATGTAAACTGCATGAAAATTGGAAATCAAAAATCATTACAAAAGGTGATGAATATTGGAAATTCTTGGGGAACCATAGCAACATTAATCCATTTACTTTGTATTGTTATTGATGATTTGCTTGTTTTGCTTTACGACGTATCAACCCCTCTTAGGTCATTTAATGCCGAATCGAATTATTAAAGATTGAACAAAAAGTTAAGAACAATTTCAAGAAGTTTGTATATTTAACAAATTAATATATATAACAGATTTATACATTTAACAAATTTATATATTTAACACATTTTAAATTAATAAAATATTTTATAAAAATGTATATATTTAATTTGGCTGTTTAGATTTTATGGCATACCAACCACCACGGGTTATCTGAAGCTAAATCCAGCCTACATACATTATATGTATTACATATACAAGATTTGCAAACACACATTCAGTAAAACCAAGTTTTGGAATATATACCAATTTGGTAGAAATACATATATTTATGTGTGTGTGGGATAGTATTCAACCAGTCATATTTTTGAGTACATTCCGATTTCTTTTAAGAATTCGAGTATCTTGCTTGGTGTATTGTTATTGAAGTAATGGTAACTGGAGCCGACCAAGTGGCAAGAAATTAGCATAAAACTCTGAATATTCAAATATAAATAGAGAGAACTCTGCAAGGACAACTGATCTTTTTAGGTTTGAATTTTAGGTTTCATCTTTCAGATTTTTCTTTCCTTATAATGAAAGAATAAATGGCTTCTGACGATTAAGATAAAAGGAAACTTGAAAGGTAAATGAAAAACGAATATGAAAAATGGTCAAATTTTTTAGCAGCTGTGATTTCAGATAGATTCAACTCTTGTCTGTTGAAATTAATCTTACACATCCATCTCACAACACAAAATTCCTACCTTCATTTGAATTCTTCAGAGTAACTGAAAGAATTTGGAAAGTTTTCTAATGTCTGTTGAAAGCTACATGAAGAATGAAAGAAATTTTGCTATCCATTCTGATGGCAGGGTTCACAGAAGGATTAGTGAATGGTTAGAAGGTTTGAAAATTTGGATGCATTGACAAACAGGGTTTTGTTAATTTAAATTTTGAAGGAGAAACTTGTTTTTTTTTTAAAGTGAAGTGCCTTTTGTAGTCAAAATGTGAGATGGGTGTTTACATCTGGTAAAAGAAAACGAGAGGGGAGAGGGGGAGAGAGAGAGAGAGAGAGAGAGAGAGAGAGAGAAAACAAGCTTTTTTTACCTGAGAAATTACCAGTAAACCAATTGCTTGAAGAATTCAAGTTGATAATATCAAATCTGACATGGTTTCTCTCGGTGCTGAAAATATAATGCAGTCATTTTTTAATAGTTGACATCATGACACGGAAGAATTTTTTAATAGTTGACATTATAACAAGTAATAAGTATTTGAAAGCATTAATTTCTTTTCACAGCACAAAATAAAAAAATGTCCAGACAATTTATTCCAAAAATTTTTTTTGCTCAGTTTTGCAGAGTAAAATGAGATATTTTAATCCAACAAATAACTTTTAATCCATGATCGTTTAATCCATCAAATATTTTTTTCAAGGTTCAGCTTTTTACCTTTGATTGCAAACATTGCTTTATTTCCAATTACATCTTTCCTTCTTTTAAAATTGAGAAAAATGAGAGAAAAAAAAAATGAAACCTGAAATCCTTTGAAAATTTGATAGAATCCCTATTTTAAAAGGGGTAGCCAGTAATTGTACTTGCAACAAAATTTAAATCATTTTCTAATATAAGAAAAAACAAAACAAAACCTGTTATACAATTACCCTTTTCTCACTCCCACACAAACCATTGGGTATTCTAATTCAGGGGATATGAACATCTCAAATACATCAAGGTGGGTAGGCATAGAGTCACATTCAAAGGTCTGCAAAGAAAAAGCACACACAAAAAAATCAATAACAATATAATAAACACCTGATGATGGTCACAGAGACTGAACTGTTCTGTGCCTGGAAATAACATCTCTCATAAGCAAGATGAAAACAATAGTTGAAATGAATTAAAGTATAAAATAATAAGGCTTTCCAATAAAATGGCTAAAAGAAATTATCCATCTTTTAGGTAATTAGAGATAATGATGTAAATTTATTACACAAAACTGGTTTGAAAAAAAAAAACAAAAAAACCTTTGGCTGTAGCAACAAAATGAAAAATGAAAGAAGTTTTTTCATTTACATTTATAAGGAATTCTTTTCTTATTTGCTGAAAATATTTTCATTGAACATTTTTGTTAAGAAAATTATAAAAGAAAAAAAAAATCAGTAATGGAGAAAGAGAGAGAGAGTTTTGTTTAACCTCACTGGGTTATTTAATGCCAAAAAAGGTGGGGTTTTAAGATAATTTTTTAATGTTCAGTTATTGTGAGAAGGCTGATTTAGTCAGATTTTGATGAAAAATTTATTTCTTTTTATTTTAGAAAACTAAAGATGTCTTCAAGTTTTGTATTCAAACATGTATTGTTGGTAATAATTTTTTTCCTTCGAAATTGTATATTTTTATATAAAAGTCTATTTTTATGTATATATTTCTATAAAAGTCTATTTTTATGTATATATTTCTATAAAAGTCTATTTTTATGTATACATTTCTATAAAAGTCTATTTTTATGTATACATTTCTATAAAAGTCTATTTTTATGTATACATTTCTATAAAAGTCTATTTTTATGTATACATTTCTATAAAAGTCTATTTTTATGTATACATTTCTATAAAAGTCTATTTTTATGTATACATTTCTATAAAAGTCTATTTTTATGTATACATTTCTATA
The DNA here is from genome assembly GCA_037127315.1 of Ascarosepion bandense. Classification (NCBI taxonomy): domain Eukaryota; kingdom Metazoa; phylum Mollusca; class Cephalopoda; order Sepiida; family Sepiidae; genus Ascarosepion; species Ascarosepion bandense. The sequence continues at coordinate 1,316,977 of JBBBDQ010000926.1, forward strand.
AAAGTCTATTTTTATGTATACATTTCTATAAAAGTCTATTTTTATGTATACATTTCTATAAAAGTCTATTTTTATGTATACATTTCTATAAAAGTCTATTTTTATGTATACATTTCTATAAAAGTCTATTTTTATGAATACATTTCTATAAAAGTCTATTTTTATGAATACATTTCTATAAAAGTCTATTTTTATGAATATATTTCTATAAAAGTCTATTTTTATGAATATATTTCTATAAAAGTCTATTTTTATGTATATATTTTTATAAAAGTCTATTTTTATGTATATATTTTTATAAAAGTCTATTTTTATACTTTCATAGTGTTTTGACCCCAGTTTAGAGGTTAACTATTTGCCCATAGCTGTGACCCTAACAGGTGCTACCACCTCGGGTCAGGGTGAACCTGGGAACAAAGGCAATTAAGAGCAGGATCCATACTCCTCACAACCTCCTAATCAGAGGCCTTGCTGACAGATGCAGTTTACTGTCATACCCAGGACCAAATCAGTAATGGAAGAAAAGGAGTTAAGAGATGAGTGAAAAGTGGCAAGAAGGGGGGGGTTTGAAATTTGCTTACCTTGAGTAACATGTATTTATTCAATGGTTCATACCATTGCATGAGGATTACGCCAGTAGGTAAAGCCCCACAAAGATATTTATAACCATTGTAAGGGTTGCGACCAACGCAGCACTTCATACAGCCTCGGCTATCTGGAACTTTGGTGGTGGTAGCAAATTTTCTGCAAATATAAAAACCGTTTCAGAAAAAGGAAATGTCAATTAGGATAGGGTGGGTGAGTGACACATGATTGAAGGGATTGGGGTATCTGATGTAGAGTAGAGATTGATGGACGGATTTTGAAAATTATTTATGCCTCACTGGGTACTCCACAAATCTGGCCCTGTGCCAAAGTTAGCTGAGTCCAATAATATCAATGCACTAAAAATTACTTTCTTCACCTGCATATTATTTATTTACAAATCATTCTTTTTTATAAAGAGGATCAAAAACTGACATTTCATAATTGCAGTGTAAATGATACAATTTTATATTAATAAAGCAAGCTGTTTTTCGTTTCCAAAAAATTTTAAAAAATTAGTACAAGAAATTAAAAACAAAATTGAGGCTAAAATATACGTTGTTATTAAGATATAAATAAAAAAAAAACTTTTAAAAATTTCTGATCAGGTTTAAATATTTTTATTAACATCAGATATATTTCAAATTATTTCTTCCAGGATATCAAACTAAATGTTTACAGACATTTCAATCCTCACCCAACCAGGAAAAAAACATACACAAAACATCAGGTTCTCAAAGTAAGCATTTTTCAGGTTTAATATCATTTTTCAAAATGTCTCTTGTTTAGGATGATTTCACCTTTGCTAATGAATGAAGGCATTAAGAAAAGAAAAAAATCATTATTAATATTATTATTATTAATAATAATGAAGAAAAAAGACAACTGAAAAGCTGCACTGTAACGAAGAAAAGAATGAAGAAGAATCTTGGAAAGAGAATAAAGATAACTTAAATATGTGAAGGAAAACAATTATGGAGACACTTCAGAAGACAAAATGAAGGAATGGCCAATCAATTGAGATAGGCCTGGCTATGTAGAGGAGACTTTCAAAGAGAAACTGTGTTCCCCCAAGACAAGATCATAAAAACCAATTATATAAAGGCCAATGTAGATAATGTAGTTAAATATAGACTGTGTGGAAATAAAGATTGGAAAATGAAGCACGTAATCAAAGGTATGTTGTAAATTGGTGAATAAAGAATAAGCATTAGTGAGTGGGAAGGTGATTTGTTGGAAACTAGACAAGCAAATAATGGTTGACCACACAGATCAATAGTGTGCGTGTGTGTGTGTATATATATATATATATATATATATATATACACACACAGTGATGAGCTGTGATACAGCGAAACAGATCTGTCTGTGGATGACAATATTATATATATATATATATATATATATATACACACACACACAGTGGAACTTGCCGTTTGTCAGCAACCACCTGTTATTAAGGACACAGCCGATTTGCTAATGTTAATTGACTCTTAGTGAGTGACCACCTCCAGAATGTGACCAGCAACTAACATCAACAATCAAGTGCTTAAAAATAAATCCATTTTGGTTGTACACTTTGAACTTTTAAATTAGGAGAAACTAAATGAGTAATTTTGCTTCAGATCTAAATCAGGAACACTTTCTCATTGTTTTGTTTTTGTAGTGTTGTATCAAGCTGTTATTTCTTGTTGAAATGTACATTGCCTGTGTTCACCTGTTTTGTACAACATGTATTGCATTTGACATGTGCAAGGGATTTATTGCAGTCTCTGTACTGACTTGGATAAATTCAGGGATTGGAAAGATCACAATTATGTCCCTTGCTCAAATATCTATCTCTTTCAGTTCCTTTATTTTTTTGTGTATCTATCTACTCTATTTCTATCTGAGTATATCTATCTCTATGTTTCTCTAGCCACACCCACGACCTTTGTCAGTTTTTTTGTATGATTTTTTTTTTCATGTATTATTGCAGATTCTCTTTTGTTATCACTTACTTCTAAGAAAAAAACTGAAATCATATACTGTTTTTAAAGTCCACTGAATAAATATTTTTTGTGAATAAATATTTTGGTGCCTTGTTTACCATTGTAAATACATTTTTTAAAATTTTAAAATGAATTATGCTGAATAAGTTTCTTTAAAGTTAGGCCATTTTCTTATGTTCTCATTTATTTATAACCAGATTACAGGTAAAATTGTAACATGTACATTCTGATGAGTGGAATATACATTCCTGGCGTAAATAGGTCATGACTATGAGTCTTTAGTGAGCGACTACCTGTCGTATGCGACCATTTTTGATGGCAGTAGGGGTGGTTGCATATGACAGGTTCCACTGTGTGTTCGTATATATATATATATATATATATATATATATATATTTTAATCATATCACCCCAAGCAAGGCGAAAACGCCACTTATGCACAGGGGGGCTACATAAGAGTGAAAAGATTGGAAAAGAGAAAAACCGGAAACCACATCCTAAACAGGAGACAAGGGATGAGCTTCTTCACCTGTTCAATAGACGTGGGTGGAGTTGAACCAGGCGATAGAGAGAGAGAGAGAGAAAAGAATACGTTTGAGAGAACAAAACGATTTTCTGAGACTTTAAGACTTCCAATGAATCACCTAATTCAGGCCAGAATCTTGAATTTCACACAAGGAAGGAAGAAAATGCTAGCAAATCCTGCTTTAGGCTACCAGTTACTCTACTGTTGCAAGCACTTACAAGAAGAAAAAGTTCTTACCTGGGAACTAATCGTTCTGGTATTTTATTCATGGGAAGAGAAAACCTATTTGTCTGTTTACTATGTAACATTAATAAATCATGTCTATAAAGGTGTGGAGTTTTACCTGAAATGAAAATAAAAAGCATTTAGAAATGTGAACAGGTTTTACAACAGAAAAAGCAGCTATGATAAACACCATGATTGAAATCAAACTGTTACGAGAAAAGTGAATAGAAAATCAAGAGAAATATTTGATAAGAAATGCATTCGTTACTTGTAATATTTGAGCAAGAAAGTTCTTAGTAGCAGTGGAAATTTTCATAGTATTTCAAAACAGAATATCTAATATTTAAGGCTGAAACATGAATTACCTCTACAGTTTTTTTTTCCTTAGATTTAAAAAAAAAAAAAGAAAAAAAAAGAAAAAAAAAAGAAAAAAAAGAAAAAAAAAAGAAAAAAAAAGAAGAAAAAAGAAGAAAAAAGAAAAAAAAAGAAGAAAAAAGAAGAAAAAAAGAAGAAAAAAAAGAAAAAAAAGAAAAAAAAGAAAAAAAAAGAAAAAAAGAAAAAAAAAGAAAAAAAGAAGAAAAAAAGAAAAAAAGAAGAAAAAAAAGAAAAAAAAAAGAAAAAAAAAGAAAAAAAAAGAAAAAAAAAGAAAAAAAAAGAAGAAAAAAATCAAGCAATTTGCTTTTAATCCTGTGAAGAGGAACAAAAAGATGTTTTTGAACATTAAAAAATTTTGGTCATTTTGTCATGTAATTTTCATATGTAGTTTTCCAGTTTTAACTCAAATGTCACATGAAATAGAATTAAAGAAACTGAATATAGAAAAATAAATTATTAACATTAGCTTAGCTAAATTTAATCAAAGCAAAATTAAATAATTTAAGTGAAATATTTTTGTTTGTCTAAAGCCAAAGTTGATTAAAAAAATATTTGGTTCGGCTCAAATTTGGTTCTCATAACAAGTGGAGGACAAATGGCAAAAATAACATTAAAAGATGAAACCACAAACACTGTGTTTTTATTTCTTTCAATCTCTCTCTCTCTCTCTATCTGTTAGGCAATGCACCATACTTTTATTTATTCAACATAAATTGGTCAGTGTCCTCTACTTTGCCATGAAGGTGAGTTAAAAAAAAACAAAACTTCCCTCTGTCTCTTTTACAAATACTTTCATGTCTTCTGCTCTGATGAGCTAGCTCCCTGGTGCCCCTCTGCATGAATTTACTCAAGCTACTAAACTAGCAACTAGGTTCCACCCTTTTACAGTGAAACCAATCAAATGTAACTGCGATTTCTACTTTAGCAGCTTCTTTTGTTGCACTTCCTGCCTGTGGAATTCCCTTCCGTATACTTGCTTCCCTGAAAACTACAATCTCTAAGAATTTAAATGCAATGTCAATTGACATCTCTAAACTTGACTCCCACCCTTTCCCTGACAAACCTTGTGTCATGTTCTTCTTTCCCACTCTACTCTCATGCAGCTCTCTTCACACCTGTATTCTCATTCTTTTCTCACTCATTCTCTGACTCTCCTGTAACTTGTTCCTCTTTCTCATCTCACTTCTTCTGTAACCCCCTGCACACCAGTAGCAGTACTGCCTTGCTTGGGTGAAATGATTAAAAAAAGACCAACTTACTTGATATTGACATGAGAACATCTTTGATGACATACAACCATACACATCGACGAGCGTGGAGCTGTAGAGAAAAAAAATAAAAAATAAAAATAATAGATTAAAAAAAAAGTGGAAGAAAGAAAGAGATTTACTTTTATCAGAGTTCATAAATTTAAAAAAAATATTAATTTATCCTCAGAATTTAAAAAAGAAATTTGCTTGCCAAAATTGAAACATTGAATACTGCTGCCATATCTGGTTGGGTGCCCCGGCTGCTCTCCTTGGGCTTCTTGACAAAGTACAAAGGAGGATCTGTAACGTGGTTGATACTGACTTGGCAGACCAGCTGCAACCACTCTCTCACCGGCGTGATGCGGCTTCTCTGTGCCTCTTTTACAAGTACTTTCATTGCTTCTGCTCCGATGAAATTAGATCACTGGTGCCGCCTAAGCACGAATTTACACGAGATACTAGATTAATAACTAGGTCCCACCCTTTTACGGTTAAACAGATAAGATGTAATCGTAAATTCTACTCCAACAGCTTCTTTTCTCGCGCTTCCCGCCTGTGGAATTCCCTTCCACAAGTCTGCTTTCCTGACAGCTACAATCTCCAGGTGTTTAAATTTAGGGTCAATAGACACCTCCTATCACACTAACTCCCAATTATAACCAGAAAACTCATCTACCCAACCCTCATTCTCGATATCCTTACCCGTCTATCACCCACTCTCTGACATTTCCTATATTTAACCATCCATTCTCCACTCTGTGAAGCACCCCCCCCCCCCCACGCAGTAGTGGCAGTGGCATTTTTTTTTTTTTTTAAAATCGTATCACCCCGAGCAAGGCGTAACACCACTGATGTGCAGGGGGCTACGTAATAGTGAAAAGATTGGAAAAGAGAAAAACCAGAAACCACATCCTAAACAGGGAACAAGGGATGAGCCTCTTAACCTGTTCAATAGATATAGGTGGAGTATGAACCGGCCGATATGTTAGTCTATCTACTCCAATTGAAAAAAGAAAAAGAAAAGAGTGAAAAGAGTGGAAAAGAGAAAGCCGGAAACCTAAACAGGGAACAAGGGATGAGCCTCTTCACCTGTTCAATAGACGTGGGTGGAGTGTGGACCGGGCGATAGATAGATCTATCTACTCCAATTGAGAAAAAAAAAACGAAGTGAGAAGATTGGAAAAGAGAAAGCCGGAAACCACATCCTAAACAGGGAACAAGGGATGAGCCTCTTAACTTGCTCGGGGTGAAACGCTTATAAGAAAAAAAAAAAAACTTCTTCGCATTTCTCAAGTCATTTGTTTTTAGACTTGACAAAATAAAAGAAAGAACTCATACGGTGCAGTGGGGTGGGGGAATGATCGTTCACACATGGATTCATATGAAAGAGGGTGTGTCATGATCTGTAAAAATGTGTTGAATTTTATAGATACATTGTCTCATACACCACACTATCAGAAAATAAGAGTGACAACTACAGTAATTTTATAACCAAAAAGTAACTAAAATTAAATAAATTAAATTATAGAGAATATTTTCTTAAATTTTTAAGAATACTTAAAAGGGGTTGGTGTCATATTCCTCAATTATTTTTTAAAGATTAAAGACCCACCCCAGTCTACATTAGATAATAATCAAGCTGTCTGAAAGGGTTAAAAAGCTGTCAAAGTAAATAAACAATCTACTGTCGTGTTGAAAAACATGTTGCAGGTGGAATATTGGCTGGCAAACATATATTGGCTGATGGAAGACAAAAACAAACAAAACAAAGACTTAGGTAAAAATATATATATCACCAAGTTTATTTTTGTTAAAACAAATACGTAAACAAATTTAATGTTGCATTCCACTGGACAAAATATAATTCTGTAAGATCATAGAGAGGGTGAAAATAGTGTTGATCTTAAAAGGGGCAGTTTTGGTACTCACTAGAGAGTGTTGTCCTGAAAAGGACTATTTATTGCCTATTGTTGCTGCTGGCGAGGGTGGCTGGAATGAGGAGCTACCTGGAGCGGCAGGAGCTGAAAATAATGATTCCTTGGCCTGTGGGCTGGCTGTCAACTGCTAGAACAGATATTATACTTTGATCCTCATCATCTTGACTGCAGAATGTCTGGGTAGTGTTTACACAGCACTACTGGTAGTGTAATATAACAATCTGGCCCCACCCGAGGAAGGCTGATGCAAGTGGGGGTGTTTCCGGTCGTTGAAAGGAACGGATGTTTGTTTGACCTTATTTCCGGCAGTAGCGGAAATGGCTACAGAGGCAAACAGAACAGGTATCTCTGAGAATTACGTGGGTGTGCGTGGGCGAGGCAAAAACCGGAAGAAAAAGTCCCGGTTTGGAGATTATAAAAAGACCTCGGCGCACGGATTCACCAGACAGACAGACCAGAGTAGCAGTAGAGAGAGAGAGACACAACAGATACGACGACACTTCCGTCAACCCTTAGAAGCGCGCTCTCTCACTCTCTGTTCCCTAGGCTACACGGTTCATCGTCATTAATAAAAATATAATTCATATTTTTATATATATGCGTGTTTGTTGTTTGTCGATATACAACAGTAGAAGAGCTGCAGAGGTGGTCAATGATCAAAGCAGAGGGTTCTCCAGAAGGACTCAATGGCCAAGTGCATGGCCCATGCCATATTCTGTGGTCTTCAGTTGTTGGTCAAGAACTTAGAGAAAAGATGGGCACTGCCAAGCTACCCACTGAAAGGATTATGAGGAAGAGAATCAAAACAACAACCATACTAAATCAAGAGAACCTAGATCAGCAATGGCCATGACAAGTGAGTAACTGGAACAACCAACACCATCGAGTTACCAATGCAGGGAACATCCATTGGAACATGTAATGTTTGCATTCTCTATACTTTTAGTATAGTAAATGCCGGAACTCCTGAGAGTCACCAACAACAGATTGGACTAGAAGAGGTTAACCTTTTCTTTTGCCCTGATGAGTTTGAGTTTTGTTTTAATATCAACATCTATGGGTTATTTAATACCAAAATAGTGGGGTTTTAAGGTATTCTTTTTAATGTTTGGTTATAGTGAGAAGGTTGATTTAATCAGATTTTAATGAGAATTTTGTTTTATTCTTTTTTATTTTAGAAAACTGAAAATGTCTTCGTTTTGTATTCAAAAATGCTCTGCTGAGAATTTTCTCCCTTCAAAAATGTATTGTTGGTAATATTTTTTCTTCAAAAATGTATATTTTTTTTTTATAAAAGTTCATTTTTATACTTTCATAGTGTTTTGACCCAAGTTTAGGGGGTTAACTATTTACCCATAGATGGGACCCTAACAGGTGCTACCACCCCGGGTCAGGGTAGACCTGGAAACAACAGCAATTAAGAGGTGGTTCCACGCTTCTCACAACCTCTCCATCAGAGGCTTTGCTGCCGGATGCAGTTTACCGTCATACCCAGGACCCTACCCTGATGATTGAAGCAGTCAAAGGACTGATGACGATCATGTCAGATTATGCACACCCTCCCAGAAAATTTAACTATGGTCTGCTCAGCACAGTTCTATTGGTTCTGTGGTTGTTGCAGTGTGTCTGTAACAGGCATCAGCTAGTAACCAAGTAAACCTCATTGTCTCCAGAGACTGATAGATGTTGAAAATAAGGAAAAGGTCAAAAAATATCTTGAGTGGAAATTGCAACATATTACTTTGATTGACAAAAATATATTCATTGACAAAGATGATGGGGTGTTACATCAAAGACAGAAACCAACAAAGACATGATTGACATTAATTAAGCAACATTCTGAAAAAGCAAAAATGCATAGGAATTTTGGGACATATAAGTCTGGGGGTATCTGGCCGAAAACAGAAGAGAGCATGGACAGACAAACAGAGAAAAAACTTTTGCTGATTAACAATTCCCTGACAGCTCTTGTGTGTGAGCGATATCTCTCCGGCTACTCTCCTACTCCATACAACCCTTAATGATGAAGAATGAAAAAAAATTTGGCTTATATTTTTATATATACTTGTTCCCTATTGTCTATCAAGACAATTTTTGTTTTTCAGCAGTAGTGTAATAAACAACAAAATCAAACACAATGAATTAAAACAATTATTTAAAGAAAAGCACTTAATGTCTACAATGTAAACCTGTTTTCCTATAAAAGAGTAATCTTTGAAAATTACTTACCAGTTCTAGAGAAGATTCATGTAATTCATTGAGATTGAGTGTGTACAAGCCCTCATTGGCACCAATCAAAATATATTGGTCTAGAGAGAGAGAGAAAAAAAAAAAGAAGAGGTAAGAATTTAAAAAAAAAAAGATCATCAATTTGACATCACTTATGATCTAATCATCGCTTAGGATTAAACATCTCTGACACCAAAGTGGATCGTTTGAAGACATATACCAGAAGAATGGTTAGGAGAAAAGCAACAAAATATACTCAGAGCAAAGTTACTTACCACGCGTATCAGGATGCACCCAACTTGCTGTACAATTGATGTGAAGAGGGCAACCATTGAATACTTTAGAGAAACAAGCACCCATCTGGGGGGAAAAAAATAAATTTATTTACTGGATTTAAAAGCAATTTAGAAATACAAGATAATTAAAAAGACTGCCACCAAAAACTTTAATTTTAAATTAAATTAATTTTGATTTGTAAAATATCAATGATTGTTACCTATTTAATATGAGTAAATATAGAAAGAAAAATTGACAGTAAGCTGATCACATGACCTCAGAACCTCTAAGAGAATTGGTGATATGACTGAACCTCAGTGCTAATATTAAGACATCAAGCAAGAAGACGGAGCAAGAAGGAATGATAGATTCATGCCTTTTCTCAGGCTATTAATGCAAATTGAAGATTTTTGCTATCCTTGTCAATAAACATGACATCTTTTCACACTGCCACAAAGGGAACATTTAGTCAATACCCAAGTAAAAATTAACAATGAATAAAATTTCTAAATAGTTATAGGATATTTTCTACCTTTTCCTTTTTGCAGTGCATGAAAAGTTTGGAAGATCTGTTTAAACCTATAGAACTATGTTAAAAGAAATTCAGACACTTTGTATTCGTCTTACAGTTTCTTCTAATATAAAATTTCACTGTTTAAAATAGTTGAGATATCAACTGGAACATGCGTATACACTAAAATTTATTGACAATAAAAAGAAATTCCTATCTCAATTTGGTGACATAATTGTAAATTCAATCCCTGAACTGGGTAGAGTGAATACTTGGACTCAGGGCAAGCAATAACTGAACTGTACTAAAAATAAAAACTAGGCAAGATATCCCTAAACACAGTCTGCTGAATGCAAATAATCTATCTGCATAGATTAAATAAAGAGCTCAGCTTGAAATTCTCTAAAGGTTACCTAGACCAAGAAGCACCTGATGATGATCAGAGGGCACAGTGGCCAAAAAAAAAAAGAAGAAAACTGTGATAACAACAACAATGAGGATAATTGTCCACATGTAGATAATAAAACAAAATCTATTTAGAAGAATTCCTTTATGTTATGGGCAAAAAAAAATAAAACTGGCAGATGTAGTGCAGAGGTGTGTATTCCTTAAATAGGTAACTGAGCCTTGCTTTATCATGATAGTTTTCTGTAGTCTAATTTATAGGGTACACTTTAGTTAAAGGAGCCATTTTCCTAGTCAAAAATAAAAATACAGGTTTCTTTCCTATAAAGTGTTACATTTTTCTTTAGTAAGGAATTTTTGATCTCTTGGTTGGCTGGCATTTAATTTCACAGTTTAAAAGAACATGGATGTTATCTCAAACACGTGGCCATTAAAATAAAATTTATTAAAAGAAACATTATCATATCTATTATAATAAAGACCATTGTGCGTGTTCGTGTGCATATATATATATATATATATATATATATATATATAAAAATGGATTTCTGATTATTAGTTTGGATGATACATATTTCACCGCTTTGGTGTTTTTAGTGCAGCTCTTCAGATCCAAATGGTACAACAATGGGTAATCGAAATATCACCCCACCAACAAACCCCAAAATGGGTGGGGGGTGATATTTCGATTACCCATTGTTGTACTATTTGGATATGAAGAGCCACGCTAAGAACACCAAAGCGGTGAAATATGTATCATCCAAACTAATAATCAGAAATCCGTTATAAAATATTACTCTGTTAAATAAATGAATTTAACATTGAGTTCTCTCGAGTTCATCTCTTTTGGAATTTACATGCATTACATACCAAGTGTACTACAATATATATATATATATATATATATATATAGTTAATTTCCCTCCTGTCATGCTCATGGAGAGACAATAGCGAGACAGTGTCAGTTCAGTTCATACTCTTTACTACCAGTTATGAAAGCACTTACTGCATGTTTGCTCTTTAACAATGGCTTAATATTTTATTTTTTTGCAATAATTATGTCATTGAGTAGTGAATATATATATATATATATATATATATATAAGTGCCGCCACAAGGTAAATTATTCGAATACTTACATTTAGAATTTAAATCCCCGTTGACGAGATGTTAGAATATAAATTAAAAGGATTCAATTTAAGTTTTAATCTTAATTTTACCCTAACGTTAACCTTAAAAAGTATTTTAACCCCCCTACCTTCCTATCCCAAGCTCCTTTAATTGCCTATCTTTAGAAAATATGGATTCTTTTACTAAACCCCTTTTTCCTTGGTTAACACACACACACATATATATATATATATATATATATATATATATATATATATATTCTCTAATATTTTTTCTCTAATAATTTTTAAACTGATAACTTCCTGTAATTGGCATTTAACTTGCTTCTAACTAAAAGGTTTAATCAAATAAACTTAAAAATTTTTTTAAAAATCTTATTTTGAAACCCATTCCTTCTCGCCGAAATACACCTCTTCAAACAGCCCAAAATCTTAACTTTAAAAGTAATTTAACTCATTTAGTTGTCTATCTTTATAAAATATGAACTCCTATTCGTCCCCTTCCTAAATATACCATTTCAACACCCTGTAACCCCACGACTACCAGCTCTGTACTTTTCCACTTTGTGAGTGTTGTTAACAAAAAACCCTTCCACACTCTAACTCAGGGGCTTGCCATTTGGAAAAACAATGTTGCTGACGTGACGTAGAGTCTCTATTAGAGATCCTATGTCGAAATGTGCATCTGACACCTTTGAATTTTGAAAATTTTCTCTAATTTATATATATATATATATATATATATATATATATATATATATATATATTAGAAGTTATGTTACAGTAAACTATGTTTTTATTATAATCTTATTATAAAAATATTACCACACACACACACACACACACACACACACACACACAAAATATTTTCCTCTTGTCACGCGCAAGGGTTTGTATTATTTCTTTTCCCTATGTCTTAAGATACTCAATAGTAGGTACATCAATATATATGTTGGCATCATTTTAAATGGCATATTTATATATTTTGACAGCACAGACCCACTTGTGTGTATGTGTGTGTGCGTGTATATATATATAAATATGGAAGAGCATTAATTGCATTTTCATCAGCATAGTGATACTGGGCCTTGAGGTAAGGTTTTAAAAAAAATGACAAATGCACTTTTGAAATGAAATTACAGCAGAGTAGGAGTCCTGTCCAATAAATTTGAGACCCCCCCCCCCACCATTAAAAAAAAACAAAACTTTAGACTAAATCCAAAAATTATTTTCATTCTGTTGCCAAATATCCATTTCTCATTGAAAATTTGGGCATAATTTGTTATTTTCACATTAAAAAAATCTAAAAATATACTTTAAATATCACATTTTCCAAAGACAACATTGCAGATGCTTTTATTCTGGTGTTACTGAGAGAAATGGAGATAAAGGGGTTGACAATATTAAGAAGCATGGTAATAGGATTTAAATTATCAACAGAAAAAAAACTGTCAGTGCCTACTATTATAAATGAACCTGAGGTTATGCCATTTTTGTTACTTCTAACAATATGTAAGAGTGACAAGGGAGATCCCCTAACAGACTTCTCCACTCTCACATAGCACAAACTTTGTGATAACTCTATTCGGGCATGAAAAGTCATCAAAAGCCTTGACTCTGTAAAGGTTACTGGTCCGGATAAAATCCCAGTGGTTAAAAACCTTAGTCCAGAGTTATCTCCAGTCTTGGTAAAATTGTTCAGTTGTTGTCTGAAGAAATGTTCCACAAATCTAAGGAAGGTATCAACTGTCTGTTCTATCTTCATCCCCATTTCAATATCAATCCATAAGTCTTAGTGCCATCAGCAAACTCTGAGTTTCTTAACAAGAAAGTTGTTCATGATGTCAATAAAAACAACCTATCGAGTGATAAGCAGTACGGATGTTGCTCTTCTAGGTTCACTGCTGATGTCCTATCATAACATGCAGAATCGGTATTTATAAAACACTTTTTAATAATTAAACGTGTGCAATCACATTCGATATTCGGTTTTGACAAGGTTTGATAAAGGGGGTCACTTATACAAACTCTCCAGCTGTAGAATACCTGGAAAAGTTCTCATAAACATCGTCCTTCCTATCAGATGGGTCCTTGAAGAACATTGCCAATAGATAGTCTTCTGAAAGCCGTAAGATCAATGCAGGCATTACACAAGGCTCACTGCTTGTTTATACTGTCTTTATGCTTTATATTAACAATCTGCCTCAGAATATACTCGGATTGTTAGTAAATATCTATGCAGATGATTTGACAGTCTATGAGTGCACAGTCAAAAAATCAAGATGATCTGATAGATGATCTCTCATCTGATTTACTATTAACAGCTCAAGGGGGTGGGAGTAAAACTGGCTTGTAACTTTCATTACCTCAAAAACCAAGTTAGTAAATGTTCATCATTGACAAGTTGATCCAGAATTCTTACCAGTCACAACAAATGATTGCACTCTCAATGACTCTTCTGGTTTTGAGCGTCTATTGGGACTCAGTTTCACCCCAGACCTCGACAGCATACAAGAACCAAGTGGTTATACCAAATTTTATCTTTTATGAAATTACTTTCAAAGGAAATGGTAAATTTTTTTAACAGCATTTTGTTTGAGATATAATAATTATTTTTTATTTTTCAAGCTAACAGATGATTTATATTTTGGTGGAGCCATGCCCAGTTGTATCATCAGCCAACTATCAGTTCATAAAAGTAATCATGTTGAACAGAAAGAACAATAATGATAAGATGAAACTAAAAATCAGTTCCTCAAGATATTTTCTTCTTCAATCATCTTCCAGAATTAAACAGCCAATCAGTTTAAAAATATTTTCCTCTTCAATCATCTTTCAGAATTAAACAGCCAATCAGTTTAAAAATATTTTCCTCTTCAATTATCTTTCAGAATTAAACAGCAAATCAGTTTAAAGATCAAAATCAAACAAAGTTTTGTTCTAAGTTGAGAAAGCTTTCAGAATCAAATCACAAAAAATCAATTGCTTAATATGAACTTTTTACTTAAAGAAAATTTTTTGAAGAATCTTTAGTGGGTTGTTTATCTATTCTTTTTCTGTTAGTAGTGGGAGTCCGTTCTAGTGAAGGGTAGCTGTATATTGTTGCAGGTTAACGAAATTTGGCTTTGTGGTAGATAGCCCATTATAAGTCATAAAATGATTATAAAATCAAGAAAAGTAATTTGAGTTGAAAATAACATTTATATATACACATATCAATTAATGTTTTTACAATTAAAGTAATACTTGAACATAGGTCCAATGAAGGTTAAAATGTTAATGGAAAATAATAATACTGAAAAAGATAACAAGTACTTAGGAATGTGAGGGGCGGAGGTATGTGAGGAATGTCTTTGAAGTAGTCGCTCCTTAGGTCAGTGAGTACTTTTGAGACAGGAGAAAAGGAAAGAGACAAGCATAGTAGCTGCTCGACTTAGGTCAAGGGGATTGGTTACACTCTTCTCCTCAGTCTCTGCCCATCTGCTGGGGTCTTGTCTATATCCGCTTTTTATATCTGCTTTTTGGAGCAAAAGCAGCTTGTTTGGAATTTCATACTTGTATTTGATTCTGGGCTTCCCATTGGCTGGTAAATAAAATTTGTGTAGGCTCACGAAATGGAAATTTGATATTTAATTAATTTTTACTTTTCAACCTGAACATCTGTGCAAACTCGGATGCGCAATGACGACTTTTGTTCATTTGCTTTTTGGTCAGTATAGAGCAAACATCTGGTCCCTTGCTTTTGCTCAGTGGGTATCACCACAAATCATTTTTTTTAAATTAAGAGGAACATTTCGTTTAGAGATGAAAAATTACATTGCATAATTGAAAAGTGCAAGCATAATAAAACATCTTTGCCCTGGCAGAATCCACTTATTATCATTTGATTAAAAGAAGTAATGTAGATTTTAAAATTTATAATTACTTATATGCAGAAAAATTTGTTTAAAATATTTCCACATGGTTGAATATCACAAGTTTTAAAGTCTGAAAATACTCACATGGACTTTGGGAGTTGGAGGCAGTCCATTACTAACAGGTCTGGTCTTATTCTATATACAGAGGGGGTAAAGAAAAATATATATAAAACTAAAATTGCCACCAAATGAACAAAGATTATTAACATAAAAAATGTTTAAAATGAGTATATTATTAGAAGTTAATTTAAAACTTAAGTTACAAGAAAGCTACAAAATCTAAGTTAAATGTATTGTCTCCTGAATTAATAGGAAGAAACAATAAAAATTTCATTCCTATTTTGTTAATCATATATCTGATCATCATTTAAAAGATCAATTATTTCAGTCATTAATGAATTCATTTTTACTTAGTTCTGCAATAAAACTTTATTTTTGGATTTAAAAAAAAAAAAAATATGGTGGACATGAAGGAGACTACCATCACC
Source organism: Ascarosepion bandense (assembly GCA_037127315.1). Lineage (NCBI taxonomy): Eukaryota > Metazoa > Mollusca > Cephalopoda > Sepiida > Sepiidae > Ascarosepion > Ascarosepion bandense. The sequence continues at coordinate 1,332,822 of JBBBDQ010000926.1, forward strand.
TTTAAATTTGTTGTTTTTCATTTTTTTTTTTTTCATTTTTTTTTTACTTTTTTCAGCGCAGTCTTATCAATTATTACAAAAAGTTTCTGATTATCAAAAAAATTTGAAAAATATTTCAATATTTAAATAATTTTAGTGGGAGGGTGGGGGCTTACTTTCTTATGCAACGTTATAGCAAATCAATCCTCCATTTTTGAACCACTCGCATTGGGGTCGCTTTGTTTTGTTTCTTTTTTGGGATGAGTTGTTGCTCTTGTTTCTGTCTTTTTTTTTTTTGAGTTCTTATGATGGCATCTTCCTCGGAAACTCCAAGAATGCATTTATTCAAAAATTTCGCAAAGGATTCAGTTGTTGAATATGCGCAAGCAAAAAAGTTAATTACACAGGATTGATATACTATAAGATTATATGAAAAACTGAGCTTCCCCCGCTAAAATAGTTTAAATGTTGAAATTTTTACAAATTTTTTGGTCAATCGGAAAGTTTAGGGTTTAATCGATAAGATTACACTGAAAAAAAGTAAAAAAAAAAAAAAAAACGATAATCAACCAATTTACAGGTGGTGGTAATGTCATACTGGCGAGTAGTTCCAAAATGGAGGATCGATTTACTATAACGTATCAAAAAACTGAGCCCCCACCCAAAAATTGTTGAAATACTAAAATTTTTCCAAATTTTTTTTGTCAATTGGAAAGTTTAGGGTGTAATCGATAAGATTGCACTGAAAAAGTAAAAAAAAACAAAAAAAAAACAACAAATTTAAAAGGTGGTGGTAGTTTCTTTCAGGTCCGCAAAAAAAAAAAAAAAAAAAATATATATATATATATATATATATATATATATATATATATATATATAATAACAAAACTTTAAAATCTCAAGAAAATAAATAATAGTGAAATAAATTTACAGTTTCTTTCTTTTCTCGACGTTTTGGTGGCAACATTGGAGGTTTCTCTTCATTTGTGAAAATTCCCCCATTTTCTGTTGTGTGTTTAATCTCGCCATTCTGTTGTTGATGGTGCTTTTTCTTTGGTGGAAGCTCTGGAGGGTTATCTTCGGGCATGTCTGTTGGCCTCTTCGTTCTGGGACACAGTGTCACCATCCGGTCTATCAAGCCCTCAACATCAGGACCTTCGTCTGTCTCAAGTTCCTCGTCTTCATCATTGCAAGCCGTCTCTCCTTCGTGTTTCTCTTCACTATCAGAAATACTAGCAGATGGCTGAAAAATAAATAAATAAAACGTATGGAATTTTGACGTCATCCAAGATCAACCAAATGTTAATAAAGACAAGCAAGAAGAAAAACCCTACGATGATAACAGCATTAAAAAAAATAATAAAAAAATGCTCTCCGAATGCTTTTATTTCAAAACATTACTTCTTGAAAACTATCCAAGACTTAAAGCAATTATACTTTTTTCATGGTCCTCATTATAATCAGTTTACTACCAGAGGAGCCAAGTTTCTAATTTCTAAGTTTCAAAATTTTCTTTCCACTTTTATCTTTTAATTAAGATTTTATAGTTTTTCTAATCAGTTAGACAATATTCAAGCTTAGGAAAAAAACTCAAAACCAAAAGTCAATTTTCTGAAATATGAAATAAAAAACAAATGCAAATGTCAATCAATGATTGATGAGAAATGGCTTCAACTATTCAATATTTAACCACCAAAACAAGTTGAGCAAGTATAATATAAAAAATTCTTTTAACATGAAAGATTTTGCCAAAATAGAAATGACTAAATTGGTGGATTTCCTTGAAAAGCAAGTTTTTTGATTTTATTTTTTACCCTGATGAAACATTTTACAAGAAAAGCTTGGCCTCCACACCCCAGTCTTCATGATTTTTGAGTGGGTGATGAAAAAGGGGAGGTTGTTGGTGGAGAAAAATTAGTCTCTAAAAGTAGTTTGTATGAGTTCTAAGTTTGCTGGTAGGTATTATCTACATGGGGTAAATATTCATGTGTGAAGTCTTTCAAAAATGCCTCACATATCAGAATCCATCTCAAATTGAGGCATTAGAAAATAATCAAAATTAGTCGGCCTGATTAAAATGCCGATAAATAAGCTGAAAATGACCAGAAATTTAAAAAAAAAATTGTCCAATAGTAGAAGCACAGAAAAAATAGCTTTTTTTTTCTCCTTTTGTAAAGCAACTAAATTGTTTTTTTGTTTTATTTTGATTGATACTAACTTGAAATTGATCAAGATAATCACAAGACCAAGTGTTTTTGACTTTCAACATCATCATCATCTGCTGTAAAAAAACAAAATTAACAAATGCAGGTTAAATATTTCAATTTGGATAGAAAACAATTGCTAATGAATAAAAAAAAAAAAAGGAAAAATATTTTACCTTGCAGGAAGAATCGGACTTGGCTGGTAAAGTTGGCCTAAAAAATTAAATTAATTAAAATGAAGAAAAAAAAAAGTATAACAATATCAAAGCTAAAATGAAAATAACAAATTTATTGCATCGATTATCAAAGGAAAATCTCAGGGAATAACGTTTGAGAAAAAGCGTTACTTAGAAATCATAGTGAATATTTTTAGGAAAGAAAAGGAAGAAGATTTTACAAGTTGAATTATTCTTGGGCACCACACCAATGGATATCCATCAGTTACAACTAATGTTATCCTGTTGCTTTGAGCAATGTGTAGAATGAACAAAAATTGTTTTCAAACATGTTTTTTTTTTTAAATCATATCACCCCGAGCAAGGCCAAGGTGGTAACTGATGTGCAGGGGGCTACATAAGACTGAAAAGATTGGAAAAGAGAAAGCCGGAGACCACGTCCTAAACAGGGAACAAGGGATGAGCCTCTTCACCTGTTCAATAGATGTGGGTGGAGTGTGAACAGGGCGATAGTTTAGTCTATCTACTCCAATTGGGGGGGGGGAAAGGTGGTGAACTGCTAAGTTATAACTTAAGTCCGACAACCAGAAAAATTTTTGTCATTTGAAAAACAAAACCAAACGTTCAATTAAGCATGGGAAGTTTAAGATTAAGCAAGAGAAAAACATGACTTTTGAGAGTATTTTAAAGAAAGTTGCAAACCATCCTAGACACGTTACTGCCAGTAAGCTAAAAAATAATTTAACTTTTTTGGTCAGTCCACGTGATACAGAGTGAGGGTCAGTTAAACTCAGGATCCTGTAACCTTGAGCCATGTGTGGAATGAATAAGGATGTTTTAAAATGCATTTAAATTTAGGATCCTGTCACTTTTAGCTCTAATTTAAAAATACAAATTGTACCTGACTATACAGGCCAATGTTGGTTGTAGAAACCAGGAGACCAGGAAATTATGTGCAAACACCTGTCATGATGCTACAGTTAACAATACCTGTATCCAGCTTTCTTTTCCTCCTTATGTCAGGCTAAGTTAAATGAACTAAACATCTGTGATCATAGTTATGCCACATGATCTCAAGCCAGACTAAATAATAGAATATCATTCTACTGATTCATTTTGTAAAGCAAAATCTGCCCAGAATAATTCACAAACAAGAAAAACAAGACTAAAAAGGTTTTAACAGGATGTTTGAGTGTGTGTGTGTGTGTGTGTAAGGGGTGGACTTTTTACATGCCCTACTACCTTAAACAATGGCAATATTTATGTGACATTTAAAAAAAAATATTTATAATTTTTTTTAGTAAAACTTCAAATTCAAAATGAAAAAAAAAAAAAAATTCATGAACTCATTTACCAGAAAAAACAAACAAACAAAAAAATACTGGTGATATCTAAAAAGAGAAAATTGATAAATAAAAAAAATCATAGAAATTTTGATGTTTTCCTTCAGATTTTAAATATGTTTTAAGATTATGAAAGATTTCAATTTTTCGAGTTCAAACTCCAAGGAAAATACTAAATTTTCTATAATTTAAGCTAAAAAAGAAGAAAAAGACATTTTTTTAAAATGATGGCACACATCCAATTGAGTTGAAAAGAAAGAAAAAAACAACAAACTGTAAAGTCAATTTCCAAAGAAATTTACAAAAGATAACATGCATTAAAAATGAAAGTTCATTTTGACAAATCAAACACAAATGTCTTTGGTGAAATATTATTTATATTATTAGACACAGACCAAAAAGAGAAAATCATGCAGAGACAATTATTCACTAATATTTATGTCACAAATGGTAGAACATGATTTCAAGACAACTGGGAACAAGCATCAAATGATTTGTAAAAGGAAGAATACATTTCAATAAAATGTTGGAAGTTTTTTTTTTTGTGGCAAGAGAGATTTAAAGGAATTTTTTTTTTACATGCTGTCAACCATCCTTAAATGTAAAACCAGTTTTTATTGATTATTTCATTACAGTGATTTGTGTAAGTCAAATTTGAAAATGGTCAAGTCTATAGGAGTTCATCAAGTGCATGTCTAACTATACTCTAAAATTAGGTCAGTTAAGGGAAACAACTCTTTGAATTCAAACTTCTTGTTAATGCAATGTCATGCTGTTGAATGGAGTCAAATTTGGGAGAGAGGATGAAGTCAGAAATATTATTTGCTGATAAATGTTAGACTTCACAGATCAATAAACGACAAAAAAAATCACTGACTTCTTTGCTAAAACTTTTCTTTTGAAGAAGATTTCAATTAATCTTTGCTTGTTTTTTAATTTTTTCCCCCTTTATCACTAATAAAGCCAACTTTTGATTCAACTATTTTTTACTTGTAACATAACATGAACAGCACTTTGGTAAAATTCAAGCTGAATTGTTAAAGAAAACTTCATAAAAAATTATTCATCTTTGAAAGAATTTCAAAATATATATTCTTTAATATATCAATTAACAAGAGATAGTAAAAATAAAAAAAAAACTATCCTGAATTCATTTTCAAGCAACATAAAACTGATGACAAGACAAACATATAAATTACCACTAAACCAATGCTACCTCTATGGTCTTGATTAAACAAATCATCCCCTGGGTAAGTAAGAAAAAAAATTCTGGCTTATGAAAACTTTAAGGCAAAAAAAGAGAGAGAAGAAAAACAAAAAACTAATGCTAAATTTTCAATATGTATGTGCAAAATCTGTGAAAATAAATACAAGAAGTGGTCCTAAATTAATTAAATTTCAATTGAAACATTGAAAGAATCCATTTTATGAGATACACTCATAAAAAAAAAAAAAAAAGTTCTCAGAACCTCTAGTGAGATATTGTAACTTCTTAATTGAATTAAAGTAAATACTGTAAACAACGAAATAGTACAGTGCCCCGGCCATTGGACTAACAACCAAATAGTACTGTGCCCTGACCATTGAACTAACAACCAAATACTACTGTGTCCTGGCCATTGGACTAACAACTAAACAGTACAATGCTCTGGCCATTGAACTAACAACTGAATAGTACAGTATGCAGGCAATTAAACTAAGAACCAAATAGTACATTGGCCATTGAACTGATAAATGAATAGTACAGTGCTCTGTCCATTGAACTAACAATCAAATAGTACAGTGCCCTGACTATTGAACTAACAACCAAATAGTATAGTGCCCTGGCCATTGAAATAAGTGAAGAGTACAGTACACTGGACATTGAACTAACAACTGAATAGTACATTGCCACGGCCATTGAATTAACTATGAAATAGTAGAGTGCACAGAACATTCAATTAAAAACCAAATAATTCAGTGCCCAGACAACTGAACTAACAACGAAATAGTACAGTGCCCTGGTCATTGAACTAACAATGAAATAGCACAGTGTCCTTGCCATTGGTCTAGTGATAAAATAGTAGAATCCCCAGGCCCTTGCACTAACAACCAGAGTGCCTTGACTATTTAAATAACAAACCAAATAGTACAGTGCCCTGGACATTGAACTAGCAATCACATAGTTCAATAGTCAGGGCACTGTACTAACAACTAAAAAGTACAGAGCACTGGCCATTGGACTAACAACTAAATAGTACAGTGCCCTGGCCATTGAAATAACAACTAAATAGTACAATACACTGGACATTGAACTAACTACGAAATAGTAGAATGCACTGGCCATTCAATTAAAAACCAAATAATTCAGTGCCCAGACAACTGAACTAACAATAAAATAGTACAGTGCCCTGGCCATTGAAATAACAACCAAATAGTACAGTGTCCTGGCCATTGGCCTAATGACCAAATAGTAGAATACAATGGCCCTTGCACTAACAACCAGAGTGCCCTGACTATTTAAATAACAAACCAAATAGTACTGTGCCCTGATCATTGAACTAACAACCAAATACTACTGTGTCCAGGCCATTGGACTAACAACTAAATAGTACAGTACACTGGCCATTGAGCTAACAACTAAATAGTACAGTACGCTGGCTATTGAACTAACAACCAAATAGTACAGCACCTTGACCATTGAAATAACAACCAAATAGTACAGTGCCCCAGCCATTAACTAACAACCAAATAGTACAGTGCCCCAGCCATTAACTAACAACCAAATAGTACGAGGCCCCAGCCATTGAAACAACAACCAAATAGTACGAGGCCTCAGCCATTGAAATAACAACCGAATAGTACGAGGTATCAGCCATTGAAATATCAAATAAAGAGTACAAGGCCTCAGCCATTGAAATAACAACCAAATAGTACGAGGCCTCAGCCATTGAAATAACAACTAAATAGTACGAGGCATCAGCCATTGAAATAACAACCAAATAGTACAGTGCCCTGGCCATTCAAATAACAACCAAATAGTACAGTGCCTTGACCATTAAAAAAAAACCATATTGTTCTGTGGCCGACCATTGAACTCACAACCAAATATTTCTGTATCCTGGCCATTGGACTAACAGCCAAATAATACAGTGCCCCAGCCATTAACTAACAACCAAATAGTACAGTGCCCCAGCCTTTCAAATAACAAACAAATAGTACTGCGCCCTGACCATTCAAATAACAAACAAATAGTACTGCGCCCTGACCATTCAAATAACAAACAAATAGTACTGCGCCCTGACCATTCAAATAACAACAAAATAGTACAGTGCCCCAGCCATTGAAATGCCAACAAAATAGTATGAGGCCTCAGCCGTTGAAATAACAACCAAATAGTACAGTGCCCTGGCCATTGAACTAACAACCAAATAGTACAGTGCCCTGGCCATTGAACTAACAACCAAATAGTACAGTGCCCTGGCCATTGAACTAACAACCAAATAGTACAGTGCCCTGGCCATTGAACTAACAACCAAATAGTACAGTGCCCTGGCCATTGAACTAACAACCAAATAGTACAGTGCCCTGGCTATTGAACTAACAACCAAATAGTACAGTGCCCTGGCCATTCAAATAACAACCAAATAGTACAGTGCCCTGGCCATTCAAATAACAACCAAATAGTACAGTGCCCTGGCCATTGAACTAACAACCAAATAGTACAGTGCCCTGGCCATTGAACTAACAACCAAATAGTACAGTGCCCTGGCCATTGAACTAACAACCAAATAGTACAGTGCCCTGGCCATTGAACTAACAACCAAATAGTACAGTGCCCTGGCCATTGAACTAACAACCAAATAGTACAGTGCCCTGGCTATTGAACTAACAACCAAATAGTACAGTGCCCTGGCCATTCAAATAACAACCAAATAGTACAGTGCCCTGGCCATTCAAATAACAACCAAATAGTACAGTGCCCTGGCCATTCAAATAACAACCAAATAGTACAGTGCCCTGAGCATTGAACTAACAACCAAATAGTACAGTGCCCCAGCCATTTACTAACAACCAAATAGTACAGTGCCTTGACCATTCAAAAAACAACCATATTGTTCTGTGGCCGACCATTGAACTCACAACCAAATACTACTGTATCCTGGCCATTGGACTAACAACCAAATAGTACGGGGCCCCAGCCATTAACTAACAACCAAATAGTAGAGAGCACTGGCCATTGAACTAACAACCAAATAGTAGAGAGCACTGGCCATTGAACTAACAACCAAATAGTAGAGAGCACTGGCCATTGAACTAACAACCAAATAGTAGAGAGCACTGGCCATTGAACTAACAACCAAATAGTAGAGAGCACTGGCCATTTGACTCACAACCAATTTTATTGTAAAAAAATAAAAACTGGGTTTATTTCAAATGAATAAACACAAGAATAAAATGCCTTTTTTTCCTCTTTTTATTTTATTAACTATTTTTTAAAAACTTTTATTAATCTAACCAGCGTAATATTAAATGGACTTTTTGAGACTGTCTATGAACACAAACCAAAAAATGCAACTTTTTATAGTAGTGGAGACATGTCAGGATAGTTTGCTTGGGTTTGTAAATAAGAAAGCTTTTTAATTGCCTTCAAGATTTATCATTATCTGCTAATATGTTACCTGTTTTCTATCAATGTCAAAGGATTATGAAGATAATGTTAGAAAACTTAATCACATTTAAAAGGGACAAAGAAAATAATAGTTGCAAATCACTGTTATGATAAATGATAGCTAAAGAATTGGTTTTAAATGACAAAAGGTGAAAAAAAGTCAGCAAAACCTTTTTAAAAAATTTGCATTTTCCTTTGATTTTTTTGTTTTTGCTAATGCAATTCAATTTGATATTTAAAGAGTGTAAAAATGGAAGAAATAAAATATATTCCAAATATTTTTAATAGAATAATATTTAATAATATTGATAAAGTCTCCACCTTCTCACAAAAACATAAATGAATAAGGAATAGTGGAATTCTTTGCTGTTCAGCAAGAGTCTCCAAGACAGTTTTGAATGTCAATGGAAACAATTACAATAGGTTAAAAATGACCATATTCAATATTTTCTATAAATTTGAACATGTTCATATATGAATAAGTAAACCTTTCTGAACAGTTTTCAGAGTTAATTAAAGAGAATTCTAGTCAGACAAAGTAGGTTTACAAGAATTTTGCATAAGGACTGTCACAATTTATTTCAGATAATTGTTGTTTATCTTTCAATAAATGTTAAATACCAAATAAGTTTTGTTTTTATTTTTTAGATGATTCTGCATTTAAATTGTTCTTTATAAAAATATCTACAAATTCAAAAACCTAAAATAATAAGCAGAAAGATTTTAACTCAAAATATGAACCAATGAGTCCACTTTTAGTCAATCAATCGAGTTGAATGAAATCTTTAACACAAGGCCAATATTGTTTGCTCAGCTTTCAAGTCTAAAGCTAATAATAATCTCATAAAAATATTTTTTAAAACAAACAATATGAAATGAACAGTTTAGCAAATGATAAAGCTCCACATCCCTAACCTACCCAGTGTTTTTATCTTTAAAGATTATCTTCAAAAAACAAAACTTAAAATAAAATTTATATTTTTATACACAAAAACAGAAAAAAAACTTGAAATTTGGTCGACTGAAATGTGTTCATTAGATAAACTTGATACCAAGAAAATGAAAATGTTGTCAACATGAGCAAATAATTGTCTACATTTGAAATTTGAATTTAGCCATGCTTTATTCAAGGCAGACAACATGCTTAGGGAAGGAAGACAAAGCGAAAGAAAGTGGGGCGGGGGGATGACAAAAATTAAGCCAAATCTCTAACATTGCCGAGGGCAGCAGCAGCAGCCAAACACCCAAAATAATGTGATACCTTTTTATTGAAAAGGTACGCTGTCTTTGCTGAAGTGTTAACTCCATCCTAGAAAAGGGAGAAGCAGGAAGAAACATATGCATAATCAGTCTACAAAGCAAAGCTTATCTTTTGAAAAAAAAAACAAAAAAAAACATAAAAAACAACAAAAAAACAAAAATTAAAAAGTAAAAAGTGCAGCAAAATACAAGCAATTCAAGAAAAAAAAGAAGCTCAACTGGATAAAGGCAGAAATAGAATCACACCAAATAATCTGAAAACTCAACCTGTTTTGCTTCTTTTTGAATTTACGAAACTGATTAAGAGAGAAATCACTTAAATTTAAAAATCCTATAAATGGAAAAATTTTAAAAACTAAATAGAAGTCTTTCAGTCATCATCAAGTTAGTGTTGACTAACTTTTGTTCATCTTCCTCCTCCTCCTAATCTCTAGAAACGCTAAATCACTCCTAGGTATTTTATGCAAAAGTAATTTTGGCAGGGAGGAAAAAAAAAAAAAAAGAAAGAAAAGAGAAAATTCTGATCCTGCCTTCTGTTGATGCCAAGAAGAAATACAAAAGCCAGTGTAAGAAGTTGACAAAAGTAAATGCTAATACAGATTAGATCAGTTCGAAAACATGAGAGACTAATTTTTAAAAAATGTTGTGAAGTATTTTCATATTTCTATTTATCATTAACTCTTCATTGTTTTGCTCGTTGATTCAATTATTCCTTCTCTCACCTTTTGATAGATATCAGCCTAAAACTAGGAAACGGACAATGGCAGTAGTCATGTCTTCATGAAAAGTGACTAAATAAAGAACCTATTTAATGGCTGAGTGGAGTAGTCAGGGACCAGTGGCAAGATTGTTCACCAAGTCACCAACAAGTAGTTGGAATTTACGTGAAATACCTCAAATAGAATAACAAAAGAGAGTCTATTTTTCCCCTAAGAAAATAATGGCTTCATTTATTTTCAGATAAGATTATTGCAAATATTGGATATTACCAGAAAGAAATTGGTAAACTTAACTAGCTAATATTTTAATGATACAGAAGAATGGTATGGAAAATCAAAGCATTTTAACTCTAGCTACAATTTATTTAGAATGTCATAAAAGTAATAAAATTAAAAAAAAAAAAAAAAAAATTTTTTTTTCTGGGAAAAAAAAATTCTAGAAAATAATAATGAAACTTTCTATAACATTATTGACAGTATTGGAGACATTTAAAGTTTATAACCTGGATGAAAATGTTTACAAATTTTACTGCCTCTATCTCATAATAACTGATAGATTTAGTGTATGCCTATGAAATAACTATTATGAGAGAGAGGCATGAGAGGTATATCGGTTGAGATTTTGTGAAGAGTACCGGGCCAGGAACTTTTCAGCACTTCGACATAATTTAATTTTTCTTGCTTGTCTGTTCTTCAGTTGTAAATAATTTGTAGATAGAACAAGGTATGATAATCATTTACCATTTGAAGAAAGGGGATGGCAGAAAGAAAGAAAAAAGTGTCTGTGTTGAACAGATGAAATTGAAGTGAAAAAATGTTTAGTGTCTTAAGTACTAACAAATTCTTGTAAGTAGAATTCAAAGCGTCCAAAACAACATACAGAGGCCTTCAGAATAAAGGATTTAAAAAGAAACGAAAAGTGGCCCTTTTAAGGAGTTGTGAGGTTTGGCTTTAGTTTGAAAATGTTATCAATTAGGTAGAAATATTTATTGAATTATGTTTAAATGAGTTGTGCAAAACCTTATTTATGTTTGACAAGGATAGAGACATGTATATTTGCAGTGGCCAATAGTGTGTGTGTGTGTGTGTGTGTGTGTGTGTGTGTGCCAGAATATCCATTCAGTTCAAAGTTGCATTAGTACAAAACAGAGACACATTCTTAAACAGTTCCTTGTATCAAGCCACATTTTGTACGTGTCATGTGCATTTGACACAGAAATGCAAATAAAGACGGGGAAAAGTGAGAGAGTGTGGTAAAGTAATGTGCAGAGCAGAAGCTGCGCACAGGTGCAAATTGAAGTTGTCATTCCTTTAGGTTCAGGCACTGCACAGAATAGGAGATGGGGTGAGCATAGTGCAGTGTAGGGAGTTGCAAAGGAGAGAAGAGCATGTTTGTTATTAAATAACAACAAGTATCACAGATAAAATGACAAGTCTCCAAGGAGACAGAAAGAAAGAAGTAAAGAATTTAGATTTTGGCATCACCAATTCCACAGATGGTTATTCAACTGAATAATCAAAGATTGTTATTGGCCTCAAGCTGAAAACATGTGAGAAAAAAAATTTTCATTTTGACTGTTATTTTGAAAATTTGGAAAGAGTAAAGGCTCCTTACTGTTCTGAAATGGGTACATCCTCTTGGGTCATTATTAAGCTACTGCGATGCCCCCTACAAGAAGAGTGGAAACAATATAGAGTAATGTCCAAAGAAGGTGTTGTTTCAGTAACTTTGAACCAAAGGTTTTATCATCAAATAAACAAATATAGCTTTATTTTTTATATTTAATTTTTTTTTTTATAGCTTCTGTTAATAGATGTGCACAAAACAAAATTATTCACTGGGAGAAAATAAAGAAACACAAGAAAGGAAAGAGTCTTTTTTTTTTTTTCCTTGAATCATCAAATTTGGTTCTTGACATCTGATTGACTAAAATCATTGTAAACAACAGTCTTAGCTTCTCCAAAGCTGAAATCCACATAAACAGTTGAGCCTACTTTATTTAAAAGATCACAAAAAGTATGGAAAATTATTATTATTTTTCTTTGGTTACAGTAAAATCACTGTCATTCTAGGAATTGAATTTTAGGCAATGTTAACATTTTGCCAAGTTTTTCAGGTTCATGCCTTTGATAGATTTTCATTGGCTCCACAGATTTTATTAACAAGTAATATTTTGACAGTTAACAATCTAAACCTGAATAATGTTTGTTGAAAGAAAGGGAGAGCAAAATTAGTATTTAAATAATTTGGCTCAAGAAAAGTCATAATCCTATTTCTTCTAATTTATTAAAAAAAGTATATATATATATATATCTTCGAAGTTTTCTGATAAAGATTGGAGAAAATTCTAATGAAAATATTTTATAAAAATTGTGGGAGGTGAGGAGGGAGGTTGACTGGCAACAGGACTTAAAAAAGCAGACGTGCACCAAACGAATTCTATTCAGCTTGTTACACTTAAGACTGTTGTTAAATTGGAGAAAGAGTAACATTAAAGAAAATCACAAAAGTTAAATAGAAAATATCTTCAACAACAGAAACAATGTGTGTGTGTGTTCCTTTTTTTTATTGTGATATTGAATAAAATTTTAAAAAAGGGGTTCAAGCTGAAAAGAAATACAAAAATACAAGGAAAGAAAGACAGGAAAAAGAAATAAAAAAATCTTTTATAGAAAGGAAATTAGGTAACAATTATAAAATAGTAAATGAGAATATTTACATTATTTTTTTTTTTTTTAAAGTATTAAATGATTCAACCCAAAAGTAGTAGGTCATTTTAGAGAAATGTGAGAGAATGTCATGCAATGATGTTAGTATCAAATAACCCATGCGCACACAGCCAATGTAGCAGCAGGAAGAGACAGAGACAATTGAAGAGCAAAACTAATTGACATGCCAGCAGATTCTGCAAATTCCAACTTATTATCTTGCAATTTGAAGTACGGCACATTTTAATCTAACAATAACTAATTCCATAGTTATTTGCAAAATTCAAATAATTCTCTAACGATCATTTATACCTTTATGTTGAATGTGCTGCCTAACAACTTCAAATCAATGTCAGTCAGTCAGTTAAGTGCCATACGTGAAACACGCTTGGGCGATCATGTCTCGAAAGAGACATGACTGACTGGGCAGAAGATTATCCCGCTGTAGGTTGCCATTGCTTTCTGTGGTAGACTGGTTGCCAGTCAAGGCTATAGAACCCAATCTGTCCTGTTATTTAACCCATAACTGGAAGGTAGAGACAGATTAATACCTTTCCCAAGGGTATTTGTGCGTAAGTGAATGAAATGAATTCAACTGGAATTTGAACTCGGCTCCCCGATTTCTTGTTCCGAGCCGATATCCACTGCACCACAACGCACATCCAATCAATGTACAAGTCGTAAAAGATTTCTTCGGGCTTACGAACCTTTAAAGACATTTTCATTTTTATCGATATTTGCGTGCACAGTATTTTAACAGTAATGAGTTTTTATTCTTTCATTTCCATTTCAAATAAAAAAAAATGGTAAAAACAAATTAAGGCTTAAAGTTTTATTCAGTTACCTTCCACTGAATCCCAATTCAACCATCAAAGGAAGTTCTTCTCCTTTGATAATTGGGCAGGTAAATGAAATTAAATCAATAATGATAAAACCCATCAAATATTTTTTCTTTTTTCTATTATTTATTTCCTTGATTGAAACAAAATTTAATCCTATAAACGAATTTATTGATATTCCTTATTTAGCTGTGCCTAATAACTGATCTGAACGAACCCCTGTAAACATAATGTTATGAGCTTCTAAGAAACCATATCTTGTTTAGATATTATCTCTAGATAGAAATAAGATATATCCCAGTAAAAAATATTGTCATGCAAAAATAAATGTTTTCAAGAGTAATTCTTGGTGTTCATTCTATTTATCCTAAGGCAAAGATCAATTGTCTTGAATCAACATTAAAAAACTTGTAAACAACTTCTGGTCAGTAATTTACAAAGAAATTTGGTTATTTGAAGAAATCAGCTAAGAAGAAAAAGTATTATTTTTAAAGAATGACATGTGGTTGTTATAATTTTAATATTGATTTTAAGTTATACAAAAAAGTCTGAACATACAATAAAAGGCAGGAAAGTATATGTATACACCTACTAAAACCCATATCTATATAAGATTTGTATTCAATAGATATTTATATTACATTTAAGTAAAAAAAATTGTATTCTTGTTGGAATACAATATATGAACATGTCAACATAAAAGTGTTTTTATTTTTAATATTTAAAAACTAAATAATAAAAAATGTATATCAATGTATTTTTAAATTTCTAAGTTTTACATAAAAAAAAAACAAAAAACAATGGAATAAAATAGCAAAACAAAGAATGGAATGCATAAAATCAAAGAATGAACTGATTCCACAACCAAAACATTCAGAAAAAAAAAAACAAAAAAAAAAAAAACACAACATCCTGTTGATAATATGTGCATTCCAATCATAAAAGGAATCATGAAAAAACTCACAGAAAATTGTTGTTTTCAATGGAGAAAAACATTAACTTTCTTAGAAATAAAACATAAAATGTTAATTAAAAAGGGAAAAATTTATCACCCAGAACAGATTTTTCTTTGTTGTTTTTTTTTTTTTTTTTTTTTTTTTTTAAAGGAAAATTTTGTTTGTTACACTCATCCTCCCCAACCTTCTCTATTGTTTGTTGCTAAAACCATTTTCCTCTCTCTGGCAAAACCATTCTTAGAACATTCTTATTGCCAATTTTTTTAATTTAATTTTTTTCAGGATTTTGTACTAAGCCACTTTAGCTTCAACAAACCATTGGTGCTAAAATAGAACTGTTACTGTGTGCACATGCAGTTTACTAATTCAATCTGCATTTCATATAGATATTTATGCTTAGTCTGACTCAAGGCCATAAACAGAGAGCACCAAATGAGAATAAAAATAACTAAATTAGCAATATTTTTGTGGGGTCATTAATCATTACATCATCATCACAAATCAGCCAAGTTTTATGAATAATAATGAAAATTTTATCCTATTGTCCTTATCTTTGTTGTCATTTTTACAATGTTTCAGCCATTGTAAGCTCCAGCCTTCTTCAGGTGCTAAAAATGTCGAACCAAACCCTTTATTACAATCACTGGGGTATATCATTCTCATTCTTTATGTGAAGCCACTTCTATTGGTCATGAGTTATCTCCCTTTAACTTAAATTTTTTTTAAAGGAGTTATTTGTTCTTGACTCTTTGGGCCAAGTCACTGGAATTAACCAACGTTTATATCCACTGGGCCATGGGTCCTTGAGGACAACAGCAAGTGAATCTCTGGGACTTATAAACCTAATGTCTCAGTAACCATTTTTTTACCAGAGTTCATATTGCAAATTTTTTTTTTTTTTGTTGATGTTAATGATTTTCACTAGTATTTTTTTTTTTTTTTTACCAGAACGCATATTGTGATCTTTTTGATGCTAATCCTAATTTTTTTTCTACTTGTTAGATTTATTCTTACAGGCTTAAGATAAACATTATATACTTTAACTTGAGGAAAATATTCTTCCAGCTGAGGAATTAATTACCTTTAGAAAAGTTTAAAATTATCCTTTTCACTGTATTTTATTTTTAAGCCTCATGTATAAAAGCAATAGGTCAGTGTGAACAGAGTCTGTTAAGTGCTATACAGGATACATGCTTTGGTGATCATGTCTCAAAAGAAATATGACTGACTGGGCAGAAGATTTTCCTACAGTAGATTGCTATTACTTCCTGCAGTAAACCAGTTGCCAACCAAGGCTACAGAACCCAATCTTTCCTGTTATTTAACCCATAGGTGGAAGGAAGAGTCGGATTAATACTTTTCTCAAGAGTATTTGCATGTAAATAAATGAAATGCATTCAACTGCAATGTAAGCTCGGCTCACCGGTTTCTTGTTCTGAGTTGATATCCACTGTACAACCATTGGTGAAGTGGATATCGACTCAGAACGACAAATCGGGGAACCGAGTTCGAATTCCAGTCAAATTCCTTGCATTCACTTACGCACAAATACCCTTGGGAAAGGTATAAATCTGTCTCTTCCCTCCAGTTATGGGTTAAATAGCAGGACAGATTGGGTTCTATAGACTTGGTTGGCAACCAGTCTACCGCAGAAAGCAATTTGGCAACCTACTGTGGGATAATCTTCTGCCCAGTCAGTCATGTCTCTTTCGAGATATGATCACCCAAAGCGTGTATCACGTATGGCATTTAACTGACTGACTGAATATAATAGTTGAAAACAATTAAAACTTCTGCTGGGCATAAATTGGGGGATCGATTTTTCTATTGTTAAGAAGTAATAAAGTGAGCCCCTACTATATACCACTTATTGATTTAATGATATATTATAATTTGTCTCTTCACATTCCAGCTATGGGCTAAATGGCAGGATAGATTGGGTTCTATAGCTTTGGTCGGCAAACAGTCTACCGCAGAAAGAAAAGGTAACCTACTGCGGAATAATCTTCTGCCCAGTCAGTCATGTCTCTTTCGAGACATGATCGCCCAAAGCGTGTATCACGTATGACACTTAACTGACTGACTGAATATAATAGTTGGACTAATGATTAAGGCTTATATTGGTCATAAAGTCGGGGATCAGTTTATTACTTCATAACAATAGGAAACCGATCCCCCACTAATTACTACACAATAATATAATAGATTTATTTTCCCTTTACCTATGAGTCAAATAACGGGACAGATTGGGTTCTATAGCCTTGGTCGACAACCAGTCTACCGCAGAAAGAAAAGGCAACCTACTGCGGAATAATCTTCTGCCCAGTCAGTCATGTCTCTTTCGAGACATGATCGCCCAAAGCGTGTATCACGTATGACACTTAACTGACTGACAGAATGTAAAATCTGCCAGAAACTAATTCACATTGTATGATTAAGACAGATTTTGTTTATCAGGGAATACAAAGTGGGAACTAAACTCAACAGTTTATTTTAATCATAAAAGGTAATTTCTAATAGATTTGACAATGATCCTTAAGAGGCAAGCTTTGTCAATATTCGTCCAATTGTTTCACGAGAATGACTGAAAATATTGCCAAGAGAATGACTGAAAATATTGTGGGTGTGGAGGATGAGGTAACAATATAAAAAAAAAAAAAAATTTGAAGCAGTGATTGTACACATATTTAAATTCTTTGAAAAACGGGAAGAATTTTTTTTTTTTTTTTTTAAATATCATTGCCAGCAGATATTAACATCCAGAAAAAAAAAATTAAACTGCTGCTGGTAATGAAATTGGATTTGTATATTTTATGAAATAAAAATTAATCTTTACTAGCCAATCAGTCACCATAGTGACATAAATAAACAAAAATACAAAGGCCCACAAATGTTTCTAGTTTGATTTTTCTTTTAACAATCAGTGTGAAATGTGTTTTAATTAAAAAGACTAAAGCTACATAACATTAGTTTGCAACCACAGAAGACATAACAGAAATACTGCTTGCATGTCACAGATAAATGAGGATGATGAGGATGAGAGATGAGAGCTGGAACTTAGCTATGAAATTGAGTATGAGATACTGATGTATGGTCGGACATCACTGGTACAACACTCATGGCAAAAAATAAAAATAAAAAGGGATGGGAAGAAAAAAAAACAAATTAAAAACAAAGAAACGAACAAAACATTTTACACAATGCAACAATCCCGAATCATTTTTCACTCCTGAATTTTTAAACTTTGGCTTTGAATCAAGAGACAAATTTGATGAGCAGATAAAAACACATTTTTTTCTTTCAAAACCCATGAGAAAATCAAGTAAAGCTGACTTTTCTAACCAAGCCTAAATGTTGCCAAAGAAATTGTCAGATTTAAAAAGAAACAAAAACCTATTATTATTGTTAAGATTAGGGTTAAAAGCCGACATTTCTATAAAGATACAACCAAAACTGATATCCCCTTTTAAATAAAAAAATTTAAATCAGGCAGAAGTTTGATGATAATGGTATTCAATTTTTTACTGAACACAAACTGGCAGGATTTCTGACAGTTTTAATTTTCCTCGGTACTTGTCCCTACAAAACAAAAAAGACATACTTGTTTTGATTTTGATCATACCAAAATGCCTATCACTTATTTTTGTGAAGCCAGCTTTTTCAGTTATAATCTTTTTATAGTAACAACAGCTGTGGATATTTAATATGATTTAACTTTTTGGAGTTATAAAGTGTTTTGCATGGATCTTATTCATTATAGTTTTTGATTCTAAATTTCAACAAAACCTTCAATTAATCTTGTTGATGATCAGAAACTGAGATTGGAACACAAAAATATGAGAAGAAAATATATTACAAATATATTTTAGTGGAAAGTTTAATCAGAGATTCAAGAACAAATGAATTTTGAATTTAAAACAGAAATTCATACAGAATTCTCTATGATTTCAACACATTGACATATATAAATTATGTTCTCCCAAGGTTTTATGTTTTCAAGATTAGTTTTTTTTTCTTAACAGTTCAACAGAGAGAAAGTAGAATTTATTTCATTTAAGTACATTACTAACTTCAAGAAACTTTATAATAGGGAATCTATAGTGGGTATCTTATCTATTCTTTTTCCGTTAGTAGTGGGAGTCCGTTCTAGTTAAGGGTAATTGTATATTGTTGCAGGTTAACGGAATTTGGCCTTGTAGTAGATAGCCCACTATAAGTCATAAAATGATTATAAAATCAAGAAAAGCAAATTGAGTTGAAAATAACATTTATATATATATATATATATATATATATATATATATATATATCAATTAATGTTTTACAATTAAAATAATACTTGAAATAAAGGTCCCAAGGAGGTCAGAAGGTTCATGGCAAATAATGAGCTAAAAGAGATAAAAGGCTTAGGAATGTGGGGAGCGGAGGTATGTGAGGAATGTCTTTGAAGTAGTCACTCCTGAGGTCAGTAAGTACTTTTGAGACAGCGGAGAAGGATAGAGGCAAGCATAGTAGCCGCTCGACTTAAGTCAAGGGGAGACACTGGTTACTCTCGCCTGTCTGTCTGTCTGCTGGGGTCTTGTCTGTATCCGCTTTTTATATCTGCTTTTTGGATCAAAACAGCTCATTTTGGATTTCACACTTGAATTTGATTCTGGACTTCCCATTGGCTGGTAAATAAAATTTGCGTCGGTTGATATTTGATTAATTTTTATTTTTCAACCGGAACATCTGCGTGAATACACCTGCGCAGAGACGATTTTTGTTCATTTGTTTTTTAGTCGATATAGAGCAAACATCTGGTCCCTCACTTTTGCTCGGTATCACCACAAATCAAAAGTTCATTTTTACCATTCTTTAACAATAAAGACTTTAAAAAGCAAAACAGAAAGACAAATATATATGGAAGAATACTTCTATTTCTTCAAGAACTAAAAGGAAATTATTTAGATTTGTAGTAAATGGATGTGCGTTGTGGTGCAGTGGATATCGGCTCGGAACGAAAAATCGAGGAGCCGAGTTCGAATTCCAGCTGAATTCATTGCATTCACTTATGCACAAATACCCTTGGGAAAGGTATTAATCCGTCTCTTCCCTCCAGTTATGGGTTAAATAGCAGGACAGATTGGGTTCTATAGCCTTGGTCGGAAACCAGTCTATCACAGAAAGCAATAGCAACCTACTGTGGGATAATCTTCTGTCCAGTCAGTCATGTCTCTTTTGAGACATTATTGCCCAAGCGTGTATCACGTATGGCACTTTACTGAATATAATAATTGAAAATATGATTAAGGCTTCTACTGGGCATAAAGTGGGGGATCGGTTTTATATAGTTATGAAGTAATAAAGTGACCCCCCACTAAATACAACTTAATATATCTCTTCTCCTTCTAGCCATGATTCAAATAAAGGACAGATTAGATTATATAGCCTTGGCTGGCAATCAGTCTACCGCAGAAAGCAAAGGCAACCTACTGTGGGATAATCTTCTGCCCAGTCAGTCATGTCTCTTTTCAGACATTATCGCCCAAGCGTGTATCACGTATAGCAATTAACTGAATGTTAGTAGATCCATTCTTATTTATCTTTGACAGCTAACTTGGAATTCCAACCAGCCTCTTTGCATTGAACATAATTAATGACTACAACTAAGAACCAAATATTCTACCATGTCTTTATATGGTGGTGATACTATTATTACTAAAGATAATAAAACCAAAACTACTACTACTAGTAGTAGTAGTCAGTTAAGTGCCATATGTGATACATACTTGGGTGATCATGTCTCAAAAGAGACATGACTGACTGGGCAGAAGATTTTTTCAACAGTAAGTTGCCATTACTTTCTACAATAAACTAGTTACCAACCAAGGCTATAGAACTTAATCAGTTCTGCTATTTAACCTATAGCTGGAGGGAGAAGTAATGGATTCATACTTTTCCCAAAAGCATTTGTGCATAAGTAAGTGCAATGAATTCTACTGAAATTTAAACACTGCTCTCCAATTTCTCATTTTGAGCCAATATCCACTGCACCACAACACACATCATAATATGAAGAGAAGGGGAGGGAGGGAAAAAAAAAACTGCTTCTTAAAATCTAAATGCAGAAAGACTTAAATACCAAGAACCTTGTAAAAAGTCAGGTTTCAGAGAATGAAAAGCTTTTTACTAAGCTTCAAATGATTCAGTTTTATTTTCAGAAGTTTAATGTCAAAAATCCAAGCTTAAAGTGTAAGGAAATATTTCACAGGTTGATATTTTCTAAGGCATTCTGTCTAGAGCAGCCTTAACCTCACTTTCCAGCCTCAGTTGAGTTCAAAATCACTCGAACGGCTTTGTTGGTGATGAATAGTTTCTCTTCAACCACTTTCCCCACAGACAAAATGTTGCCAACTTCTGGCTACTCTATTGTTATTTGCATGGCAGATGTTCTGGCAAATTACATTTCTTTGTTCTGCCAGTGCATACCTTCACAGCTAGGACTTATCATATTCCCTTCATATTCCATTGGTAAGGAGGAAGTTGCACTCAAACAGCTTCTTCCTCAGAATCACTGTGATATGAAATTAATTCTTCAGCGAATACTTCTTTGATCACTACACTCTTCAAGTCAAGGGTCAACTGTTATCTGTCCTACATATGCTCATAACATGCAACCCTTGCTCTTTCCCAGTACAGTCAGTCAGTTAAGTACCATATGTGATGCACGCTTTAGGTGATCATGTCTCGAAAGAGACATGACTGACTGGGCAGAAGATTATTCTGCAGTAGGTTATCATTGCTTTCTGCGGTAGACTGGTTGCCAGCCAAAGCTATAGAACCCAATCTGTCCTATTATTTGACTCATGGCTAGAGGGGCAAGAGAAGTATTATTAAATAGTAATTAGTGGGGGATCAGTTTATTACTTCATAACAATATAAACTGATCCCCCACTTTATGCTCATTAGAAACCTTAATTGTACTTTCAACTATTATATTCAGTCAGTCAGTTAAGTGCCATACGTGATACATGCTTCGGCGATCATGTCTTAAAAGAGACATGACTGACTGGGCAGAAGATTATCCCCACAGTAGGTTGCCATTGCTTTCTGCGGGAGACTGGTTGCCAGCAAGGCTATAGAACCCAATCTGTCCTATTATTTAACCCATAACTGGAGGGAAGAGATGGATTAATACCTTTCTCAAGGGTTTAAGGGAATGCAAAGAATTTGACTGGAATTTAAACTCGGCACCCTGATTTATCGTTCCGAGTTGATAGCCACTGCACCACAACACACATCCTCTTTCCCAGTACACCCTTACAATAAACCAAATTCAGTAATTCTCTACCTTGAGTGGTACTTAAACCTTTTATGAAGCAAAAAATAGTATTAAAAAAGAAAAAAAAATCAAACTTGTGAAGACTGAAAAAAAGCCGAGTTCAAATTCCATTTGAATTTGTTGGATTCACTTATGCGCAAATATCCTTGGGAAAGGTATTAATCCGTCTCTACCTTCCAGTTATGGGTTAAATAACAGGACAGATTGGGTTCTATAGCCTTGGCTGGCAACCAGTTTACTGCAGAAAGCAATGGCAACCTACAGCGGGATAATCTTCTGCCCAGTCAGTCATGTCTCTTTCGAGACATGATCGCCCAAGTGTGTTTCACATATGGCACTTAACTGATATACATGTGCTGAAAGAGAGGCCATGAGAAAATGAAAAGATGTGGTTTTCAAAGATTGGGGGACAGAGAGTGGAAAGTAACAATAAAAAACAAAAAAAATGAAGACTGTACACTCCAGAGAGAATCAAAACACTTCACATGAGGCCTCTCTAGGGAGTGACTAAGATGTTTGTAAAAAGAAATAGGATAGAAATAAATTGTGAATTATTTTTGATATAGCTATTGTTCAAAAACACAAATTATTTCACTATTTCTTCCATTCATTTTCTAGAGACATCACTATAGACTTTGTATCTATTTGAAATTTTTTCAATAATAAGTTAAATTTCCCAACAGCAACATTAGAACCCATTGGATAGAAATAAGATAATGTAGTATCATTTTTATAAAGTTTTAATTTAATTTTGGTAATATGTCCATATTTCGGAATACTGAAGTAATTAGTATAATCCTAACAAAGTGTGGCACTCTCATCAAAATAGACTCCAGCAACAGGTTTATAAAAATCAAATTAAAAATGTATAAGAATGAAAACACAGTACTAGTTTCCTGAAAGTATTCTTTGAGAATATTGTAGCTTGGAGTGAAATGTAACAGATGTGCTTAATATACTAAGCCATTTATAAGAGAAATATCTTTTGCATCTATGTGAGAAAAAGGGGGAATGTGTTTGATTGAAAAGAGAAGTGAAAGTAGTCCAGAAGTTTTTATATATATATATATATATATATATATATATATATATATATATATTTTTTTTTTTTTCTTTAAGAAAATGGTAAAATCAGTTATTGCAAATTGCCTGAAAACACCACTCATGGTAGAAACCTAGGTCGCATAATAACTCGTTTACAAATCAAAAATATTCAAAAGTTCTACAATATAATTGTATTGAACACTTTTTAATACAAATGTGCACTGGTCTAATCTTATTATGACCAGAAACTAAGTAATTAAACAATTATACATACATACATACATACATATATATAAGAAGTAAAAAGGATCTGTCTGTTTCTTCAATGATTCAATGAGTATCAACTGTTAAGCATCTTTATAGGAGATAAAAAGAAGCAATATGATTTAACTGATCAATGGCTTACCTTTGAAAGTATTTCTATATGACCAGATAGATGTAATAGGATTGTTAAAAGTAGATAATTTACACTGGTCAAACAAACTCACCTGAGTTTATTGCCATTGCTCTTTGTTGCTAGACATTCCAAAGCCTTTAGTATTGTCTATGTCTTTGTTGCCATTTGTACGACGTTTTATGCTCCAGCCTTCTTAAGGTGCTAGGAATTTCAAGCCGAACACTTTATTACAATCACTGGGGAATATCATCCTCATTCCTTGCGTAAAGCATCAATTGGAAGTCATGAGTTATCTCCCTCTAACCCTGCAAGTTACTAGTTCACCACTGCAGTAGCCTGGTATTGAACTCACAACTCTAAGAGTCAAGTCCTTAAGGACACATGGCCCAGTGGATATAGACGTTGGTTAGTTCCTGACTTCACTCTTAGAGTTGTGAGTTCAATACCAGGCTACAGCAGTGGTGAACAAGTAACTTGCAGGGTTAGAGGGAGATAACTCATGACTTCCAATCGAGGCTTTAGATGACATACTTCAGTGATTGTAATAAAGGGTTTGATTCAAAATTCTTAGCACTTGAAGAAGGCTGAAGTGTACAACAGCAGAAACATCGTACATATGGTAACAAAGATGAGGACAATAGTCCGAATAATGTAAATACTGTAAATTCCAAAGCCTTGATCAGATGATACAAGTTTAGTAACAGTTAGTATATGCATTTTTTGTGTTTTTTTTTTTTAAAGAGACCTTGAGATGTAACTAATTTAAATATTTTGTAAAAGTTTTTATAAATTAAATGTGAAAATTGTAAAACTAATACCTGTTATCATTTTTATAGAAATTCTGACAGTACAGTGATATCATTTAATAGCTTCAATTTTAGAGTAGCACAAACAAAATTGTTTTTAAATTTTTACTGCAAATATCAATTGTAACTTTATCCTAACATTCACACTTTATGAAAATCGAAATCTTAAAATATTTCTCAAGCTCATTAAAAACATTTAAAAAATAAGTCTCTCTCTCTCTCATATATTCCACACATATACATTGCCAGATTCTATTATTATAGTCAAGGCATTCACAATAAAATTGATATTAATTAACGTTTAGTGGATACTTATAGAAGCAAAATATGTGGATTTCAGTTTTTCATATCTATCCTTACTAAAAATATGGATAGCAACTTGTTTTTGAGGTATTAGATTTTAGGATACATTTTTATTTATTAAATAAATGCAACATACCAAAAAATTTGTTTAACATAGTATTCCAAATATCTGAATAAATTACTATTTCCTTATTTTACTTGCTAATATAGTCTGCTTGACATTCTATCATCTTCATCAATCTCTTACCCATTGATTTTTTAAACTTTTCTAGTATTTTAACTTTGACATTACTAACAACAGTAAAAAAAAAATACTGCTTCCCAGAGATCTTCTTTGCTTCAATACTGTTTTTCCTTCTCCCATAGATCTCTTTTAATGATAGATGACAACTTTTCTATTGGATTAATATCTGGAGAGGCTGGTGGCCAATACATTAACTTGGCATCTCTGAAACTTTTTTTGGCAAGGTGGGCAATAATCAGCTTTACAGCATGTGAAGAAACATTACCTTGAATGAATAAACTCTCTGCTTACAATAATTCTCTGCTTTTATCTTGTTGTTATCAACTTTAAAAGAACCTCTAATTTTATTGCTTACTATACAAGTTCAAAGCATTACACCCTTTCATGTTGTTCTTTCCATAAAGAAACCATCCTTAAACCAAAACATCATGTCCATCCAATGTAGCTCTAAATTCGTTAAAATATTATTGTTGAGTAATAAGTTTTCTTTGCTCAAAATTTCTTCTCTTCATGTTATTTAAAGTCAGCAGTTTGGTTGTTTGCATGCCTTTATTCAATGATATTAATAATTTGCATTTTTTTTTTTATTCTTTATGTTTGTAAGACAAGCCTCTTCAAATATATTTTGTTACTTATTAGCCTTCTCATTTTTCTCGAATGTCTTTTTGTAACATATTTTGTTAAGTTTATTGAGGGATGGGAACTGAACATTAGAAATTCTGAAAAAAGAAACCAAAACCCACAATCAAAATTGGAATTGAAAATATTGGCAAAATAAGAACAAGAAAAAGAGCTGCTTTTAAGAATGCCACAAAAAGAAGTTTGAGAAAAGTTAAAAAGCTAATGAGCAAGAAAAAACTGATTAATAAGCGGGAAAACATTTGAATACCTACAAAGAAGTTAAGTCAGATGAACAATTTTAAACATGAAAGAATAACAATATAAGTAATTTACCGATTCTTAAATGTAATTAAAAAAGCTATTAACAGTGCATCTCCAATTTGTCTTATTTCTACTATATTTATTCTAATGAAATGGTTTGATACATACAAAATTTTCTTTCTATAACCAGATCTGATAGGATAAAAAACAAATAGGAAACATTTCACAATCGAAAATGCTTCACTTTTATTTAAACTTCATCAGAGAATGAGATATAGAGAAGAAAGAATTAAATATACGATAAGATAAAAACAAATAAGAAACATTTAATCATCCAACACGTTTCACTTTTTATTAAAGCTTCATCAGAGAATTAGATATGGAGTAAAAGAAAAAATTGTGCTATTTTTACTTTGTAGTGTTCTTTGATTTTCATTGGTTAATCATGTTTCTCATGCATTTGACTTGCTAAACAAATGTTAGCATAATTTGTGGCACTTTGAATTCAATGAGAGATGATGCATACATTTGAAGTTCCAAGAATGTAATACATTCCAAACTTAACTGAAAAACCATAAATATTGCTTTATGTATGTAAATGTATAAGTAATAATTCTAGTTTGTCTATGTGGGATTCAGTTGATTGCATGTGTGTGTGTGTGTCTAGTAGACATTATGTTAATTTTTTGCAAGTTGGTTTTGGAATGTTTTTACATACATACTGTTTATTTTAGAGAAACATACATTAAATTCTTTAAGAATAGATTAAATAATGGTTGGTGATGTAATATGTTTTAGATGTGTGTTTATAGTTGGCAATATAGTTATTAGTCCATCAGTTAAGTGCCATATGTGAAACACACTTGGGCGATCATGTCTTGAAAGAGACATGACTGACTGGGCGAAAGATTATCCCGCAGTAGGTTGCCATTACTTTCTGCGGTAGACTGGTTGCCAGCCAAGGCTATAGAACCCAATCTGTCCTGTTATTTGACTCATAGCTAGTGGGGGGGGGTAGAGATGTATTATATTATTAAGTAGTAATTAGTGGGGGATCAGTTTATTACTTCATAACAATAGAAAACCGATCCCCCACTTTATGATCAGTAGAAGCCTCAATCATGAATCCAACTATTATATTCAGTCAGTCAGTTAAGTACCATATGTGAAACACGCTTGGGCAATCATGTCTTGAAAGAGACATGACTGACTGGGCAGAAGATTATCCCGCAGTAGGTTGCCATTGCTTTCTGTGGTAGACTGGTCGCCAACCAAGGCTATAGAACCCAATCTGTCCTGTTATTTAACCCATAACTGGAAGGAAGAGACAGATTAATACCTTTCCTAAGGGTATCTGTGTGTAAGTGAATGCAATGAATGCAACTGGAATTCGAACTCGGCTCCCCGATTTATTGTTCTGAGCCGATATCCACTGCACCACAACACAAATCCACTTATTAGTAGATAGTTTATATTAAGTAATATGGTTATAAGCAGACTCTCAAAGTACTTTTGACAAAGAATTATAGTCTTTTTTTAAAATTAAGGGGCCATTTATAAAATCAAAGTTATGGCCAGTTTTGCTTCTGTGCATTATGAGAGAGTGTGAATGATTGTCTATGTTTGTAGATATGAGCTTTTAGATTTTGTGATGTCTCTCCGATATAAATGCTTTTACATTGTAAACAATTTATTAGACAAGTACCAGCATCTGAATTTGTGTTGGATGAGGACAATAGTTCGAATAATGTAAATACTACTTCATCTCAGAAGTTTAGACACACAAATAAGGGTTTATTTTTCTTTCTGATTGTCATGGATTTGGTGGCAAAGATCCTAGTATTAGAAATAACTAATTTATTTAAAAGTTTTGTCGAAAGAGTGTTAGAGAATAGGATTATGAATTTTGTTGTTGATGTTATTGGTGGCGTGTAGCTTTTTGGATTTGTTGATTTTGTAAGCTCGTTTTTTTAGAGTTTATGTGGGTAGCTAAATCTAGAAACTTTTTCATTATAAACGTTAGCTCTGTTTATCATTGTACCTAAACAAATCCTAACAGTATCTACTGCATTTAAGAGTTATATGCATAATTAACATTTTCTGCACAAAACAGTTCAAGAAAATGTTGGTGCTTGAAAAAATGAGTCCCAGTTAAGTTTTAATCCTAAAATCATGAAAATAAAAACTTGTAATAAAAAATAGGCAGAAATAAACAAGAGAATTTTATTAATTATTGACTTTTCCCGAGTGTGGGTGGGGGGGTGTTCTTTATTATCATTATATATATATATATATATATAAATAAACTACCGGCCATAACTATTAGGCCACCCCAGTGTTTAAAAAAAAAAAAAGATGTATTTCATACAATTTTTAGTATTTATTGCTAAGTGGAGAATTTTAAATGGGGAAGAGAGCACAAAAACTGGACATCAGAACAGTTCATTTGATGCCCATATTATTGTGCAGTATTAAAAAAAGAACAATTCTATTTTCATTTAGAATTATCCACCTTGGCAATAAATACTAAAAATAGTATGAAATACATCATTTTTTTAAAAAGCTGGGGTGGGGTGGCCTAATAATTATGGCCGGTAGTGTGTGTGTGTGTATATATATATATATATATATATATATATATATATCTCAATCTACAGGGTGCGTTGGGTAAATTGTCGCTATTTGCCTTGTAAAATTTTGCAAAATAATAATAACAACAAAAGAACCATTCTATTTTCATTTAGAATTATCTACTTGGCAATAAATACTAAAAATAGTATGAAATACATAATTTGTTTTTAAAAACTTGGGTTGCCTAATAATTATGGCCAGTAGTGTATATATATATAAAAATGATTAGCAACCATTCATACAAGCTGTGTTGATACTAACACTGGTTCTGCTCACTTTCTACCTTCATTTACTGTAAAGACTGTGTCAGCTTTGTATACTTTCAGTTAAAAACATTGTCATGTTAAAAGACACAACAATAATAAATGTCCAAAGCTTTGCCAAAAAGGAAAAAAAAAAGCCAAGTTTCTATTTATTCTTTAGGCAACAAAAAGTTTGCCAAAAGAATATGATGCAGCATCCCTGAAGATGGGCTTGAAGCGAGTTTCGAAATGCTTTTATACTCAAAAAGCAGGAGTGAAAAATACGATGATAGTATTATGTTGTTTTGTATTTTGTTTTTTTCTTTAATAAAAAGAAAAAAAAATCAGATTTAAAAACAAAAATAGATAAAGAAAAAATTAAAAAACAAAAAGAAAGAATGAATGAGATATGGAAGAATGGATGGAATGAGTGATGTTGTCCAGCGAGTAGTGAATGAAATCATACGAATGAGTTGAAGGTAAAAAGGTTCCTACCTGTGCCTCAGTTCCTCATCTACAGATTCTAGTAAAGTCCTAAGGGAAGACAACATAACGCACGCTAGATTTTGTACATGAAATATACAACTTCATGTTGCCAGCCGCCATAGAGCAGCACTGGCGACGACAACGATGACAACAGCAAGTTACCCACCTCTCCATACCCAAAAGGCTACTTTTGACAAAAATGATAAATTGACAATTAAAATCAATTATCTGTATTGCCTTTTAGCTCTCACCATTTGCTTGTCATACTCCACACTGCACTGACATTGAATATTTTTCTCAAGTGGAGTCGTGTTGCCTCTCACCCTGATGACTGTACCTTCAATAATTAATGACAAGTACATGGGATCATTTTCAGAATAGAGAAAGGAAAATGTTGAACCCATGCACAGGATAATGAAGTTATCCAATCATCATTAAATCACTGATATTCTCAACTAAATTATTTTATTCTCATAATATTTGTATTGGTCAATAATTAGTTTTATACCATGAAAAGGCCTTTTTTTTTTCATTTCTTGAATAGCATTACCTATGGTGTCATAATTAATATATTAAGTAATTCCTTTCAAAATCAAAGCCAACAATAAAAAATTAAGTTTAAAACAAATATTTTTATAGAAACAAACAAAAAAGTTGGCAGATTTTGTGGTAATTAAACATAGCAACAAGAACAAAAGAAACTTTAGCCTACATTTGTATCACTTGAGAATATGAAAGGAAATGTTTTTGTAAAATTTGATTATAATTTTTGTTGTTTGATGCTTGTTTTAAATGCATCAAAAAGCTAAAAAAAAATGAAATACAATGATAAAAATGGCCTTTTCAAAGTTTAACTAAAATATTTAACAAGAATATAATTTTGCAATAATTCATTAATTACAAAATAAAAATTATAATTAATTTTTGAAGAAACAATATGATTCTTCAATAGTGGGTGAGGAGGAAAACCCCTCCCTCAGAAATAAAATTAATTCTAGGAGGGTTGATGTCATTTCTATGTCAGTCAGTGGTGCACGGAGTAGATTGGAAAATGAAAACAGAAAAACAATGCCAAATTTAGCAAAAGAAAAAGACTTTTTCTTTTTTTTTCTTTTTTTTTTTTTAGGTAGAAACAAAAAGAAAAAAGAAAAAAAAAGTAGGCACCAAAATCAATGTTCAGTTTTGACATGAAACCTTCCAGTTATCAGCCGTCTGTTAATGTGAAATCCAGAAACAATTTAATTAGACAATTCCTAACAAATGATTTAAGAATTAATTTTTTCACAACAAAATAGATTCAAAATATGAGAATAAACTTGGCTACATCAAATGAAAAAAAAACTTTTTTTTAATGCTAATAATAAGAATCTATTTTGATGATGAAATAACTTAGCTTAAATACTTTCTTTATGTCACTGAATGTTTGAATTGATGAAGGAATAAGTATGAGAAGAAACTTCAATGATTTTACAAGTATAGTAAAATATAAGAAACATTCAATGATAGCCTTGTTATTTTTTCTCATTTAGCAACTAAAAATAATTTCCATATAAATGTCTCTTTTTTTTTTTAGGGTGCTATTCTCAATATTATATATGGTTATAAAAGTGACATCTTGCTGCTTGATCTTTTCTTTGACAAGTTTTCAGAATTGAATTCAAAATTTCAACATTGAGAGTTGATTTAAAAATTTAAAAAATGTTATTGTTGTGTTTATATTCTAAAACAAAGATTATTACCTTGTTTAGAAATTCTGACACAAAGTATTTCATTATACACTTCATTACTGATAAGTTTTTCATCATTTTAGATCACATTTCATTTAGTCAATCTATTGTATTTACCAACTGAAGACTAAACTGACAAAATGTGATAAAAAGCAAGAAAATTTAAAGCATTAAAAATTTAATTTTAGACAAAATTTGTAATAAATGTCTCAAAATATTTTTAGTATTACAAATAAATATGTAAAAAAAAATATTCAAATTTTTATCAAGAAAATATATTCAATTTATGAATAAGATTTTCAAAGCAAATGATGCAATAGAATGAATAAATAATAAAGTGATAATCATTATAATAAATCAAATAAAATGATTGCTCAAATAGAAAATATTATAAGGATAAAATTCTTGTTAAGAAAGTTTTATCTTATTCTCTATTTGTTCATATAATCTTCAAACTGTTTTTATATAATATGAATGGAAGAGTTTTAAGAAACTAACAAAATAAAGATGATGTTAATAATGAAACAATAACAATTTGCCATACATCTGCAAAAATTCTGATTGTATCCGGTCATCCCACACAACAGACAGGTAACTGGCATTACTTAAAGTATTGGGTTGGAGAGACAAGAAAGTAACCAATTACAATTAGCAAATTTTTCTTCATTACCGACCCTACACTCCACTTCCTCTTAATTGATAAATTATTTTATTATTTCCTAACTTGGAAAAAGAACACAATCTGAAAAATTCTGGATTTTTCAAGTTAAAAAAATAAAAAAAATTTTTTAACAATAATAAAAAGGAAAAAAAAAAAATCTAGGTATGAAAACCACAAAGAGAAAAAATGTTATATATAATTTTTGAACGTTTCAATAGTTTCTTTTGTAAAATTTATTCTGTGATGGAATTCATTATAAAAGATGTTTTATTTCATGTTTGCCAATGTTGATATCTACTTGAAGGTGACCAAAATACAAGAAAGTCATTTAATTAGTGAACTGTGTGAGAAAGACTGAACTTTTAGTTTGCAACAAATGCACTATTTTTATACTTGAAAGTCGTTTTTATATCTCTTTACCAAAGATTGTTTTTCTAAACCAAATCTTTCAAAATCTTAATAAAAATTGTTAAGAAAATAATCTGTTTTCTGTTAGATAAATCTAACGGATCCATGAAACAGCATTAAATCCTTAAGTGTTGACAAGAATAGAAATCTCTTCTCAGGAGACAATTACAGCAAACAGAACTGTTCTTTTGATACTGTAGATCACCTGAACGCTAAAGGTCTGTGAAGATATAAATAATGTCAATATTAATTTGTCAACAGCAAGAGAATTTTTATCTCATTTACATAAGTCCTTTATATACCAATGAGAAGGATAGAGTCTTACCTGTCTCCTTACAAGTGAGAACAGTAATAAAACAAATAGTCACTAACCATAAACAGCACTTTTTTTCTTTCATATCACCTTTGTTTTTCTTTCATTTTGTGTAAACTTCAACATGCTTTGGATTCTGTGTGTACATCACTGACAGAAGATTAAACACAAATGCAACAACATATTGCCAACGAAGAAGGAATAATAAATGCTGATGGCTCAATGACGGATTATAGATTTATGGTGCATATAACAGACATGCGGACAGGTGTTGGTATCTTTAAATATGCAGAATACAAGATACACCTTCTGTGTGAGTGTGCGTATGTGCAAATCTCAGGTATAGAAACACACATACATCAACACAGCTTTGTTAAATATGCATGTTATTATCGGCTTCATTATTGTAAATCTTTCTCCCTGTTCGTTTTTAGTAGGATAGACACAAGTAATTATGACCCCCTCCTTTTTTTTTTTCTCTAAGTGAAAATTGTTCAGTGTTTACCAATCCTTAAGGACATTTAGCAACAATATTACAATATGCAGATCTTTATATGAATAATAGATGCCCAAATATCAAATTCCAATGTGTCTAACCCTCATTCTTATAGCAGAGTATCAGTGTGCATGTGTGCGTGTTTGCATGTGCTACATATAGCTAAGGTGCAACTGCAAGAAAACAAAACATACTGAATGTAAATAAGAAGCCGAAAATAAAATATAGCAGCAGCAGCAGCAGAAAAAAAAAACATGAAAGGAGTATAAAAACGGATATGAAATCTATCCAAGGTGCAAAAAGCAATAGAGAAGACTACACTTTCCAATTCTAAACAGATAGGCAAGCATGCATCTCAAAAAATGACTCAATTCAAAATTCAAAATCAGAAAAAAAAAAAAAAAAAAAAAAAAAGCAAGATTTTTAAAAAATTCCTAAGATTTAAAATTCAAATTCCTAAGATTTAAAATTCAAGTAGAAAAAATCTACTGGACAGATTTGGTCAAGGAAAGGGAGGAAAAGGATGGTCTTCTAGTGATAGATAATGAGCTCAGTGTAAAGATTTTAGCAATGTCGGTGTATTTTAATCATTGGTAATTTTAAACTGATGCAAGCATGTGAGTATTGATGAAGAAGTTGTATTATTCATAGTTGATTATATTTAGTAAAAAAGAAATTACCAACCACTAAAATATTTCAGTAGTTGGCAATTCAATAAATAGGAGATACTTAACAATTTATAGCAAGATTGACTGGCACTTTTCAAGACTAACGATACTTGTAATACCTTTTGTTGTTATTGTTTCAATGGATAAGACAGTCATGAGAGTGTGGTTTGCATGTGTTTGTTAGAGCGAATAAAACTATGCTTGTTGACCCTATGCTTCAAGTAGAGAGGAACGCAGACAAGGTTTTGTTAAAGAGCAGAGACTTGTCTAAAGTAAATAGACAAGACCAGACCCCGTGTATGCTGGGTCTACAAGAATTTTTTGACTAAGTGTACATACTTGGAATGCTCTACAGTAAAAAATTGACCTTGTGCCACATCCTGTCTTTGTGGGGAGGCTCAGGTAAATACTAAGTGTAGTTTGCTCAAGTACTCAATCAAACTTATCTGTCAACTATTAAAACTTGCCAGTGGCAAAAGTTTTGTCAAAGCAAATGGCAACAATATAGAACTGAGAGAAAGAGAAACATAAATCCCTGTCTTTCCGATAAAGGCCTTAAAGTGAACACAAATAAACTTTGTAAGAAATTTTAACCTAAGTTCGTCAATTTTGCTTTCAATGTTGACAACATGTTACTTCCCACTTCCCAATCAGTCAGTTAAGTGCCATAGGTGATGCACACTTTGGGCAATCATATCTTGAAAGAGACATGACTGACTGGGCAGAAGATTATCTCACAGTAGGTTTGCCATTGCTTTCTGTGGTAGACTGCTTGTCAGTCAAGGCTATAGAACCCAATCTGTCCTATTATTTAACCCCATAACTGGAGGGAAGAGATGGATTAATATCTTTCCTTAGGGTATTTGTGCGTAAGTAGATGCAAGGAATTCAACTGGAACTCAAACTTGGCACCCCGATTTGTCGTTCTGAGTTGATATCCATTGCCCCACAATGCACATCAGCACACCTCCCAAGAGCAAAATTAAAAATTATTTTGTCAAAATAAGTCAGTCTAATTGGGAATAAAATAAGGTTGTGTTACATTCATTCTTTTACAAATCAGGTTAGTAAAAAAAAAAAAAAAAAGAAAAAAAAAAGAAAAAAAAAGAAACTGTTCCTTTACAATAAAGATATGAATATTTTTGTATTATAACCAACACCAAAAAATACAGACAACATTTTGTTAATTTTACACTTGTTAAAATGTATCTCTGATAAACAGTTGGGTTAATTTTACAATATTTTGTGGATATTAACTTTTGAACAGCATCAATTGCTGCAGAGCAGCAGAAAGAAATATCAAGAAGTCGATAGAAATTGAGTTCCTTGTTAATTGTGGCATTAAATTTGTCATGCTACTCTATTGACTATTGAGTCTGAAAGTGTCACCTAGATTTTATGGAGTTATTTTGTATTTTTTATGCTTACTTATCTCATCTTAAAAAAAAAATATATAATAAAACAACATAAAAATGAAATTTAACTCCTGCCAGGTTCCCATAACAAAAAAATAAAAAATAAATAAAAAAAATAAAAACACAGAAACGGGTATCTAAGTCTACATATAAAATGGTAACAATGCAAAGACTGGTACAAAATTACAACATTTGGGATGAATAGATTTAGAAAAATTTAATAAAGGAATTATACGAAATGAGAAAATTTCTCCTGATTTCTTCCAGGATGCCCATTACAAAAATGTTGAATCCATTTGGATTAGAACACACACTAGCCAGGTATTCAACAAATTCGAAAATCATTTTTACATACAGAGATAAACAAGTTGCTTTGCTTTTAATCTAATCAGGACATCAGAATGAAACAAAAAAAAAAAAAGGTGGTGGGGGGGAGCACAAAAAGATAACACTATGTAGAAAAAGATTCCGGCTAGGAAGCAACAAGAAAATATGAGAGGTAATAGAACAGAGGATGTGAAAAGACAGTCTTTCTCTCTTACACTTTATGAAGAGGAAAGACTAACAACAGAGTTTGCCAACAGTTACATTCTTTGCATAGTGATGCTAGTCATCGTAGTGAACAGACAATAGAAGACATCTCTGATGAAAACATTAGTCGAAATATTTTTTTATAATATTGGCATTCTGTATACAAGTTCAAGACATTAACTCAAGCTATGATGTAAGTTGAGGAAAACGTCTATTGACCATTGAGAGACTGCTTAAAAACACGAGGAAATCGGGAAGCAACAAAAAAAAAATAAAAAGAATATTAATATTTTATGACATTAAAGAGATGATTGAAATGAGTGCCTAATACAAACAAACATTAACTTTTAACCGTCAGATTTTCTGCAAAGATAAAAACTCAGATGCCACGAAAAAGAAAATCTACAATCAGTTGAAATGAAACATGCAAGAAATACCTTCATAATATTTGTATGATAAAGATGAAAAGATTTGGTTGGTTGGTTGTTTTGTTTTACAGAATATCAATCTTGGTGGCTCATTTATTGCCAACTAAATTTTATTTATTTATTGCTGGTAATACCTTTTTCTTTCAACAATTTTATTGTTGTTTTTATATAAGTTTTGTGTCTAGAAATACTTTTTTCTTTTCGAGTATCAAGATTCATTGGGATTTGTTTTTTTTTTTAAGGGCAGGGTCCCCAAGTCCTACACTTTTATTTAACCCATGACTGGAGGGAAGGGATGGATTAATATCTTTCCCAAGGGTACCAGTGCTTAAGTGAATGCAGGATATTCAATTGGAATTCAAGCTTGGCTCACCGATTTCTCTTTCTGAGCCGATATCCACTGTACCACAATGCACATCTGTCACTAAACACTTACAGCACCTGGTATTCCCAAGCGGTCACCCATCTAAGTACTGACCAGGCTCAACGTTGCTTAACTTCAGTGATCAAGCGAGAACCGGCGTATTCAATGTGATATGGCCGTAAGCCAAAAAGATGAAAAGAAAACTTACTGTTACTAAAGAAACAGCCAAGTTTCAAGAGCTTATGGATCAATAAATTACTATGGTTGATTGGATCTTATTAGTTTGACACTCAAAATTTAACAAGTTTAGGCTAAAAATATAGTCATCAATTTATAAGAACTTTTATAAAGGTAAGAATTTTTCCTTCAAAACACTGACTAAAATTACTGCCTTAATTAAAACACGGCATTAAATTACAGAACTGGTGTCTGAAATCATTGCTTACCAATTGTGCTGTTATCGCTACTGCAATGAAAATTGACTTCATTTTTTGCTGTAACAATTTAAAGGATTTCCTTCAGAATCCTCAGCTTTTGAATTAAAAATAAATCTAGTCCAACATTATTCAGATTTTAAATATTTAGAAAAAAAAAATTAAATAAGTTTTTATCTTTAAGGCAGACAAGATTATAATCAAGTGAGTTTTCTTTTTAAAAACAAAATTATAACAGAAAACTTACTAAATTTTATTGAGCTAAAAAACACTTTTAAATCAATTTTTTGTAAATACATAGGATTATTCAATTTATACAAATGATTGATTATAGTTATTTTTAGACCAATAATATGTAGAGAGAAGCAGTTTTAGAAAACCCGACTGGTAAAAAGTAAAAAAAAAAAAAAAATCCCAGCTGCTAGTGAACAACTTATACAGGAAGCTATATGAAAATCATTCAGTAAGACAATAATATTATAAGAAATCACAATCAACTTCTTATTTTAGCCTAAATAAAAAGGAATATCAACAAATCACTTGTGCTTATTAATTCAATACTATGATGCCTCAAGATGCTAACTTAAAAGAATGATAAAATCTTCTGTCAATTTTAATGATTGACAAATTTGTTTTAAAGAGAAACATATAAGACAGTCAAAAATGTTTAAGTTAGACTCAGACACAATTAATTAAAAAAAAAGAAAAAAGAAAAAAAAAAACCAACAGAAGTTGAGGGGGGAAGTTACAAAACCAAAATGTATGTACCGATGGCAAGTTAAAACTAATCCACATGAATATGTGGGTGTAAATGCTAAGTTGTATGGTAACTGTAATGTCTCTCCACCAACACTGAAAGGATTTACATCAAAAGGTAACACAAAACAGAATTAAAAAGTACAAAAACAAACAAAAATAAACATTAAAACCAAGTGATGACAATGTTTTGGGATACAGTAAAAAAAAATAAAAATAAAAACAACAACAAAAAACAAAAAAAAAAATAAAGCAAAAATTGAGAAGAAGCCATTCAAAGCTTGACGAGACATCAATGATTTTTTTTCACATTCTTTAACCATCACAAACATGAAACAAAAAAATGAAAAAGAAAACCTTAATTGTACAGTGTTAACTAAATAATCTTAATCTAAGCTAATCTTAATCTTTTTTTCTCTTGTCACTAATTATTTCTACATTAACCAATTAAATAAAATATAATCCCAAATTAATTCAAAATAAAAAAAGTTAACTGACAACTCAAGAACCACTCAATCTTCATCAGATAAAAACAACCTTCTCAGAATTCACATCATTTTTAAAAAATGGGTTTTACTTAGGGTAATTTGTGTTGGTAAGTAAAAGTGAATAAGTCCGTAACCTAATAAGGACAAAAGCATTTATTTTATACAATATTTACTTTCCAACATAATCTTTTTTTTGTCAATACATTTAATTCAGTGGGAAATAAAATTGACATAGATCAAAGATTGTACAGTGAAAATTTTAGCTTAAAATTGAGCTAATAAATATGGGTACAGCTACAGACCTACTGATTTACCCGTGTGTGTGTGTGTGTGTGGTAGAAATATTAATTGTAAAAATGTTGTATGAATTCTAAAAGGCAGACTAGTAACATTTTTACCACAAATAAAAAAAAATATTTAGTCAGTTTGAGTCTGGTATACAATCACAGTTGTGGAGCAAGCAGTGAAGAATGAACTCCTTATAGTAGCAATGGTCTGCTAGACTAGTTAACCATAGCTCCACAACACGGACCCAATATTTAATAAAATGACTAGAATAAAAAAACATTAAAAAATGTTATTGTATCCAGTAAAGATTGAACTTACTACCTAATAGTAACAGACTGAGACTTGCTTTGGCATTATCTCAGAAACATGCTTCTTCAAAAACTACCGCTGTCCTCTCAGAATAAAATCTCATTTTCAAAAATCAGCGAAATTACAATGAAATTTTTAAAAAGAAAAAAGTTAGCAATACAATTTTTAAAAAATGCAGCTAAAATAGGGTGGGGCCAACAAAATGCTGGTGAGTAAAAAAAAAAACAAAAAAACAAAAGACCTGAATATTTGTATAAATGAAATTGGATTTAAATAAAACCTGACAACTTGAAGATGCATATTTATACACTTAAATGCTATGTTTTTTCCAAACAGAGGCAATCATGGCTTCTCACAGACTAAGTTACCACTTCTTGAGAAAAATTGTGGAGCAATTTCAAATTCAAAGCAATCCTTTAAGACTGGTTACAACTCATTGCTAGAGAGTCTCACTTACCCTGCTATTTCATGCAAAGCTTAGGAGAAGAATTCATGTATTAGTGCAAAAGAAATAGAAAAAAAAAATCCACGTGCCAAAATTAAGTTCAATCATAGTAACAAAAACTGGGTCAAAAACCCAACCTTCCCCACACAACACAGAAAATTGCAGTGTTGCTCACCAAGCTCAAAAATTATCCTTTTCTCTCAAAGCTCTAAAAATCTTCTCAACACCCCAGTAAGGATAAACTTTATTCACTGAACAATTTTTCTGATTGGCAACTCCAGACATGGAGAGAAGAAAATTAGCATAATTCTTTTTGTGCTAACAATTCTAATTTTTTCTTTAGAAGGCCACATACGTTTTTGAGATATATTAGGATCACCATAAAAAAGGGTCAAAAGTTACCTCCCCTGGACCATTCAAGGAAGTTCGTCCCCAGCTAACAGGTGCATGCCGGGAGACGAGGAGATGGGACTTCCAGCAGAGACGAGCAAACATGGCAGGCTGAGGTTTGCCACGCTCTCTAAACACACGGTGGTTCAACATCCCCAACTGTTCGCTGTACTCATGTTTCCACAATAATAAATTCCCTAGTTATTTCCAATACTCGGCGAGTGTGTCATTTTTCCATAACCATTTTATTTTGTCATGTTAAAAACGTAACAAGATAGGCATTTTTTTTTCTTTTGTTACCCCCCCCCCCCCCTGCCCATAAGTGACACCAATCTTGGTCATCTTTTGCCTTTTCACTTTCCTCCCTGGCACGTCCTATTCCACCATTGCCATTGATATTTGTGTTGGTCTGCAGCATATTTGCTACTTTGCACATGGTTTCCACCAGGTCCAGTGACATTGGCAGCTTCATTACCCATCTCTCCTTTGATGACATCAAACTTGATATAGTCCGGAATGGGATATATATATATATATATATACACACACACACACACAAGGTTGTTACGTGGTTAAAGCAAATGTAATTCAGTAGAATAATCTAGTCCGTAGTCGTAATCATTGTATGCAGTGTCCTGAGACATAGGCATAGTCAGTAGACCTCCGGTGATAGATCTCTCGATCTCACTCACTCTATCAACGTCCTAACCTTTGTATATATGGCTGATAGGAGCCAATTTCATTACAGTGACGGGGGAAACAAGATGAGTTCATATTCATTACAACACCTCACCCTGAGCAAAAATTTTCCCATGAAATTTAGCTTTAATACTTCCTCTTTTTAGGGTCTGAAGATAAATGATGGACTTTTTTTCTCAGTCGTTTTCGGCTCACACCATCTTGTCGTGGTGGCATTTGACGCACTGGTACTTCTGGCTTTGAGGTCAGGAATACTTTCATAGGCCAATGTTGACTTTCGGGAACAGAAATTTGAAATGTGTCATTGGAATTTCTTCGGTGTCTTTCATGATATCTGCTGTGTGTCTGGGTCTCAAGTCATTCCAATGTCTCTTACACCAAAATTTTTCTTCTTTTGCATCATATATGACTTGACCAATTCTTTTGGTTATAATTCCTTGTTCCCAAAACATTTTTCCAGCTCCAAAGTTTTTAAAATAAACTTTTTCACCTG
The DNA here is from genome assembly GCA_037127315.1 of Ascarosepion bandense. Classification (NCBI taxonomy): domain Eukaryota; kingdom Metazoa; phylum Mollusca; class Cephalopoda; order Sepiida; family Sepiidae; genus Ascarosepion; species Ascarosepion bandense. The sequence goes on from JBBBDQ010000926.1 coordinate 1,373,330, forward strand.
GCTTATATACTTTAGTCATCTGCTTTTCTTTTTTCGCAGTTTTCTTCGTCAGACAACAGCCCGTTAAATACAGAGCATATTTTCCTTGCAAACATTAACTCTGCTGGTGATAATCCTGATGTCGTATTCTGGTTTGGCCATGGCTGAATCTTTACAGGTGGATCCCTTGCTGCCAGTTGACACCATCTGCACTGTTTTACCAGGTTTTCTATGTCTTGGTCCATCCTCGGCCAATACGTATAGCTCCTCATTAGAGATGTCATTCTTGAAATTCCTGGAAGGCCAGGGTGAAATTCTTTTAAAATTTTCTTCTGCAGAGTAGCCGGCATTACCACACTATCTGTGTATAATAATACCTGATTGCATATTGAAAATGGTGACACTACTTCCTTTCTTAGATTTCTCGATTAATCCAACTTGATTTTTCATTTTCTTAATGAAATCATCGTACTTTACTGCTTTTTTCACATCTACCGCCATGGTTCCCAACCCCGTGGTAAATTACCCCAGTGGGGTAATGAGCCCATATTTTGCGGGTAATGGATGTTTGGTTTGGTTTGGGGAGAGGCAGTGAGCTTATAATTTTACTTTGTGTCCTTGGAATGAAGACCAAGAAACGTAGCAGTTTCAACATGGCAAATAACAGCCAAATAGCCCTTTCAGTCACAAAGCCAAGAATAAATAAACTGGCACAGGCAATACAAGCTCAACACACATATTAAAAATCACGGCTAGGTTACGGCTACTATACCTCTGATTATTATAGATTGTTACTATTGTATTGAATAATTTCCATTAACTTTGTCTGCTTTTGATGTATGAAAATATAATTACTTCTTTTCCTATATTACAGGTATTTGTTCATTGGGGTAATGGATAATAGTGAAATTGTATTTTGGGGTAATTGCAGCAAAAAGGTTGGGGAACCTATGATCTAGAGTAACTGGTAGTTTATTTATTTATTTTTTTTTTAATCATATCACCCCAGGCAAGGCGGTAAGGCCACTGGTGTGCAGGGGGCTACGTAAGAGTGAAAAGATTGGAAAAGAGAAAGCCGGAAACCACATCCTAAACAAGGAACAGGGGATGAGCCTCTACACCTGTTCAATAGACGTGGGTGGAGTGTGAACCAGGCGATAGTTTAGTCTATCTAATCCCATTGAAAAAAAAAAAAAAAAAAAAAAAAAAAAAAAAAAAAAAAAAAAAAAAACAACAACAAAGTGAGAAGATTGGAAAAGAGAAAGCCGGAAACCACATCCTAAACAGGGAACAAGGGGTGAGCCTCTTCACCTGTTCAATAGACGTGGGTGGAGTGTGAACTGGGCGATAGTCCAGTCTTCTCTAATGGTGTTGCATACCAGACTTAACAATTCACTTTTGTCTCTTAGCAACACTATTACTGTTTCTTCCAACAGTTCTGTTTATTCAGGTATCAATCTTGATAACCCATCGGCATGACCTTAGCTTCTTTGAAGGCAAATATTCTATTTAGAAATTATAATTCACTAGAATTACACCCCAAAGCTGTAGTCAATTTGCCATGCGAGTTGGTGTACCTTTTCTTTTTCCAAATATTGTTAACAACGGTATATGATCTGTCTGCAGACTAAATTCTCTTCCATATAGAAACCTGTGAAACTTTTTCATAGCAAAAATTATCGCTAAACTCCTTTACTGTTTATCTGTAACTTCATTCAGCGGACAGTAATATTCTTTAGGCATGTGCTATTGGCTTCTTATATCTGTCCTGGAATTCATGAAGCAATACCGCACATAGTCCCTCATTACTGGCATCTGATGCTACAATAATTTTCTTCTCTGGGTAAAAATGTACTAGCAATAGGTCTGACTCCACCCACATCTATTGAACAGGTGTAGAGGCTCATCCCTTGTTCCCTGTTTAGGATGTGGTTTCCGGCTTTCTCTCTTCCAATCTATTCACTCTTACGTAGCCCCCTGCACACCAGTGGCCTTACCGCCTTGCTTGGGGTGATGTGATTAAAAAAAAAAAAAAAAAACTTTTTATTTTTTTTTTAAATAGCCTGCTCACATTCTTTCGACCATATCCATTTTACTCATTTTTTCAACAACTCTTTCTAAGAAGGTCGGTTCTCTGTGTAGGGCCAGGAAGTTTTTTTCCGCCTGAAACAATCCTGCATATATATATAAATCTACCATCAGCCCGTACATTGAATATGCTGCCATAGCTGGTCGGGTGCTCTTGCTATCCACCAGGGTGTCCTTGATAAGATCCAATGGAGAATCTGTGATGTGATAGATCCAGACTTGGCAGCTCGGCTAACAGTCACTTTCTCATTAGCGCAATGTGGCATCTCTGTGTCTCTTCTACAAATACTTTCACGGCTTCTGCCCTGATGAACTTAGCTCACTAGTTCTCCCCTATATGTAAATTTACTCGAGCAACAAGATGAGCAACTAGGTTCCACCCTTTTACTATGAAACCAATAAATTGTAAACGCAAATTCTACTCCAGCAGCTTCTTTTCTTGCACTTCCCACCTGTGGAATTCCCTTCAATTTACTTGTTTTCCCGACAGCTATAATCTCCAAGAATTTAAATGTAAAGTCAATAGTCATCTCCTATTTCACTAACCTACATCCTCTCTTTCATGCTCCTTTTTCTGTCCTCTCCACTCTCATCAGTATTCTCATCCTTCTCTTATCCACTTCTTGACACTCCTCCTATAACCTGTCACTCTTTTTCATAACTTTCCACCTATGTAAACCCCTGCAAAACAGTGGCAGTAAAATGCCTTGCTTGGGGTGATATTATAAAAGAAACTTATTTAAAGGAGCTCTCATATCATATACTTTCGGGATATAATTGCTATAATAGCTTATTAATCCCAAGAATGCCTGGAGTCAACAGGAGCTGGCATATTTTTTATAGCCTCAGCCCTTTCTAGATCCGGTTTTCTTCCTTTACTGTCAATGATTTGACCTAAATATTTTATCTTCTTTAGGAAGAACTCACATTTTTCAGCAATCAGCTTGAACCCGTATTCCTCAATTCTCTGAAAAACTGCTCTAATATGTGTTTTGTGTTGGGCTTCGTTTTCACTTTTAATCAAAATGTCATCTAGATATGCATTTACATACACCATACCAGCCAACATTGTATCCATTATTTGCTGGAATAGACTTGGTGCTACCTTCAATCCAAACGGCAGTTGATTAAGTTTAAATATTCCTTTATGGGTGTTTACTGTCAGGTATTTTGAACATTGTTCACTAACTTTAACCTGAAGATAAGCCTCTGACAAGTCCAACTTTGAAAATACTCTACCCCTGTTCAATTTTGTGAATATATCCTCCAGAGATGGTAGAGGGTACACACTGTGTTTCAAGCAGTCATTTAAGCCTGTCGAAAAATCAGGACACACTCTGATTTTTTTATTTTTCTTTATAATATATACGGTAGGAGACGCTCAATCTAAATAATCAACTTTCAAAATTACTTCACTTTTCTCCAACCTTTCTAATTCTTCATTTATCGTGTCTAGTGCTGAAAATGGTACTTTTCTTTTTGGTCTAAAAATTGGTTTGATGTTTTTTTTTCATTTCAAAGTTGACTTCTGTTTTTGTACATAGATCTAATCCTTCTGAAAAAACTCGAGGAAATTGTTTTTTAAATCTGTAATAAATCTTTCTGCTTTCTTTGTCATATTGTTCTCCATGACGTTAATTTCATTGCAGAAAGAATTTACTAGTAATTCCCATAAATTAAACAGTACTATCCAGTCTAAACCAAAAAGGTTTTCTGAACCGAGGAGCATATATATACATTTGATTTGTGAATTTTTCCCCCATGTACGCAAGGTTTCATTTTAATTCACCTTTAAATTTCAGTCTTTTTCATGACACTCCCCTAGCAATTTTGTCTGTGTTAGTCAACCTTGGGTAACCAATTTTTTTTCCATGTTTGCTCATTGATCACTGAAATTTCACTTCCCAAGTCGAGTAACAATCTTATGGCTTTACATTGAGGTATTTTCTTTTACTCTCCTCAGTTTCATTTTCCGAGCAAACTATGTCTGTCTTTGTTCGCGACTTTTTTCCTTTTCTCTGTCTTGCTCGACAATGAGAATTTCTATGGCCTACACCCCCACAATTAAAGCATTTCTTATCCTTAAAGAAACAATTTTTCTTTATATGCTGTTCTCCACACGAACTGCATATCATTTTCGTTTCTTTATTTTGTCTCGACTTCTGTCGTCTTACAGTTTTTACTTGTGAAATGCTCTTCTCCTCAATCTGAGTATTGTCTTTCTTTATATTAATAAGTCACTGACATTCTTCAGTTACTTTTTGTGGTGTAATCTCCGGATCCTGTTCCATGATAGTGAGGATTCGCAATCTAATATCTTTGTCCTTTGGCGTCGTTAGCCCTTGAACAAATATTAGACATTTGAACATATCGCTCGATAACTTGTTTAGTTTAGATGCTTCCCATAGTGCATTTACTATACCTGCATACGTTACAAAATCATTATCCTCCTCTTTTACGATATTCAGACACTTATATTGTGTATGGAATATACTGTCTCTCTTAAGGAAGATTTTCGATAAAATTTCAACTGTTTCGTTGAATGTCATTTCGTCGGGCTTCTTTGGGAGGATTAAATTTGTGTATTTCATATTCTCTTCCGTTTCCAACTTCTGTAACAATAGCGAGATTTTTCTTTGTCCCACCATTGTTTGCATCGCTTCGTAAATACTGTTTTGAATCTGCGAAAATAAGCTGTAAACATAGAACCATTTTTGGGGTCGTAATTAAATTCACTTAGAGAATTTGCTATTCCTTCTGCAGAAAATGTATTACCCAGTTCTTTTGTTCTTGTCCTCGACAATATGTCTTCCAAAAGAACTTACTTGTCTTTTGTCTGCTGTTTGAGTAATTTTTCGAACGTTTCCTGTTGCTGCCTAAACTGTTGTTGTTGGAACTGTAATTGTTGCTGAATAAGTTGCTGTTGTTCTTGTTGTTGCTGTCCCATGCCTTGTAGCACTTTCATTAGTTCAACAAGTTTCTCCACTTTAACCAATGTATTCAATTTATGTACAGAAAAAATCTTACAAGTCCAACAAGAGGGGGGGGCACTTTCTTACTTCTTGTAAGTGTTTGCCAAGATTTTCCTCTTCTAACGTTCCTCCTGATAGAATAATCTAGTCCATAGTCGTAATTGTAATTGTTGTATGCAGTGTCCTGAGACGTAGGTGTAGTCAGTAGACCTCTGGTGATAGCTCTAGATCTCACTCTCTCATTCTATAGATGTCCTTGCCTGATACCAGCCAATCCCATTACAGTGAGGGGAAAACAAGGTGTCCATATTCATTACATCAAAACTCCACCTTCTCACCATCTCCAATGCTCCTCAGATATTTGAGGATTGTTTTTAATTATAGCTGTCTGATGTACAAAGACATAGATCCTTTGTGCCTTATCAGTTGATGAAACCACATCTGCTTTTAACATTGAATCATCTGTCCCCAATACTTTGGAGGCTATTACTTTCTTTCCACTGGTTGCAGGTCTCTCAGTGGTCTTTACTTCACCCTCAGGTTGCTTCTTTGGTGGGTTATTTTCTGACCATTTCCACAGTGCTGTCCATAACTTCATGCTTCGGTGGAACTTGGCACTGAAGTTGGGCTCATCGATCCTCAAGGGAGCACAAATGAACAGACTAGAAAACTGAACTTTACTCAGCTCCTTAATAATATCCATCCCAAAGAGCAGGTCAAACCCCAACAACATACTGTCCACGACCAAGACACTGACAGTGACACTGTTGTTGACACAGAGTCTTATGATTGCGACTCCTTGTCTCCTGGAAGCTTTTCCATTGGCCGTTAATATGTCCATTTTTTTGTTCGCTCCACTATCAAATTGATCCATTCATTAGTGACAGAGAACAGCCCAAATCTACCAAAACAGCATGCATCACTCCACTGGTGCACACTTTAATCATGGGGAATGCATCTTGCATGTTTTGTGCGGCAAAGAGACCGACACTGATGTTGCACTCCTAATTCCATTTCCCAGACTTAGAATCTTTGCACTGATAAAATCAGTCTTTGGCAAAATGATAGCAGGTGACATTGACATGGTTGAATGGCTGTGGTAGCTGACTCTTTGGCCTCTCTTTTGTCAATCATGGTTTTGGTCAACAATTGGTTGCACATCATATCTTCCATTCTGGATGATACTTGCAGTATCTGTCGAACATGGATCGGCAATCCAGACACAAAAGTGCAGGTCATCTAGTCTTCAGGTAGTGGTGCAAGTGGTACAGCAAGCGTCTTCAATTCATCTACTGTCACACCAGGGTGCAGGTGCTGCGTCTGGAATTTGTCATAGGCCATGAACTGGTTGGTTCCAAATGCGGTTAATAGAGTACACTATCTGCTTGATGTTAGCCTTCTGCTCTTTGCTTAGTTGGTGTTATACTGCAAGAGCCCCTCTTCTCAAGTGGAAGAACTTTTTCAACTTTTTTTTTTTTAAAAACTTTGCACAGGTCACACATGGGCTCCACAGCTTCTATCCATTCAACCACAGACTGGCCAGTTTTATTGCCAATGAATTAAGGTATCAGTTTTATATCAAACAATCTTTCTGCCATCTGGCTAGAGACAAAGTAAATACTGAAATAGCTTGCAATAGAAATAGAAAAAAAATCCATGTGCCAAAATTAAGTTCAATCATAGTAACAAAAACGAGGTCAAAATTCTAATCTTCCCTATGCAACAGCAAAAATCACACTTTTGCTCATCATGCTCAAAAATTGCGCTTTTCTCTCAAAGCTTCAAAAGATCCCAACCCCCAGTAAGCAAAAGCAACAGCCTTTATTCACTGAGAGATTTTCTGATTAGCCACGCCAGACACAGATGGAAGAAAATTAGCATAGCTTCTGATACTCAAAGCAGTTCTTTTTGTGCTAACAATTCTCAGTAATTTTTTCTTTGGCAGACTACAAACTCTTTTTCAAGGGAGGTAATTTTCTTTTTCATGACAAGAATGCTACAAACATGGGTGGAATTTAAGTTCGGCTTGCCAGTTCTACTTTCTTGACCATTAATAATTATGTTATCTGCAATCATACTCTTCTAGAAAATATCAGAGAAAACTTCAGTCTTTTTTAAAAAAATACTGTACTGTGGATGGAGATAACTAGACAGCACTGATAGCAGAAATAAAACAAATACTTAGCCCCTAAGTAAATTTGAATCACATTTGTATAAAGACATAATATCTGATATTATCTGAAGCTTTTCAAAACAATTCATATTCTATTGGATATTTATACATATTAATGAATAAGAATATATGTATTCTAATCAACAATTAAGTTATACCCTATTAAATAATTCCAATGAAGACATTTTGTTTTCTAGACCCATTTGTCACAGTCAGTGATAAAAGTCACTTTTTGGATGAGTGTGGATTCAAATAAAAATTAAAAGGAGAGCTGACTGCAAACGATTATATTATTTATTGTAGACGTATATTACTAAACATGAAATGAGAAAGAGAGAGATAATTCCAGCTTCAAAATGAAGTTAATCATGCCATTAACATATTTATATGAAGAGATAACAATTCTTTTAAAAAGAAATATATATATATATATATACACACACACCACCTGATTGTTGGCTTAGTGCATGAAACTGAGTTGTGCTATAGATGTAAGATATGTATTATGTATATTTATTAATATATACTTTATAGCTGTTATATTACATTGAGCATTGTTTTATCGACACCAGAAACATATGTGTTTGTGTACTTGCATGCATATATATATATATATATATATATATATATATATATATATATATAGTAATATTAATTATAGTAATAATACCATAACTAATTCTGTCAAGACTAGCAATAATTAAACTACAAATGAAATCGTCTTGAAAGCCACCGGGAACGAACCCGGAGGGAAAAGAAGGAGAAGAAAAAAAGAAACAAACGAAGTACCTGAACAAAAAGTCAAGCATTCGTAAGAAAGAAAAAAAAAACAAACCCCAAGACGAAAACCTTAACAATAAAGAGCTCAATACGAAAGCAGAGTACACAAAGCACTCAAAGCGAAAGTAGAGCAAACAAAATTGAAAATCTAAGAGCGAGCCAACAACCTACCATGGTTTCGCTTAACAGCTCGTCAGGGAAATTATATATATATATATATATATATATATATATATATATAGTCATCTGCAGTTATCCAGGTGAAGAGAACCAACAGTTTTAGGATTCTGAGTTCTCCGACATTTACTTTTTAAAAAATGCTCAATACAATAAATATTGTAGAGCATAACATAATTAAATTTGTTTATTTATTTAAAATTAATATAGTTTAAATTGCGACACAGAAATCTCTAGGTTTCAAGATTTTTACCTCATCATTCAGAAAATTGTTTTCCCAACAATGAGCTAACATTGCCTGATGGGGAGATAAAAATCTCAATACATAAAAATTTCTATGTTGCAATGTAAAATATATTAATTTTAAATAAAAAAACAAATTTATATATATATATATATATATAGTGTGTGTATTTCGGCAGCATTTTTTCATTGAATAATATAGACAAGTTTTGTCTATTTATTTGATGTAAATTTTTTTTAATATTCTCTGATAAGCTTAATAGCATTATCATTAAATGAAGAAAGAAAATTACAATATTACATAAGCCATTTTCAAAGATATCAAATTACATTATATGTTATAAACACGGACAAACGATAATGACAAACTGTTTTAAATGCACGAGTTTGTTGTTGCTTTGAAATCTTCCATGTAAACAAAAACAAGTTTGTCATTATTGTTTGTCTGTGTTTATAATATATAATGTAATTTGACATCGTTAAAAATGGCTCATGTAAGTCGAAAGCTTAGGTTGGATTATTAAAAAAATTATGTATCAATATTGTAATTTTCTTTCTTCATTTAATGATAATGCTATTAAGCTTATCAGAGAATATGAAAAAAAATTACATCAAATAAATAGACAAAACTTGTCTATATTATTTATTTAAACTTCTCTATATTATTTAATGAAACATGCATATATATATATATATATATATATATATATATAAGATTAGAGTTTATTTGTTTTTTTAATGAAGATGGAATAAAGTGTGAGAGAAAAAAAAATCTTGTGTAACGTCAAAACAAATGACCAGGATTTTAATCTTGTGAATAAATTATGTCAAGAAAAATGTTTCATGGAGATTGTAAGAAAGTTAATCTCACTTGTCTATTTCTATTCAGGCTTTTTTCATCAATAAAATTTTTTTAACACAAGTTGACCAAGAACGAACATGACTAAATTATTGCTTGATAGGAAATGCTGGTAATAAGTGTAGATCTCATTTTCAGACCATTTGATCTGAGAGCTGAAATATTTCATGGGGTTAATAGTGAAACATTGTTTTTTATATTTCTCATTTGAGAAATTACATTCTTACAGGAAAATAAGATTTTAATAAGATTTATTTAGATTTAACCTTTTCTTTTCTCATTAAGATCTTATTTTAAACCTGTTCACATGTAAGGGTTTTATATTCAAATATTTCACATTTCCCTTTATAACTGCACAACCTTAAAACAGTAAACGAAAGATTTTTTATCAAACAGAAAAGCAGTTTCAAATTAGAAACAAAAAATAAAACAGCAAAATAGTGAAAAATAAATAAAGCCAATTAATGATTTGCCTCAAAGTGGAGCAAAAGAAAATATCTAATTACCTAAATTTGTGTTGTTTTTTAAAAACATCTTTTGAAAGATTGAAAAACAAAGAAACTAATTGTAATATAAATTTAGAGTTTATAAGTTTGTAAAAAATGAAGTTTATAGATTATAAGCAAATAAAAAAGAATGAAATCTAATAAAGGATAGGCAGTTTTGTCTACATTAGAGCATAACACTCACCTTTTATTGAATAACATGTTTATCAGTGAGTAAACCTATTTTTCAAATACTGTGATTTGATTGGTTAATTATAAAACTATAATTGATGTTTGCTTCACATGTCATGGATGGATGAGAGTCCTTAGTAACAGAATCATTTTTGACAATAGAAGAGTTCAAACATTTGTCCTGACCTTCTCTCCCAGTATTTTTGGGTTAGTGTCCAATAGAAAAGTGGGTTTAACTAATAAACTTTGACAAGCAGATTACTTTTTCTTTTTTTTTTTTTAATCGTATCACCCCGCGCAAGGCGGTAACGCCACTGATGTGCAGAGGGCTATGTAATAGTGAAAAGATTGGAAAAGAGAAAGCTGGAAACCACATTCTAAACAGGGAACAAGGGATGAGCCTCTTCACTTGTTCAATAGACGTGGGTGGAGTATGAACCGGCCGATAGTTTAGTCTATCTAATCCAATTGAAAAAAAAACAAAAAAAAACAACAACAAAGTGAGAAGATTGGAAAAGAGAAAGCCGGAAACCACATCCTAAACAGGGAACAAGGGATGAGCCTCTTCACCTGTTCAATAGATGTGGGTATTTCCCAAATATGAGTCCTAAGAGGTTTCAAGTATCTGCCAGCCTATTTTTTTTTCTCTCTTTGTGATGCTTTGTAGTTCAGTTGCTGTGGTTATTAGCGGAATGCAAAAATGATGTAAGGGGAAAATAGCAAGAAGAATCAAAGAAATCAAACTTTTGAGGAGAAAAATAAGAGCACGATTCTGTTGAAGAAAAAACTTAAAAAAAAAAAAAAAAATTTACCACATTTAATGAATGAATAACAAGAGAAAACAGCCTGTATAGAAAAATGACTGGCTTTGATTTAGGTTTTTCTATGCTGACTTTAATAATAAAATATTTTTGGATTTTACTTTGAAATTGAGAAATAGAGGAAGAGGCGTTATTGCATATGATTAAAAGACATTGAAATGTTTTTCAATTGTTCTCCAAATTGAGCTGTGATTGTGAGCAGCAAATTAACTTATAGGAACTGCTGCTGAAGCTTTCATCAGCGCCGGCAAACAGAATGAACTTGTCATTCTATAAGCTTCACGACTTAAAAGCTATTTGTATTCACTTATTTGGCTTTAATTAGGCAGAGACTTCTAATAGGTAAACATATTATTAGTGGTCTTGTAGACAATACTGAAGATTACCCCTCCCCCCACTTCAAGCTGGTAATTGGCTGATATATTTTCAGGTTGCAACCCAATGCAAATTGGCAGAAGAAAGTGCACTCAATGTGAATATTTAATTTATTAACAAAATATGCAACATTCTCGGTTGCTTATCAAGGGTCAAAAATCTGAATGGAGAAAATAAAGAAAGATATTGAAGATGAGGGAAATGATTTAAAAAATTATTTGTGGATGTTTTAGTATCAAAAGTAATGAGAACGAGGCAGGGGGTGGGTGAGAACAAGGCGGGGGTGGGTGGGAAGAATAACAGTTATGAGTGGTGTTTGTGAAATTGTTTGCAAATCTTGTCAAGATGGTAAAATAAAGTGCATTTGAAAAGCAACAAAGAAAATTGCAGTGTTTATGTAAGATGTGGTAAGTGAGAGGTTGGATGCTGATGATAGAAAGAGCGGTCATACAAATCACAATATCAACTAATCAAACGAATATTTTCGAAAGAAATTGGTAGGAATTTCATTGTTAAATATCAAGGATTTTAACTAAATTAACAAAAGAAAATATTAAGTAAAAAAAGAAGGTGGGGGGCAATAGATTTGTTGTTTTCAAAGTCTGATTTTGATTTTGTGAACATTACCCAAGGTCATATTGACCATTTGAAACGATATCAAACATTTTTTCTTTCTAAAATGTTCAACTCAAAATTTTCTGTGAATTTGCTTAACATTTAAAACTCAGGCCACCATTATGTTATTTTGGTAGATCAAAGTTTGTTTTTTCTCATCATCAATGTCCAATGTCCAGCTATGAATGGTATCCAAGGTGAGAAGTGAGAAAGAGGGTGAGAGGATAGATTGAGCAGTGAAAGGAATTCTTGAAAGGAAGAAAAAAAAAAGAAAGAAAGAAAAAGCAATATGAACAACCACACCCACACATACAAAACAACTGGATTAATTTAAGCATAGTAACAATAATGCAAAACTATACTGCAGCAGGGAGGGGGGTGCTGAGAACACAAGATAATCTGAATAATCTTCAGTTTTTTATAAATTCTATTATAAAGTCAAGGAACCAGTTTTCAAGGAACAACTTTTAGAATGTTCATTATTCTTTAAAGCTTTTAAATCCTATCAAACATATTAGATTGTTACAAAAATAATGGCAGCTTGAAGTGTTGCATTTTGAAAAGCCATTTTAACGTAACGTAGTATTCACTGTGTGCGTTGTGGTGCATTGGATATCAGCTCGGAACGAGAAATCGGGGAGCCGAGTTCGAATTCCAGCTGAATTCATTGCATTCACTTACGCGCAAATACCCTTGGGAAAGGTATTAATTCGTCTATTCCTTCCAGTTGTGCGTTAAATAACAGGACAGATTGGGTTCTATAGCCTTGTCTAGCAACCAGTCTCCCGCAGCAAGTAATGGCAACCTACTGTGGGATAATCTTCTGCCCAGTCAGTCATGTCTCGTTCGAGACATGATCGCCCAAGTGTGTATCCTGTATGGCACTTAACTGACTGATTCACTGTGTATATTAAGTGAATTTTGGTATATATAATAATCAATTTGTGCTCTTGAATAATTTTAACTTATTTTCATACAGAAATATCCTTCAAGCATAGAAGCTCTCATGAACATGGCAAAACATGATCTTCGTTTACTTTTCAAACTTTCACAGTGCCTCGTAAATTTCTGCTAATATCAACAGAGCATGTGGAGATAGGTCCACAAGTGACTGGAGAGTACAAAGGTGATTCCAGAAATTCTGTACTGTTGTTGGAAGCCTTAAAAATGAATAAGGTAGAGGATGGTCATGCAGTCTTGACAATGAACAATTGCAAGCAGTTGTTGAGCAAGAGTCATGACCAAGTATCAGAGAAATATCGCAAATGCTTGGTGTCAGCACTGCATTATTCTCACACTATTTGCAGAGTATTGGCAAGGTGAAAAAAGTTTGATAAATAGATTCCTCATAATCTCAATGAAAATCAAAAACTTGAGCATTTTGAACTGTGCTTGATGCTCTTTCTGTATAACACCAATGATCCCTTTCTTGATCGAATAGCTACTTGTGATGAAAAGTGGATCCTTTATGTTAACCATAAATCATCAGGTCAATGGCTTGATCATGATGAGTCCCCCAAACATTTCCTAAGCCAAAGTTGCGTTAGCAAAAATTTATGATGACTGTCTAGTGTTCTGCAATTGGTGTTATCCACTACAACTTTCTGGAAGTCAATCAGAGCATTAATGCAGAATTTTACTGCAATCAACTTGCATGCCTGCAAAAAAAAAAAAAAATGAGACCTTCATTGGTGCATCAACATTATCCATTTCTGCTCCACAATAATGAGCGGCCACATGTCGCAAAAATGACATTGCAAAAACTCAGACTTAGGATATGTGAGTTCACCACATTCTTCATATTTGCCTGATCTTTCATCAACTGATTTTTTAAGCACTTAAGCACATTTTGAAATCTTAAAACTTTTAGGTGCAAACTATATATGAAATCAGCTTTCAAAGATTTCATTGCATCAGAGCTGATAACTTTTTTAACAAGGAATAAATAATCACATCAATTGATGGCAGATTTTTATAGATGCTCAAGGCTTGTATTTTGACTAATTTCAACATTTCTACAAATAATTTTTCAAGAATAAAATTACGTTTCTGAAATTGGCCATTATTTTGTATCAATCTAATAACTTGGATTAAATGTGGATTTTATATTTACAAAATCAGTCTTAACAATTAACCCTTTGGCTTTTAATCAACTGAAAAAAGAAACCCACACTTTTTGTCATTTCCCATGGTACAAAGAAAAGTGGATAAATGCCAATTGTCTTTTCTGCAACAGATGAATTACAAAAACATTTGATATTGAATGCATATTCATTATTCATCAAAACTGCAGAATATCAATTTTCGGCAAACTTGTACAACCAGCACCCCACTCCTGTAATTTTTTTGCGAGTGTTTCCAATATTGGGAGATCGATTTACTAGAACAGTGTATGTTTCCAATATGGAGGATCGTTGTGTTTCCAATATGGGGGATCGATTTACTAGAACGTTCTATGAGAAACTTAGCATCCACTAAAAATCTTTAATTCCCAAATTTCTTTTGCTAATCTGAAAGTTTAGGGTCTAATCAATAAGAATGCACTGAAAAAAGTAAAAAAAAAAAATGCAAAGCAAAAAAATTACAGGGGTGGAGAGGTGCCAGTCGTACAAGTCCGCCCAATTTTCATTCAGTCACAGAGATATTTTTGTTTCTGCTTTCAAAACATTAAAAATAAAATTGCTAATGTTTGGCACAGAAATAAAAATATGTTTCTAGAGAAGATGCAAAGCTAATAAAAATGTCTAAGCAAATTGGGCAAATGTAAAATTGTTTGATATAAAAAAAAATAAATGGCAGAATGTTTTTGTCATGGTCAAGAAAACTCCTCCTTGACTTCAGTGCAATCCCTGTACTGAGATTTTCTGTCAGGTTAAGTGACTAAACGATATTAATGATGGCTGTTTTGTTTGCATTGTTGTTGCCAAGAAAAGGGAAGAAGAAGAACAAAAACTAGAGCCAATCAAGAGCAAATATTAAAATTGACAGAAAGAAAATCCAGTTTCAAACACAGCAAAAAAAGAAAAGACAAGGAAATTTGGAAAATGAGACTTTTTTGCACACACATACACAATTATAATCTACAAAGTGAAACATCTAGTTCCAATATGCAAATCATTCAGTCATTGCAAACCGATATATGTTCATCATGATGATTATGTTGGTTGTTATCTTTATTTTATTTTAAATTGTATCAACAAGCAATCACTCTCTCACCATCTCCTCAAAAGATAGCAAATGAAAAAAAAAATCTGTTGACAGATGCCAGTCAGGAAAAAAATGCATGGAATCAATTCAGAAGCATGCACACCCACACACATCAACATTAAAGGGGAGAAGAACATGAGAATGAGAAAGAGAAAATAGAGAGAATCATTTGAAAAACATTTAAAAACATATCAATGTTAACTTACTTTTTGGGATCTCCATACTCTGGCCACGGACGAGCTGTGTCATACTGGTCCTCCTTAAAAAATTTAAAGAATGGCAATTAATTTTGAGAAAATATCTGCAGGAAATGTTAATAAAAACATGCACTGTCAATGTATAGGGAAAAATAAGTCTATCGCTATTACTGCAGATCATTTTTCTAGTCAGTGTTTTTCTTTACTTTTTTTAATGCGCACATGAAATATTTACATTTGTGCGAAAATTTCATTGACATCAAACTTAGATTATAATTGCATCAACAAAGATTTTTATTATCTCCTCCCACACCTAAATCAATGCTATTGCACTCAAGTGTGGTAATTTAAAGCTACTTTTGCATAAATTAAGACCAATGTTCCTAAATATTGAGAACTTTACCAAATTAACTGAGCGAACCCAAGATAATATATGTGGTCTAAAAAAAAAAAAATCCTGACGGTTGAATGTCCCTTTTTTTAAATTTCTTTTTTTTTTAATCATATCACCCCGAGCAAGGCGGTAATGCCACTGATGTGCAGGGGGCTACGTAATAGTGAAAAGATTGGAAAAGAGAAAGCCGGAAACCACATCCTAAACAGGGAACAAGGGATGAGCCTCTTAACCTGTTCAATAGATGTGGGTGGAGTGTGAACCGGGCGATAGATAGATCTATCCACTCATAAAACAATAATTGTTACTATTCAACAATTCTTTTAGACAAACATCCTTATTTTAGTTATATTCTAATTGAAGCTGCAAGTCACAAAAGAATAAATAAAATAAAATCACTGAATATTAAATTAATTATTTTAGGAGAAAGATCAGCTCTGCAGCATTTGAATAGTTAATCTAAACTATTTTCCTAGATAATGATTAGAGGATGAGATATTAATCTAAGTGTAAAAGTCTGGGAGAAAGAAAAAAAGAAGAAGCGAAAAACAATTTATAGACGTTAATATCTAAGAACTGAAATTAAAATCATTTTTTTACGCTCACCAAAATTAAATAAATTGTATAAATGATAGTGAATCAATTATTTTAGAGATAGGAAGTGAATTATTTTAGTTGACTATCAAAATTGAAAAGCATTATCTCACCTGAAATGGGACACTTCTTCACAAAAATAGAAAGATAACATTCATAACAAGTGTGAGAATATTTATATTAAAAACAAATACAAAAAAAAAAAAAAAAACTAAAGCTTGCAGGCAAACTCATCTAATATCTTGATTATATTATTAAAAAATGCAATAAAGAAATAGAAGAGGAGATATAAATTGTTTTAAAAAATATTCAAAAATAAAAAAAAGCACACAAGTGACTGGCTGAAAGGTGTCAAAAAGAAAAAAGTGTTCTGGAAAATGTAAAACAAAAAGATGGTTTCCAGAGATTAGCCACTTAATAATGGAGTGGCATTACAGATATTTGATGCTAAATACAAGACAACCAGAAAGCAGTGAGGTCTTAACAAACAAAAAAAAACACCAGAAAAAGAATCACGATAATTGACTTTCTTTTCAAAGCTATAAAAAATAAAACATTCTGTTAAAAATGTAAGTAAATTAACATTTGCTTAAAAAAAAAAAAAATTGCCCAAATGGTTTATGTATTTCTTGTCTGATTTAGTAAATTTCAAAATAAAATTTTTTCTGGGCTTATATTTTCCTTTTATAACAAGTAACAATTCCTCAAATTTGGAACCACTTATGTAAGTCATACTAAACAAATCAATGTTTTTTTTAGGTTTGTTTAAGTGCTGGTAAATAATTTCTGTTTTAATTTTTAGGATGAGGAATTATTACTATTTACAGTGAAACTAATATCCTTATTTTTATTGTTATCGCGTTTCAACAATTGTGTACTTTGGCCTTCTTTAGGTGTTGTTTATCTAGATAAATATTAGAAAATTTTTAACTAAGTCCTTTATTTAATCTATGAAGATAGATTGTTCTTGCTCTGATGCCCATGTCTAGGGATATCTTGTCTTGCTTTTATTTAGTACTGTTCAATTACTGCTCACCTTGTTTCCACAGCATCTAAGTCTGCATACCCTGTCCCAGGAATTGAACTCACAATCACTATATAAGCAAATTCACAAATAAATGCTTTTATCCACTAGGATATTGTTCCATGTGACATCTCTAAACATGGACAGTGGAATGAGAACAATCTAACTTATAAATTAAATAAAGTGTTCAGTTCAAAATTTCCTGAAGATTATCTGTGCTAACAGACACCTGAAGAACAGTGACAATAACAACAAAGATGAAGACATTAGTCCAACTGTAAATAACACTGATAAATAGATCAAGAAAAATGAGTGGCTACTTGGAACCAAGTAAAGAAGTCATTTGAAACACTGGCTTAAGACTTGGATAGGAATTCCACATGTATGTTACCAAATCAAAGCAAGAAATCTTTTAGACCCTTGAAGATTAATACAAACCTTAGGAATGAAGAGAACAGGCATTGAAATGTTTTAAGAGTTTCTCTCCAAGGAGATAGAAATGCATATATACAGGGTGTCCATAAAGTCAGGGGGTACTTTCAAAAGAGAAAAGCAATTGCAGCACTAATTAACAGATAAGTGGTTGCTACCCATAGTTAATGAGCTCCATTAGTCATTTAATGAACCCGTTTTGGAGAACTGACTGAACCTTCCAAATTCAAGGCCAATGCTCTAGCTAGAGTTAATTTTAACACTAAAACCATCAAAGTACTCAAGATGACTGTATAAACACCCAGCAGCAGCAGATTCTGCTTGTTACCCCCCCCCCATCTAATTCCTGTGCGTGTTAGAAGCAAAATGCAAATTGTGGCTTTGAATAATAAACTGACAAAATGATAGCCAAAACTGAAGCTCTAAAAAGTTAATATTTCCCAGTATTGAGACATGCTGTAGCAGAAATTGTCATTCATGAAGCAAAAAATAAATGTTTCTTTGGCACCAAACTATTTAATCATTTTTGTCACACAAACTTCATTTGCTTCACACCAATTATCCTTGCTAACCAGAGCAAACAACCTTACAAAACAAGTTATCTCCTCAAATGTCTAGCTTGGAACTTATCTGACATATCCACACATACACAAAAAAAAAAAATACAAAAAAAAAAACAAAGAAAATAAAGGAAACATCTGCTGAATTGTTAATTTGGTTGTTGAGAAATAATATAAGTCGGACAAATTTTATATTTAACTTGTATCTCATTTACTTTGTACAATGACTTATCAATCTATGCCTTTTTTCTAATATATTGATAGCACTGAACAAAAAAAATTATTTTGAAACTTTGATTTACAAATGCTGGTTTCTTAACGTGAAATTTCAATTTTCTGAGTTCTGGTAAAATTTACAAAGAGAAGCTTTGAAAATAGAAAGAACTGCACTTTACATTAAAAGAAACAATGATATTTGCGAATTGCAAGGATTTGTTCCATGTTCTTTATGGATACAAAGAAACTTAATCAACCAAGATTTACAAGTTATGTTAGCTGTCACCAATGCATTTCGAATACACAGGTTCAGAATTCTTGGTAAAGAATATCAATGGGTCTTATTTTTAATCCTAAATTTTCATAGTCAGGAACAGTTTTTTGCCTGTTGATAAGTGGTTGTAAATGAAAACAGGGTTTGTATCTGTTCTGAAAAATGGCACATTTGAATTATTGATCCAGCAACAATTTTCTCATTTAATGTTTTTCATAATATTAATTTGTTCTCCCAAATGGCCAACTCTTTTGTGTATGACACCTTCTAAAATTCAAAATAGGATAAAAAAATAGTCTTAGTAATAGCAACCACCTGTAAAGTAAATAAATTTTTTTCAGGTCATCAAAATGATCAGTTATATAAAAATGAAAAGGACATTGTTGCTGATGTTTAAGTCTTAAAAGATATGAACAAGTAAAAAAAAAAAAAAAAACTGCTAAAAATCAAAATGTCTGAATTTCTAGTTAGACATATTTAGTAAATTGTTGGAAGAGCGATGTACATTAATGTCAAGTGTTTATTTAGAAATTTAGTATCAAATTTCTTTTATCTGAAGAAAAGAAAAAAAAAGCTGATGATAGTCCAAAAACCTCAGCTTGTCAGTTCTATAAATTTATTTGCTTTCATACTTTTAAAGATTATAAAACAAAAAACTAAACAAAAAGAAAAAAAAAACAGTGATATCATTATTATTAGAAAAAGTACAAAGAAATCAGTCTGCAGAATTTGTATACAAAGGTCTCCAAGTTGGTATTGGCCATAACTCTAAACTTGACCCCATAGGTGTGTGCCAAGCATTTACTAACTATTGTCAAATGTAGAGAAAGTTAGATATTATTGTACTGTTCCCATTACATATTCTCCTTGCCCAACCTCCATTTTTGTTGGGTATAACAGTATCAGACCTAAAATTTTGTGGCAGGACTTAAACATTTGATGTAATCAGGTGAAAAAAAAAAACAAAAAAAAAAACAAAGTTATTGTCAAGTTAGTTTGATTTTATAGTTATTGTCAATTTTAATATACAAATCCAATTATCAATTGATATCCAAACATTATGAAGGTTAGATTTTGCTATTTAACTGGACAATATTAATAACGCCTTTTATGACTATCTCCCCAATAATTAGCAGGGGGAATATTTTGTACTTTTGAAACCGATTTTAATTTTTATGATAATCAATTCAAATTCATGAAAAGTATCAAATATTTAACTGACAATTAAAATAGAAAAGATGTATTCGTTAATAAAGAGTTTGATTAGAAGACAACTATTATTTATTGTTGTATGAATCAAGCAAGAATGTTTATCATTGCTGTTCTTAAAAATTCCATCTAGCGGTAACTTTTATACAAATTGGAAAAGTTTCAGCATTTCTCCTCGGACTAAATTTACTTAATTTCAGTGAATTAAATGAAATTTTTGCAGATACAATATACTTTAGGCTAATTAACTCAAATTCGTCAGGAATCGTCATAAGAGCATATAGCATAGTTGAGAATGAAAAGAAATTAAAAGTTGTTATCTTCAGTGAAGATAAATTATGTGAATATTAAAGCCAAGAAATAAAGATAGAAAAATTTATGGTTATTTTTCAAATAATCTGTTAGGTCATCATTTGTTTTTTTTGTTTTTTTTACTTCAATCAACAATTCTATCTCTGAAATTGAAATAAAGTAAGCTCTTATGTTACCAAGATTTGTGAATCAATTCATCTGTCCACAAGAAGTGTATGTGTGTGTATATGATTTGAAAATAATGTTTCAAGAATACTGCTTTTTAATGGTGCAAAATTATATGGAAATTAAAATTTTTTTGCTTTTTTGTGGCATTTGGCATTCATCTTGATAGACATAAAAAGGAAGTATTTCATAATCCATCTTGCCATTTTAACTTCCAAAAACTTTTCTACTTGCTTAATTCTTTGAAACATCTTTTCTTAGCAGATCATTTGTAAAATTGAGTCCAATCATTTTCGTATTATTGCTTAAATTTTCAAGATAAGTAGAAAAAAATATCTCTAACCATTTCTCACTTTAAAATGATGTTACAGTTTTATTAACAAAAAACAATAGTTTTAATGGTAAAATTAAAATGAATATTTATGTATATTAAAGACTCACAACAGGTTCAAACAGATGTTGTCAAAGCAAAATACAGTTGTAATGTGATAAAAATAAATCACAAGGTAAAGATCCTAATTTGTTGTTTTATTTACTTTTCATTAATTTTGGTCCCTTCAGTTGATTGATATTTGTTTTTGTAATATTGATAAGAATAAGAATATAGTTAAAAAAAAAATTAAAGCAAGAACTACAAGAAATATATCTGTAGTCTGAAATTCTTTAAACATTTGACTTTACTTAGTGGCAGAGAATTACAAATAGTTTGTAAAAACAAAAGTTTAAAAACATGTCAAAGGTTAATTGAAGCTTTGAAAAAATATGCAGTTAAGTGCTTGTTTGATAATCAGCCAGATAAAAAAAAAAAAAATGCAATGCAGCACATATAAATAAAAAACAACAGAACAAAAGTAAATGTTTCACACAACAGCCACCAATAAAGAAGAGGTGAAAATAAATGACTCGTTTTTTTTTTTTAGATGAGAAAATATAAACAATGATGGTTTCTACTGCACTGTCTCACCAGCAAAAAGATGAGGTAAGAAAGGCTGGAAGGCAGACAGACAAACGGACAAACACACCTTGCAGCCATTGGTCGTGGGTAGCAGCCTGGTGCTCACGGCCAGAGATAGCAAAACACTTTGCTGCTACTAACATAACGGCAACAGTATGGAGGCAGAAACAGATTAAAAACACAAGCAGTCACTGTCACCATACTTAGTAGCTTCAATAAGAAAGAAGGAAGCATACAATCACATGACCACAAAGAAGGCATGTATGAGCAGATGTGTACGTATGTGTGTGTGTGTGTGTGTGTGTGTATTATTAATTACCTGTTTGTCATCATCGGTAAGGCCCCATGCTTGTGCAATTGCATAGCCTTCAGAAACCTGAATCGGAGAAATAGATTGTCACCAAAGCAACCAGTCAATCAATTCTAGCTTGAGAGACTCTTTTGCCACATGCAGAAAGTGCATTTAATGTGGACATTCCCTATTAAATAATTTAGACAATTTCTATCAAAGTACGCAAGCTTTAAAGAGCATCTGCACATGATTGAAAAAGGCAGTGAACCCAGTTACTTGGGATAAAAGAAAATATTGTCATTTTATGAAACTGACGAAAAGCAAAAATAAACAAGAACAATAATAGTAACAAATGGATTGATAGACATTTAATGTCTAATTTGAATATCAATTTCAGTAGTCGTTCGAGTATAGAAAGATGATATGCCATGAGAAAAGAAAAACAGAACAATTTTAATTCTGTGTAAAAATCAATTTTCAATAACAAAATAAATTTAGAAAAGAACAAAAGAATTATTTTACAAAAAAAAAAATTCTGAAGAAAGTGAAGGTCATTAAGTGCCAGGTTTTCTATTATATGAGAATAAAGTATCATACATCATCATCATTATTATTATTATATACATTTATTCCAATTAACAACCAGTTTTACACAATATCTGACCAGTTTGATTTTATTTTGGATATACTTGGATTTAATCCCCAGTCTCAGAAACTGATCAATGAGAAATACACTGTCAAACATTTATAGAACTTAAAGATGCTTAAAAAAGTGGCCAGAATCCTGTGAAAAATAAGAAAAATGTTAATAAATCATGATTTACAAAGCTGAGAAATTCAGTGACTAAAAAAGCAAAGTAGACAAGAGTTAGACAAGACAGCCAAGATCTTGGTGGACATCAACATGAAAAGAAGTTTTCACTATAACAATGGGAGCTGTTAGTAAAGTAAGACTTCTAGAAACGTCTTCATGACAAAAACTTTTTTAAAAATAGATATTCATTATAAATAAAATTAAGTTGTTGAACATTTCAGTAAAACCAGTTTTTTTTACTTAAAAATCAAATTTAAATTTTACTGGAAAAAAAATTAGTTCTTTAATTCAAATTTTCATGATAATAAATGCAAGAGATAAGATGAAATAAATATAAAACTTGTCCAATCCATTTTAAGAATTTTTCAAAGGGGCAATTATTTAATCCTTTGTTGTGTACAATTGTAACCAATATGTAACAAAGGTTAGAAAAAGGTTACAATTGTAACCAATATGCAACAAAGGGTTAATATGTTATTAAATAATAAATTAAAAAAAAACAAAAACAAACTGAGTTTTTTATTTATCAGCAATAACCATAAACACATCAGGATTCCTCTTTTTATTTTTTTCATAAGAATGATGAAGCTAAAGTTTCTTTTTAAACTAGCAATAGTTTTACATTTTTTTTTTACTTCTATTCTTGAGGCCTTCTATAACTTTTCTATCATTTTTAATTGCTTTATTTTATAAAATCCAGTTCTTTTTTTTAATAGGGAGATAATAAATTATAATATTTGTCAGAATATCATTAGGAAAAAGCAAATCTGATAGAAAATTTCAGCTCTTACTTGAGTATTTAGTAGAGATAAAGAAAACAAAAATTCTTTACACCATGTGTAAAAATATAAAAAAAAAAATAACTAACTTATCAAAACTTGATATTTTTTTGATGCAATATATATTTTTTATAACAACCATTTCTTTCTTGAAGAAATAAGCCTAATAAAACAACCATTAAATGTGTTTGTCTTCTCATGATCAGTGAAGCTTCCTAAAGCACCAACAGAAACAGCAAGAAAAAAATAGCTCAACTGTCAACACTGAAGAATAAAAAAAATGATTTTAAGTTAAGCTTTCCTTTAATCCAGTCTTTTATTAAATCAATAACATTCTACTGAAACAAACAGATATACATTTCTATTAGTCAATTACTTCTACAAATACTTTCACGGCTTTTGCTCAGATGAACAGAGCTCACTGGTGCCTCCTATATATGAATTTACTCGAGCCACAAAATTAGCAACTAGGTCCCACTCTTTTACTGTGAAAGCAATAAAATGTAAACGTAAATTCTACTCCAGCAGCTTCTTTTTTCGCATTTTCTGTCTGTGGAATTCCCTTCCATTTGCTTGCTTTCCCGACAACTATAATCTCCAAGAACTTAAATGTAAAGTCAATAGTCATCTCTTATCTCACTAACCTGCATCCTCTCTCTCTCATGCTCCTTTCTCTGTCCACTCCACTCATCAGTATTCTCATCCTTCTCTTACCCACTTTGTGACACCCCCTATAACCTGTCACTCTTTCTCATAACTTTCCTCCTATGTAACCCCCTGCAAAACAGTGGCAGTAAAATGCTTTGCTTGGGGCGATATGATTATAAAAAAAAACTTAAAATAAAGTTAACAAAAAATTATTGTGTGTGTGTGTGTGTGTGTGTGTGAAAATAATGAACATTAGATTTGAATTTAACAAACACTTATCTTTGGATTTGCATGCTTCAAAGACATTTACTAAATCCTAATAGGGGTTGGATATAACTTATTAAATGTAAAAAAAAAAAAAAAAAAAAAAAAAAAAAAAAAATTGAATTGAAAGCAAAAAAACTGAGTATGGAAAAAAAAAAAAATTCTGTATCTTCAGTCCAGCTAAAATAGCAAGAAACTTCTGAAATCATTCTTAGAATTTGGAAAATGGAAGATGAGTCCAAAACTTTTAATGTTTCTTCTCTAACCCAGCTTCACACATTGTTGATTTCTATCAATGGTGAACAGCTGATTCAGGTCAGCTGTAGCTAAATATTAATTCACTTATATGTATAATTATTGATCTATCTATGCTGATATAGAAATCAATGTATTTTCTTAGTCATCACTTGCAAGTCAACCTTGATGCAGCAATTGACAGTGACTTTCAACTTGCTTGTTAGCTGTTGGGATGAAAAAGAATCATTTTTAAAAAGTTGCCACACATCCTGAGATGAATATAATTACATTCATTAAAAATTTAGCATGACCTTGGAGTTACTGAAAATGGTTTCTCTCTAAATAATTTTAATCAATAAACTTTCCAAAACAGTCATTTTTATTTCCCATTGAAGTTTTTTTTTCTTTTCTGCTTTTTTTAAATAACAGCTTTTTGACATGAGCTTTTCAGGATCAAGTTATTATCAGGATAAATTTCTTGATTTCATTTTGCTGTTTTCTTTCTTATATTTTTTAGGGTCTAAACGTTTTCAAATTTACAGTAAATAACAAATTATGGAGGTTTGTGATGGTTTGTTATTTCTTGTCAATAGAAAATCTTCATTTTTATCAACAAGAGCAACTTTTTTTTCATTTTAAGCTTGAGATATTAGTGTGATCTTGCAAGTAAATCAACTTGAATAAGTCATTAAATTGATAGAATTGTTTTGTCAATTTTCAGATGGTGTGTGTGTGTGTGTGTATATATATATATATATATATATATATAGGAAAGAATATTAATAAAAAGTTTTGAATTTAAAAAAGTACATTTTTAAATTCAAAACTTTTTATTAATATTCTTTCCTATACATATTAAGACAGTATATGTGGATGATCATCACTATGTTATATATATATACATACATACATACATACAAAGAAAATCTAAGCAAGAGCCAACAACCTACCACAGTTTTGCCCTACGGCTCGTCAGGGAAATTTCATACCAATGTTCCACAATTCTGTAGACAATCCATTTTATTTGAATCAATTTCCCTGATGAGCCGTTGGGCGAAACCGTGGTAGGTTGTTGGCTCTTGCTTAGATTTTCTGTCTTTGTTTGCTCTACTTTTGTATTGAGCGCTTTAATGTTAGGGTTTTCATCTTGGTTTTTTTTTCTTTCTTACGAGTGCTTGACTTTTTTGTTCATGTACTTTGTTTGTTTCTTTTTTTACTTCCCCTTATTTTCCCTCCGAGTTCGTTCTTGGTGGGTTGTACAAAATGATTTAAATTATAGCTTAAATAATACTAGTTTCAGCAGAGTTATTTCTGTTACTATTGGTATTGTTATTACTATAGTTATTATATATATATATATATATATATATATATATATGTACATACATACACACACTCTTAGCGTTCAGTAGAACATGATCTAATGGAAAAATAGGTTACTTTATCCTCAGTGTTTTCATACTGGCATTCGATTGAAAACAAAAGAGGAAAGTCCAAGAAGGAAAACAGTTTTTTAAGGTAAGAAATGAATAAAATTTAAAAAAAAATCAAGTTAACCAAGATGAAATTGAAGAATTGATAAGTGAGATAAAATGAATGAATAAATATACATGTAATAAGTGAATGACAAAATTAATAAAAAAAAAGAAAAAAATGAAAAAGGGCAGGTAATAAAGGCAATATTAGTGGCGACGTTAGGTGTGATCTGTTTATTCACTTGGAATGACATTTTATCTTAAATGTTGCTGTAGTAGAAATTAAACCACACTAATAAATATTGTATTTCTCTTTTGTCTTTTATCGTCTTAACAAGAGATCGGTGTTAATTTAACAAAAATTAATAACTGGGAGAATTTTTTTTCTATTGAACTGTTCCCATTTAAAGAAAAACAGAAGGAAGAACAAAAAGGTAACATGAAATACAAAAAAGAAACAAACAAAAACACAAATTGAGAGTGAAAATAAGATAGAGAGAAAGAAAAGCAGAAAGAAAATAAATACCTGTCCTTGCCCCCAAAAGAAAAAAAAATTAGTCAAATAGAATGAAGATTGAGAAGAAAAACTGCAAAGAAAATAGTTTACTTGGAAGTAGTCCAAGGAACTGTCGGTGTATAACAAGCTTGAGGGTTTATTTGTTCTTTTCCTCAAGTTTTTATAACAAAGACTATTTTGCTCAATCCTATTCTTTAACTTATAAGATATTGACTAAAACTGTCACCAAAATTCAAGCAATGTCTTAATGGGTTCAACAAGAGCATCACAGCTTCACCCATTCGTTAACTTATTAGATATTGACTACAACTGTCACCAAAATTCAAGCAATATCTTAAAAATGGGTTCAACAAGAGCATCACAGCTTAACACACACACACACACACACACACACAAAAAAAAAAAAGCACACACCACACACTGTCAACAGTCTGATGAAAGTCACTTCAAATAAATATTCGCAAAATCTGTTAAACATTTTATTTCCATTATGAAATGCCTTCAAGCAAATTCCATACCAATGCCCCCACAATTCTGTAGACAATCCATTTTATTTGAATCAAATCTTTTTTTTAATTATATTTCAAAATCTCTCCTTTTTCCAACTGCCATTTTATTTACATTATTTACGGCTGTACTAATGTTTTTCATATTTATTCTTATCCTCACAACATTTTGGCTGTTCTACGCTCTGGCCTTATTCAGGTGTCTGTCAATCTAGGTAACCATCAGGGGGATTTTAAAATGGACTCTTTATTTAATCTATGGGAGTAGAATATTCTTGTTCTGTTGTCCAGAAAGTCTAAGGATATCTTTATTAATACTGTTCAGTGATTGTTTGCCCTGTTTCCTGTCTAAGTCTCTAATACACAGCCCGAGGGATTGAATTCACAATTACTATGCCACTAAATACCAAAAGTAATACTTTAGGCTATTATCCCAAACAAGATGAGATATTCTTAGACATGGACAGCAGGAGAACAATCCACCCCCAAAGATTAAAGCATTCAGTTAGAAATTCCATGAAGATTAACCAGATTGGCAGACACCTGAAAAGGGCCAGAGACTAGAATAGTCAAAAGATTGTTATAATGATAACTAAGATGAGGATATTAGTTTGACTGCAAATAATGCAAATATTGTTAACTCTTTATCCTGGAATTTAAAAAAATGTCTTCTTCAAAATTATTCTTTCCACTAATATTTAAATACAAAGTAAATTATTCATTACATTCATCATATCAACTTTTCTTTGTTTTACTGAACTACTTTTCAAAAGAGGATAATATTTTTATGAATTCAAAAGAAGCCTTTTTAAATCACTACATTTTTAATCAAATAATTTCTGCCATAATTATAACAAATTTATAACAAATTGAAATGGACTCTTTATTTAATCTATGAGAGTAGAATATTCTTGTTCTGTTGTCCAGGAAGTCAAGGGATATCTTGTCTTCTTTATTAATACTGTTCAGTGATTGTTTGCCCTGTTTTCTATACACAGCCCGAAGGATTGAATTCACAATTACTATGCCATTAAATACCGACAGTAATACTTTAGGCTATTCTCCCAAACAAGATGAGATATTCCTGGATATGGACAACATGTCCAGGAATATCTCATTATCTCTGTTTAAATTATTAAATATCTCATTATATCTCTGTTTAAATTATTAATAATTGAACAAATTTATTAGCCAGTTTCGTGGACGTGCATTTTGGTGCATTGGATATTGGAACTAGAGATCAGAGAGCTGAGTTCGAATTCCAGTTGAATTCAATGCATTCACTTACGCTCAAATACCCTTGGGAAAGGTATTAATCCATCTCTTCCATTCAGTTATGGGTTAAATAACAAGACATCGGTTTCTATAGCCTTGGTTGGCAACTAGTCTACTGCAGGAAGTAATGGCAACCTACTGCGGGAAAATCTTTTGCCCAGTCAGTCATGTCTCTTTCGAGACACGATCGCCCAAGCGTGTATTATGTATGGCACTTAACTGACTGACTGATTAGCCAGTTTGAAATGCTTAAAATGTATTTAAAGCAGTTCTGACAAGCTAAGAATTGAAATTCTAATGTCAAAAACTTAAGATGACATTTATATGGGTAATAAAAATCTTATAAATACAAGTGATTATTTCTGAAAAACCTGAGAATGATCTTGAACTATATAATTAATTTATGAAACTACTTGATAGTAATAAGTCTTGCTGAGGCAAAAGCAAACGAATATATCAAAAACACCTAATAAAACTTAACAAAACACATCTTTAAAGAAGGATTTTAATTGTGGCTTGCTGTAAAATATATGACAAGCATAAAGAATTTTTAAAACTTTCTTCTACTTTCAACAAACTTCATGTTTTTCATATATGTTATTTTGCAAGATAATAGAATAATTTACTTTGTATTTAGATATTAGCAGAAAGAATAATTTTGAAGAAGAGAGGATGGCAGTTTTTGAAATTCTGGGATGAAGAGTTACAATTCACAAGTTACTATTTACAAGTAACTTACTAATTAATATAAACTTACTAACTTACTAATTAATATAAACTTGCATTTAAAGCATCACAGGATTTGTACAAAGAAGTAGATTTTATAACAAAAATGAATTTTTTCTTTTTATTCTTTAATAGGTTTCTTAAGAAACAAATATATAGCCACACACATGCACACACTTCTATTGGGATGAACACGCACACATACATCCACATATTTTGTGCCACTTCTTAATGCACTTATTGAAAAGCAGATTTTTCATTTGCTCCAACTATGATGGTTAAAGTTGTTGTTCCATAATGTTTTGCTTTTAAATAAGGAAAGTCTAAAACAACCATTTTATTGAGAAGAGTTAAAAAGATCTTTTTATTCACTGATTTTGCATCTTCTGTCAAAAACCGACCGACCAGCAAGTAAAGCAGCAGGATTCATGTTAAGACTAATCATTTTCAGCAATGTCATCTTTGAATGAAACATCAACTCTACGAATTGTGCCTGTGTCCATTTCTTCATCCACATCCTCCACTTCATCTTCTTCCTCCTCATCCTCCGCCTCTTCCTCCTGTTCTTGCACGTTTTTGTCAACATGGGAAGACGGAGACAAAACCTTATTCGGCAACTGCTGGCAAGAAGAGGTCTGGAATTAGTGTGTGCCCTTTGTGGAAAGAGTTCAGAAACACATGCAAGGCTCTTTGGGCCAAAATGTGCAGACAGTGAGGAGGAGGAGGAGGAGGAGAAGGAGGCATGCACAGAATCTTGGCAGCCGCTGGCGGTCAAGATGCAAAGTCAGAAGAAAGAACTGGATGCAACACTTTTATACCTATGTAGTCCTGAACAGTGCCTCTATTTTATTTTTTTTTTTTGTCCATCCAGTTTGAGTGTCCATCATTTAGTGTTGTGCAAGTGTCTATTGGCTTATCAAGTCTACCAAGTGATTGATCAACTATTGTTCTTCAGAAACTCACAAATGAGAAAGAAAGAGACTTTGGCAAAATATCACAATCAAATAGTCAGAATAAAAGAATTGAACTGTACTGTGCATTTTACATTGAAATAATACAAAAACTTCATCTTTAACCCTCTAGGGCCATTCGTATCATATTTGATACAGTATGAAAACAAGCCTTGAAAGAAATATTTTCCTGAAAAATTTTTTAAGAGAAATATTTTATAAATTTCAAATGAAAGCAGTACTGACTGCTCAGTCAATGAATACCAAATGTTTCCTTATAGGGAAATACCAAATGTTTCCTTATAGGGAAATACTGTATCAAATATGATACGAATGGCCCTAGAGGGTTAATTTGCCAAAATGGGCATTGTATTTTCAAATTTTCTTCTTTCAGTAGACTGGGAGTAATGATTTTATTTAAAAAGAAAAAAAAATTTAAATTTTCACTATGATTACTAACTTGCTATTACGCTTGATATAAAGAAATGTTATGAATCAAGCAACATGCAATGGTATTTGCCTAAAACTAATGCCTGAGAAGCTACAGAGATTAAGGGTTTGGAATAAATGAAGAAATTGATTTAAAAAGTAAATAAAAGAGAATAGGCAGAGATATTAAAGGAACTAATTTAGAATGTAATAATTCAATCAGAATATACACAAGTCAGGATGAAGAGTAATTTCTAGACATTGCGAGCAATTTATTATTCAGATTGTATATCAAAATTTGAATTTCTCAAAGCAGAATTGGTTTCTATCCATTCAGTGTCAAAGATTAAATATTCTTTGATAGTATTCACACACAAAACTATATAATATTTTAGCTTTAAAGACTACAAGAGAGATTTTAAAAAGGCCAACAATAACACATTCTTCCAATGGGCTTTGTTGTTTTAATTCGATTGTTGCATTTAATCACACTGTAAGGTAATCTTTAAAAAAAAAAAAAAAAAAGAGCATCTTAATTTTTGGAAAGAATCATTTAGATATATACTGTGCCGAAAGACAGAGTGAAACCAATTCTTCTAAAATATGTCTGTCAATTAAGCCCCACAATGTTATCAAAGAAAGAAAAAGGAGAGAATTTCACATTTCAGGTGACTGTACAGTTTGAATAAAAAAAAAAACAACTTGCTCCAATGTTTGATACAAAATTCACATAACATGCATGGTAGGAATTAGTCTATTATAACTAACTACAAAATGACTTTTATTTGATAAATGAAAAAAAAAAAAAGCACTCACCCTTTCTGTCTGTGTTTCCCTTAATAAGGGACCAACTATAAAAAAAAAGAAAAGTACAAAAAAATATTTACAATCTCAATAATTTACAAAAGTTGGAAAAGAAAGTTTCTTTTTTTTTTTTTTAAGTGAAAACAGCCTGCATCTAAAAAGTATATAAAGTAACTGTTACATTTAAAACCCAAAATAGAAGAACATCAAAAATCTAAACTTATTTATAAATGGAACTTTGTGCCTGTGTGTCCGTTACCTATAGACTCCGAAACGGCTGAACCGATTTTCTTGAAAATTTACACAGTAGTACTATAAGCATCTGCGAGTGTTCTTAGCTAGGTTTTGTGTCGAGGTACCCTGATAAATATCAAAAATCGATAATCGAAAAAAATCCGGTTATAGAAGGAGTGGTCTGATTTTAATCAAATTTGATACACTCATAGACAAAGACATAAGAAACGTATTCAGAAGTTTCAAGGTTGCAGTTCTTACAATAGTGCAGAAAATTTGATATCAATACCAGGAAATCAAAATTTGAATTACATCAATTCATTTTTCTTTCAGTCTACGGTTTCGCTTTAACTGGAAACAACTACTGCTTTTTAGTCTTTCGTGCCAATGTCCAAAGAGTCTGAGCTCCAGGACCATGGATTAGTTTTAAAGCTTTCATTACACCTGAGCAACGCCGGGCTGTACTGCTAGTGTGATATAAAAGAACATTTGTTTTTTTTTTAAATTAAATGAATAGAATTTATATTTCTCAAAAAAAAAAAAAAAAAAAAAAAACCACCATTATCAATATAAAATTACAGTCTTTCATGAAAATGTCAAAGGGCATTTTGACACATTTCAGGTGTTAGGAAACCTGTGTCTTCTTTACTAAAATTTTTAAAATCATGACATGTTCTACATTTTCTGTTTGAAATAGCATTCTTAACATGGCCTTAAACAAACAAGTGCAACATCAGGTGACTGCCGTCTAGATCAGTGTTCCTTCCTTTCCAAAGTCATATATTTTTTTAAATCGATTCAAAGACTCTGATGATACATGAATAATGTGCAGGTGCATTGCTTTCAAGAAGCTTCTGGAGATTTATGGGGGAGGGGGAACAACACAACCCCCTAAAAAAAAAAAAAAAAAAAAAAAAAAGGCCTAGCATGTTAAAGTAGCTTTTGTATAAAATTTCCATCAATGAATAAAAAGTCCATAAATTCTTGTCCCATTCAACTTTGGGATTGAATGACATTTACAAATTATTTCTATGCCCAAGTTAATACCCTCCCCATGCCCAAGAACATTTTTTTTTTTTTTATTTGTTAATAAAAAAATAAGTTTCATTTTTATCATATTTTTCTATTTCTGATTTTAAAAAAAGGGGCTTTTTTTTTATTTATGCCATATATATATATATAAATAATTTTGTATTTGGGCAGCAAGACTACCTTTATATTAATTTTAATTTTATTAATGATGACTGACAAGGTATTGTGATTAAGTTTTTTATTCAATTTTTCTTTATTTCTACAAGAATTTTCTTTTTTGGACAAAGTGTGCAAAAACTATCCAAATATATATCCAAGTGCTTTCGGCTATTCTATTAGTCATTATCAAGGATTTTCTTTTTCAACTGAATATATATATATATATATATATATATATATATATATATATATATATATATCTCAATCCTGGGTAAAAAAGCAATCAGAGTCTAACCGTACTGATGAGCTGTGATACGCCGAAACAGATCTGTCTGCAGATGACAAAATATATATATATATATATATATATAAATATATATATTTGTTTGCAGTGTAGATTTATTGTTGTTGTTATTATTTATATTACTTGTTTTTTGTATGATATATTAAGTGTCCATAATGGTATTTGTATCACTACACCTGTTTCAAGTCCAAAATTGACTCTTCAGGCAAATAAACTTGTGACTTTACATATCGAGATCCGTTTGTTTATTTCCTGATGGCCAAAATATTGTGTATATATAGATAAGTGGTTGGTGAGCAGGTCAGAAAGTTCATATGTGTGCGTGTTTGTTTGTTGTTTTTTTTCACACTTGCACGTTAAATTTCTTCTGTTTTGGGAGTCAGTCACCTTTCATTGGCCAGAAAAATTTTTATACACTGACTTGTGAAATTTGATTCCATCTTTATACTTCAAAATTGTTTTCAGCGATTTTGATTCAATTCTACTCTACAGGTTATCTAGTTCTTTTTGTTGTTTTTTGAATACTATTTTGGGACTCGAAACACGTGTAGCAACACAAATACCATTATGAACACTTGATATATCATACAAAAAGCAAGTAATATTAATAACAACAACAATAATAAATCTACACTTCAAACAAAATGTTCACAACTTCTCGCACTTTTTATTTATTTATTTATTTATATATAGTGACGGAAATGTTTTTTATTCTCCAAACATGGTCAGTACATTGTGGCTATGTTCATAGTTGATATTATTGAGTGTTGACTTTTTTTCTTTATACTGCCATTATTTTTATCTGTTCCTTACATGTGGATGAAGCTATTATGGCCATATTTTCCACAAGTATGCTGCGGATAGATTTTGGTAAGTTCCCATGATTCCTAATTGAGCTATGGTCTGAGAGATGTAACGCAAGTCTTCATGATAAGCATGTGGTGGTATGTCCAATATAATTATTAATGAATTTGTATTGATCAGTAACACGGTTCTTTAAGGGGTATGTCAATTCATTAATAATGTTGGTCTTCTGTAGTTTCTATCTTGCTGGTGAGCTGTTATTGTTGACGATGAACTTATCTATTTTCATTTTTATATAATATATAATTAACTTAATTTTCTTGTTCTGATTGACCAATTTTGTGCATTTATTTCTAATGTTTCTGAAGAAAAATTCATCCTGCTTATTTACGTGTATTTGATTTTTAAAGAAAATATCGATATTGTTTTTGTCTGTATGTTAAGTGTTGCTATTGCTTTATCTACAAGTTAGATGATTAAATTGTTGATTGCTAATCATTTCTGAGTTCTTTAAAAGAATGACCCACGAGGATGAATTCTTGAGAAAATTTTTTATGACACCTAGTGGATATCAACTCGGAATGAGAGATCGGAGTGCCAAGTTCGAATTCCAGTTGAATTCATTGCATTCACTTATGCACAATACCCTTGGAAAAGGTATTAATCTGTCTCTTCACTCCAGTTATGAGTTAAATAATAGGACAGACTGGGTTCTATAGCCTTGGCTGGTAACCAGTCTACTGCAGAAAGCAATGGCAACCTACTGCAGGATAATCTTCTGCCCAGTCAGTCATGTCTCGTAAGAGACCTGATTTCCCAAAGCGTGTATCACGTGTGGCCCTTAACTTACTGATTTTATATCTAAAAAACATTCACTCATAAAATTAAGATGGCATTAAGTTCTACTCGTAAGTTTTTTGTATAATGCAGTGGTGAATGTGTTATTAGTAAATTTTTTTTACATGAAGATCTTAGACTGGATGCTTATTTTTTTGACTAAGTTTGTAGGTAAAGTTAACTTTTTTTTTCAAATGTTTTGAGATTTAAAATTTTTTTTCTATCTTAAGCTAAAATAAATGTATCATCTACATAGCAGATATATATTTTAGATTTAGTAACTGTCAAATTCTTTGTTTTTGATGAGACATGTAATAATTAGAATGGGACTTTATCTGTGCAAGCATATAGGAATTTTCTGAGAATATAAGATTTGATGGATGGAGATGGACTCAGACTAAGTTTATAAAAATATGAAAAAAATTTCTTATCACGACAGATACGTGTGTGTGTGTGTGTGTGTTTATATATATATAATTTTAAGGTGTGCTATAGTAACAGAATAAAGTGCTCAATATCAGAGATAAAGCGCATGTAAAGATAAAAGTGAACATTGAAGTCAACACTCAGAGGCAACAGACTGTTTCATGCTAGGTGCAAATCGTCCCGGTGTTGTCTTGTAAGGCATTATCTCATGTGTTAGAGGATCCATTCAGGATGATTTGATTGGCGAGCTTGATCTTACGAAGCAGGAGGCTCACTCAATATGGCCATGGGTATATGAGTTGAAATGCCTCACTAATGATGAGGCATCACTCACCTGGCTAGTGATTTGTGGGGGCCTCTAATTCAGCACATAAAGGTTTGTGCAGCGGGCTTGAAAAAGACTTCAAACTGCGTACACTGTACTGGGGAGGTGGAGAGACTGGATCACGCCTTCTTTCAGTGCAGGTTTGTAGTACTGCTGTGCAAGTTTGTTGAAGGCATCATGATTTACAGAAAGTTCTTTGCCCTCGAGGCCAGTTCTGTCTGTAGCAATGTAGTGCTGCCACTGACGAAATATAAACAACATACTGCCAGATAGAAGATATGAGAAACTAATCTTACATAGTATTCTGTACCATTCAACCTTGGTTAGTTGACTCATAACTCATATTAACAGTCTTATATATATCCGTAGTGGCCTGGGGTAGGAAATGGCTAGTAAATTTCAATGCTTCTCAAACGAAGCTGTTATCAACTAACCACCATAGACAATCGCATCTACCTCCCATTAGCATGGAACAGGCTTGCCTCCCAGAGAGTAAAACACTACGCCTCCTCTACTACTCTCGGGGGACCTCAAATGGAATGACTATATCGAATCCATTGCCAAATCCACCGCTATGAAAGTCAGCTCTCTGTGCAGGAAGCGGAAGTTTTTTCCCGCCAGAATCTATCCAGCACATATATAAATCTACCATCCGCCCATGTATTGAATACTGCTGCCACATCTGGTTGGGTGCCCCTGCTACTCTCCTTGGGCTTCTTGACAAAATACAAAGGAGAATTTGTAACGTGGTTGATACTGACTTGGCAGACCGGCTGCAACCACTCTCTCACCGGCGTGATGTGGCTTCCCTGTGCCTCTTCTACAAATACTTTCATAGCTTCTGCTCCAATGAACTTAGATCATTGGCGTTGCCTAGGTACGAATTTACACGAGATAATAGATTAGCAACTAGGTCCCACCCTTTTATAGTTAAACAGATAAGATGTAACCGTAATTTCTACTCCAACAGCTTCTTTTCTCACGCTTCCCGCCTGTGGAATTCCCTTCCACATGCCTGCTTTCCCAACAGCTACAATCTCCAGGTGTTTAAATGTAGGGTCAATAGACACCTCCTATCACACTAACTTTCAACTATTCTCCCAACACTCTCAACATCTACCCAACCCTCAGTCTCCGTATTCTTACCCGCCTATCACCCTCCTTCTGACATTTCCTGTATCCTTTCTCCACTCTATGTAGCCCCCTGCGCAATAGTGGCAGTGAAATGCCTTGCTCGGGGTGAAACGCTTATAAAAAAAAAAAAAATACCCATAGCTGAACACTTCAATCAACCAGGACACACATTAGAAAACTGCAAATGTTTACTGATAGATTCCGATTTTAGTTCTACATACTCACACAGAAAGAAAGAAAAATACTGGATTTTAAAATGAAATACATATAGGCTAGGGTTAAATAGGGACTTAGGTGTTTTGAATCTTTATAAATATTTCAATAGTTAAACATTTTTTGGATACATTTAAAAAATTTTTCTTTAAAACAACATTTAAAAGTATTATTAGAGATAGGTTTACATTTACAAATATTAAAAAAACTATCACTTTCTACGTCATGTGATGTAAATATCTCTTGGCGAACGCTTCTAGTTTAAATTTTAAATAATTTGTTTCTGATGAAAGGCTGAGGTCGGTCTGAAATATCAAATATATATATATATATATATATATATATATATAATAATAATAATAGAAATAAATAAATACTGTCAAAAAAAAAAAATAAAAAAACATTTTTAAGCTTACAACTTTTCAGTAGCTTTTCCTATACATATTAAGACAGTATATGTGGATCATCATTATATATGGTTAAATCAAATAAAAAAAGAGGAAAACTATGTATGTTAGTCTGTTTTAGAATTCCTTCATGTGCAGTCACGAGATGTTAAAATCAAGGGAATTCAACTGTTTTCTTTGAACTTTTTATTATGTATGTTAGTCTGTTTTAGTATAATTTCCATAAGTAAAGGTGAGATTGGGAAAAATCCGGGGCGAAAATTGACATTTTGGTAGTAGTGGATGGTGGCGCTCTCGAGAACTTTCCTTCTGAATAAATTGCTTACACTTTTTATTAGTGTGGCATTTTTCCTTCTATAACCCAATTTTTTTGATTATCAATTTTCAATATTTATCGGGGATACCTTGACACAAAATCTAGCTAAGAACATTCGCAGACGCTTATAGTACAACTGTGTAAATTTTCAAGAAAATTGGTTCAGCCGTTTCGGAGTCTATAGGTAACGGACACACACACAAAGTTCCATTTATAAATAAGTTTAGCTAGTTTTAAAATCAGATTATGATATTTCAGTGAAATTTTTGTAACTTGCTAAATAAGGCTCTTAACTAAATACTAGTATTCATAGTTCCAAAGATATTGCATATTTGAAAATTGGTGACAATAGGTAATATTTACTGTAGATTACAACAATATGAACAGCTCAAGTGTGTCTTATGCACACTTATATTTATAAGCACCCGAAAATGGCGAAAATGCAAAAAGATGCTGTCCCCTTTGAGAGTTTTTCATTTACAAAGTCAGATACATCATACAAATTAGTTTTCCTATCATTTATGACCTAACAGATTTTTTTATACAGTTAAGCATATTTATTACTGTTATAGAAATGTCAGTGTTACTGTTTGAAAGTTACTAATTTTATTAACATCCTTAAAATTGCCTATATTCATGACTAGAAGTATAGCCTGACATTGCTCGGGTGTAATGAAAGCTTTAAAACTAATCCATGCTCCTGGAGCTCAGACTCTTTGGATGTTTGCACAAAAAACTAAAAAGCAATAGTTGTTTCCAGTTAAAGCGAAACCGTAGACTGAAAGAAAAATGAAAGGATGTAAGTCAAATTTTGATTTCCTGGTATCGATATCAAATAAGTTTTTTTTTGTCGTAAACTGAATTTTAAAGGCTAAATAAGCCCTCTGAGTAAATGGTATCATGGCTGAGACTAAGAACTACAATTATACCACTTAGAGCCAAACCTGAAGTAAAAACTAAAATAAAAGGGCTGAAAAGAATACAGACAGATAAACAGACACACACACAAACATCTTGCTTTTTATGTATATATTATCGATTTTCTGAACTATTGTAAGAACTGCAACCTTGAAACTTCTGAATATCGTTTCTTATGTCTTTGTCTATGAGTGTATCAAATTTGATTAAAATCAGACCACTCCTTCTATAACCCGATTTTTTCCATTATTGATTTTTATCAGGGTACCGCAACACAAAACCTAGCTAAGAACACTCGCAGACACTTATAGTACAACTGTGTAAATTTTCAAGAAAATTGGTTCAGCCATTTCGGAGTCTATAGGTAATGGACACACACAAAGTTCCATTTATAAATAAGTTTAGATTAGATTTAGATAACAGCAGACCAGTTGGTCCAAAAAAATTCTAGATATTTATTATATATTCTTACATGGCTGAAGATCTTATGACAGAAGGTTTGTTTTGTGGACTAGCTTTTGTCTTGGGTCAAAAAATTCTTCTAACAGCCTATCATGCAAGAATCATAATTTTGTTGATTTTGGTACCTTCGAAATTTGACACTTAAGAAAATATGAAGCTGAAAGTTGGTAATCCTGTAATTTCCTCTGAAAATAAATTGGTTTTGACATAATTTTCCTTTGTTCCAAGTAGTTTAGATACTAAAAATGTTTTTTTGGATGGTCTATAAAATTTTTTGGATGGTCTATAAAATTTTACTGAATGAAGAAAATAAACCAATGACAAAGGATTCCACTAGATCATTTTCTTTTTAAATACACCAAAGTCCAAATAGTGAATCACAATTTGTCCATGTTAACCAATTTTATTGGGATTCTAAAGTATACATAAATCAATCAATCAATAAATTCTATTGAAATCCTTATTTTAATATCCTTGGTTTAGTTTCTTTGTTTAGTTAAAAAATTTGTAGATCATTCAAAAAACTATTTTTAAAGACTCGTAGCATTTAAAATATCATTTGTATTTTCACAGTAAATAACTTGGATATACATTATCATGGTAGTGAGAGAGTGGTAACTAAGAAAAGAACAAGTATTTCATGAAAGAGAGTGAGAGAACTTACTTGTAATTTCTAAACTGTTCCTGTTTTTAGGAGCTCGACTAGAATTTTCTGAGGATATTCTCTGAGGCACATTCTGCAGAAAACCTTCATCATCCACTTCTGTCATTTCCGTGTTGAAATGATGTTGAGGATTGCGGGCTTTTTCTAAAAGTTCTTTTGTACTTTTCCTGGACAGATCACTTTGGAGTAAGAATGGATGCTACCAAAATAAAAATAAGATAAAGAAAAAATATTCCAAAGAAAATCGCATCGACCAACATTTCACCTTTGTGAACAAAAGTACTTGGTTCTGTTCATCACTCTTAGAATAACTGTGTTGATTTGTAGTTGAATAATATTTGACTTGCGGTAAGATGTTTTGTTTTTTTGTTTTTTTCAACTTTCTTTACAATTTAGAATTCAACTGTCAATTTATTCTGAAATTCACTTTTACTTAGTTCCAATCAACTTTTACATAAACCAAGCCATCATTCATAGAAAAAAATTACTCCAGACTTTTTGAGATTTCATACATGTATGAAGTAAGAGCATAACAAAGGAAAAGTCAATTCATAGTTTATGCCATACAGTGAAAGTTAGCTTCCTGTTATCAAAATTCATTTTAGTTAATATTCTGAGAGCATGTTGATGGTAACATGCAATTCTTCAGTTTGGCTTGTTTAATGGCATATCAACTCCTTATGGGTCATTTAATGCCATAATTTTCTTTTGAGAGTTTTGGTAATTTTTGTTTTTAAATGTATTGCCAGTTATCTCTTGCAATGTATTTTTATTTTTTTCATGTTTTGACCCCAGTTTGAGGGCTCACTATTTGACCATAGCTAGGACCCTAACAGATGCTACCACCCTGAGTCAGGGTAGACTTTGGAACAGCAATTGTTAAGAGTTGGCTCCTCAAGATCTCTGGATCAGAGACCTTGCTGCCTGATGTAGTTTATCATCATACCCAGGACATTCTTGGTCATGTGATAAAGGTTAAATTTTGGAGACAACTGATGCTAATAAGCTGCAGTGTATATCAAATTGAAAAATAAAATTTAGGTGAGAGCAAGGGCATTTTGTGGAATAATTACATACTCAAATAATGCGGATGGGTTGGTGGGCTGAGTTAACGAAATAGAAAGCGGAATCAAATGTTGTTATAAGAAAAGATTCGAGAGAAAAAACGCTTTAATTACCTCAAGTAGTTTGTCAGCTGGTGGTCTTTTCTTTGGGTTTTTAGTCAAAGCTAATTTTATAAAATTATGAAGAAGAGTTGACCTGAAAAATAGAGTATATCTGAATATGAAAATGTACAGAAAATACAACTTGTTATTATTTGGATTTAACAATGTCTTCCTAAAACAATGCAATTTGGTAACCTGGAAAGATCTTTTGCCATTTTTCATGACCATTGTCTGCAAGAATGCACTTAACCTGACTTATCTGGATTTTAATTCATCCCCAAATAAGTGTCCTTCCAGAATTTATTTTTAAAAATTGTTAATAGAATTCAAGGTAGTTGAATGAAAAACTTACTGTGTTTAGAAAACATGAGGTTTTTTTTGTATTTTGCCTTTTATATTCCCTGACAACATGAATGATTATATTGTGAGAATGGAAAAGAATTATTTTTAGTTACCATATTTGACGGCATATAAAGGCGTACTTTTTTTTTTATACTAAAAATATCTTTTAAAATTCCTATCCCATATGCAGGTTTAAAATATGCGATAATTGGCTGACAGCAACTATTAGTTTAGACTTTAGAGTACCATTCATATACCTATTGTCATTATTATTTAAAAGGCTATTATGCAGATTAAAATGTTATCATTGATAATATTCATTACATTAATTTCATCACATTTTAATGGTAATTGTACCGCTTTTCTCAATTGTAATCATTGGTTGATATTTTATTTTATTTTGTTTTCTTACCTTAGGATATAATAAAGATTTTATAGACTTGTTTTTTTTTCCTCTTATTTTACATTTAATTGTAAACATAGCTTGTATCAAAATCATGCATCATAATTGAACAGGTGAAGAGGCTCATTCCTGTTTAGGATGTGGTTTCCGGCTTTCTCTTTCCCAATCTTTTCACTCTTACGTAGCCCCCTGCGCATCAGTGGCGTTACCGCCTTGCTCGGGGTGATATGATTAAAAAAAAAAAAAAAAAAAAAAATAACCTAGGCTCTACCATTTACTAATAATTTTACTAATTACTAATTTTTTTCTTGATTTGCCCTTCTGAAATTGGGGTGCGTCTTATATGCTGTCAAATATGGTAATTATCATTTGAAGTTCTAAACCATTGCCAATATTTCTTACTTAAGATTTGTTTAATACATTTGTATCAATTTATTATTTACTTTGGTTGAAATCGGATTTGTTCCTTGACAAGTTAAAAGCTTTAGAAAATAACAACTGAAATCCTTTAAGACATAAAATATATCAGTCAGTTAAGTGCCATACGTGAAACACGCTTGGGTGATCATGTCTCAAAAGAGGCATGACTGACTGGGCAGAAGATTATCCCGCAGTAGGTTGCCATTGCTTTCTACGGTAGACTGGTTGCCAGCCAAGGCTATAGAATCCAATCTGTCCTGTTATTTAACTCATAACTAGAGGGAAGAGATGGATTAATACCTTTTCCAAAGGTTTTTGCGCATAAGTGAATGCATTGAATTCAAATGGAATTCGAACTCGGCTCCCCGATTTCTCGTTTCGAGCTGATATCCAATGCACCACAATGCATATCCTAAAAAAACTACTGTAGGAGAAATTTGAAATTTGTTGAGAATTATATATCAACCAAACTTCAATCAGATTAGCAGCAAGAAAGTGTGACAAACTGGACAGAAAAATTGGGAAAAGAATTTTTTTTTTTACATTAGTATTGTATTTGTTATGGGATACTCAACGGAATAAATAGAAAGCTAATCTAGACCATGAAATACTCATAACCATAACAGATTATTTTTTGATTTTTATCCATTCTCATATTGTAAAATATATATTTTGTTTAAACTTTTATCTCAATCTTGACTATTGCCATCAGAAATAGAATTATATCATCATTAATTTCAAAATTTTTTCTCTGATTATAAAAAACTGGTCTTCATTTCTTTTTTTTACTGACAAAAAGGAAAAAAACAAACAAACAAACTAATAATTTCAGAAATATTTCACAACATGTATTCACAATACAGACTAAAAAGCACTTACCATTTATTTTTATCTTTCAGCTGAGGGGGCTTGAAACCACTCTTTGACATCAAAAACAAGGCCCTGTATGGATTTTCAAAAAAGAATGTTATTAAAAGCAGATCATCATCAAAGACTATTGAATATTCAACAAATATATCATAAAATATCATTGACAACAAATGAAAATTTATTAAAAAAAAAAAAAAAATTACATTCAGATTGGAGACAACGTAATTTTAAGTGAAAAACCTTTTTTTGCTTGGAGATATTACATTATGAATATGAACATTATCATTAGTATTTTCTTCAAGTTTGCATGCATAAAAAATAGCTATACAGTATTAATTGAATGGTAAAAATTCAAACAGTATGATGACAATGATGTTCAAAATATAATGACATCCCATTGACCGTTTTTTAAAATGGAATAAACAGATGTCTGCTGAAGAAGAATTAAAAGAGAATTTTACACGCATTTCTGCTATAATTATTTCTATTGCTATATTACTGCTACTGGAAAACAGTAATATAAACTTATATTTTTATTCTTTGTTGGCGATGATTGTGCGGAGGAGGAGTGGCCAGAGAGAGATTGCGCACATGCAGGAACTGTTGGAAAGTTGTTAACCAGTGAGAGGAGCACTCTCTCTCTTTCTCTACTTCTTTTCCTGTCTTCTGTCTCTTTGGTCAAAAATCCCAGACCTATATAACCCTGAAATTCCTATGAATTTTTGCTATTTCAGGTTGTCACTCAAATGATACCATCTATGGCCAGATACATCTGTCAATCATTTTCGTTGGCTATCATCTTTCAAGCCTTTGTTGTTGCCAGCGTTTTCTGTCATTGATGTCAACTATATCTTTGTTGACTATTGCCTTTCAGGCCTTTGTTTGTCACCTGTGTTTTCTGCTTTTGATGTCAGTCATATCTTTATTGGTTAATTGCCTGTGTTTCTGTCTTTTGATATTGCGTCCCATTGCCACCATCCATGGCCAGGATATATTTTTGCTGGGTAATAATATTGCACTATCATACAATTTTTATTTCTAAAATGATATTACCTAATCTGAAGATGCATTGTCATTGCCTCAATAACTGAAATAACTGTTTTAAACATGTTTTCCAGTCAAGGAATTCTCTAGTATTCTTCACATATATACTGTGGCCATTAATCTTTCAGTTAATAATTCCTTTGGAAATTTTCAACTCCTCCATCGGAGAGAGAGAGAGAGGTTGTGTCGAAAAGATATTAACCTAACCCACTTCCTGAAATCTGGCAA
Organism: Ascarosepion bandense; assembly: GCA_037127315.1. Classification (NCBI taxonomy): domain Eukaryota; kingdom Metazoa; phylum Mollusca; class Cephalopoda; order Sepiida; family Sepiidae; genus Ascarosepion; species Ascarosepion bandense. Next base: position 1,417,052 of record JBBBDQ010000926.1, read on the forward strand.
AATGAACAATGAATACTACTTCAAACATGATGCTCAGTTAAATTTTAAATTTTAAATTCATAATTTTTAACACTAATTTGTAATAATTTTTTAAAATGAATTTTAATTTTCATTTTAAAGTAAAATTAATAGTAATACTGATTTTTATTTTAATCAAACAAACATTAATGCACCAATAAATTGTTTCTAGTGTATGTTGTCAAGTCTTTCAAATTAATATTTACATGTATTTTGACTGATCATCACAGACTACTTAATGTCTCCTCTATTGAGGGGGTTTGGTTAGTTCTGAACTTAGTTTTTAAAACTCTTAATCTTACAATCAACACCATCACTAGACAAGACACAAAAAGTGTTGAAACGAAATAGCAACTTTGTAGTGATGATATAATATACTTATGCAATAAGTTTTAAATAAATATTATTTGCCCTACTCTGTATTGAGGACTCTTTGAAGAGTAGTGTTTTTTTTAGATATCAGAATTTTATTCCATCCATACCAACCCTATACTCATATTGTGTGTGTGTATAATGATATGCACTAAAAAGTCTGCCTACTTCCACCGAATGCCCATAGCCCAGGGGTAGAGTCGCCGACTGATGCCATTTCGGTTGGGTTTCAATCCTGGGTAAAAAAGCAATCGGAGTCTAACCGTACTGATGAGCTGTGATACGGCAAAACAGATCTGTCTGCAGATGACAATATATATATATATATATATATATATATTTACAAATTAAGGTCAGAGCCATAAAACGGAGAGGATAATTCCAAAAGATTATCTAAGTAATATAGAATATTAAATAGATAAAATAGAGAGTTCAATGGATATTATCCAGAGCAATATGATTTATAGACTGATTTTTAACCACCTGTCAAAATAAATCAGAATTCATAATCACTTTGTGTTGAGTTTTCTTTATATATATATATATATATATATATTGATCCTTTGAGAAGAATTGAGTTTACATTGCATAAATCTTTGTTGCTCATGACCTCTAGGACAATCATAGGAAAACGGAAAAATGTTAGGATGCTGGAAAAGCTTAAAAGACTCAATTAAATCTTCCTTGTCGGCCGTTTTTAATATATATATATATAGATATGTAGTAATTTTGTGATAACAATGGTTTATAAGAGCATTATATCACTACAGAAAAATTTTCATGTTTCAGAACAATCTGTTATCCTTTAGGTATTATTTTGAAATAAATGGTAAAAATGATTTATTTAGAAAATATAAGATGAATTTATAGTTCTTTGGAAAATTAGGGAGTGGTAGTTGGAGAATATGTATGTAGGTGTGTCAATATTGTTCAATCAAAAATTACAATGAGGTTGAACTTATGAAATTAAAGATTTTTTTGTCTGGGTAAGATACATAGTGGGACTATACATTATTTAAATGGGAGACAATAATTTTTAACAACAGGTTAGATTTCAGGGTTTTTTTTTTTTTAAATTTGATTTTGTGTTACATCATGAGTTAAAGGGACTGGAATGTTTAGGCCAGAATTAGAATTAAATAATTATGGTATAGGAAGGTACACTGTAGTTATGAAAACCAAATAAGTATTGTGTGGAACATTTATTTTTGTAAAATAATTTTTAAGTTATACTGGAGCATAAGTTATAAATGAATAATTGTAATTAATTAAATTTTAGAGAAAAATATTTTTGATGTTTACATAAAACCATCAATTCATCTCTATGATTCAGTAACAACTGAATCATGGTGAAAATATGTATATTTATTAATATATATTTTTGCTCTGTTATACAGCATTGAGCAATGTTCTAGTCACACCTGAATAATATTCATATATTGATGTGTATCTGCATGTATACATGTATATATATATATATATATATAATTATTTACCTCCTTCTCTCTCTCATATCTGGAAGAGTGGGAGGCTTTGTAAACAGTAGCTACCCCGGCATATACGCATCTCTCATTCGATAATGAATTGGAGCACTCTATTGGGCATGTTTATACGCGCTAAAAAGCCTGCCTTCTTCTGCCAGACGCTCATGGCCTAGGGGTAGAATCGCCGACTGACGCTGATTCAGTCGGGTTTCATTCCTGGGTTAGGAAGCGAACTGAGTCTAAGCCGTACTGATGAGCTGTAATACAGCAAAACAGATCTGTCTGCGGATGACTATAGTGTATATATATATATATATATATATATAGTTTTAAGGTGTGCTATATTTATAGAATAAAGTGCTCAATATCAGAGATGGACTGTATGTAAACAGAAGTGAGCATTGAAGTCAACACTCAATGTGGCAGACTGTTTCAAGCTAAGCGCAATCATCAGGCCATGTGCTGGGTTTTTCTTGGCTATTTATATATACAAATCAGTTGTGCATTGTGGGTAATCCTTCTAATAGTTATTTTGTCAGGAGTAGTTTACTTATTTAAATAAATAAATTTGGATAAATTTGTTTTACTTGTTATGCGAACAGCACAATGCTTTTTAAGTATATCTGGGAAATTAAAAACAAAACCACAAATCACACCAAAATATGGAAAATACAGAAAAGATCATCAGCCTACAACAATCAATCCAAAACCTGCAGACTTTGCTTGGGAAAAAAAAAAAATAGCTATTATTACCTTGCCAGACCAAAACAAACTACTAAATAAATGATCTGAACTCATCTCAAAATGCAGACATGAAAATAAATTTTTACTAGGTTACTTAAAAATCGAAAACTGAAAATAATAAATAAATAATCATAAAGAACAAATAATTTAATCCAAGCAAATAATAAACAAATTAGCAAACCAGTGCTTCCATAACAACCATTACAATAGATAAAACAAAAAATAATAATTGACAAATCCAAATAAATAAATAAACATCGAAAACCGAAAAGAATAAATACAAAAACAAGTAGAATAAATTTATCCAAATAAATAAAAAATAAATAAATCACTTCAGCCAAAGTAACTGTTAGGATTACCCATAATGCACCACTGACTCACATATATAAATAGCCAAGGAAAAACCCAACATGTGGCCTGATGATTATGTTTAGCATAAAGTCTGTTGCCTCTATATATAGTCATCTGCAGACAGTCCTGTTTTGCTGTATCACAGCGCACCAGTACGGTTAGACATCTGATTGCCTCTAGCCAGGTTTATATATATATATATATATATATATATATTCTAAACATATACTGTTAAATATAAGAGACAATGAATGTCTATTATGTTTAATCATGAGCCGTTCTAAATGTCATATTTTGGCTTTAATTTTAGTTGAAAATAAAGACAAAACTTCTCCAACATTTGGATAATTGTTTTATTAATTTGGTTCTAAACTTTCGGCTCACATGAGCCATCTTCAGAGAGGTTATTAAGACGATAACACAATAACATCCACCATCAGCGACAATTTTACTTTGTGTTGACATAAAACTCCGCTAGGCAACAGCAATAGTTACCAAAAATAACAAACGCAGTTCGCAAATTTGCAATGCGGTTCTATGACATCACACCGTGTGATAGCACGAAATGACAACAGAACCATGTATTCAAATGCAATGTAATGTGTTATGACCGGATTTAAATGTGATTTTATTAAGTGTGGGTTGTTTTGATTTAATGTACATGGCCTCCAATATCTGTAGGTTCTTTTTACTGTGTGTAAAAGTAAGGATTATTGTATTATTGACTAAAATCTGTCTGATATTACCTACATATTTATGTTTTTCTGAGAAATGTTGTTTAATTGGTGTTGGTGATTTGTGAAGGCTACACCGGTGTTTGGAAGACAGTGTTTTGTTTACGGTGCGCAGGAACGGAATCCTGGTTCCGGGTTCTACGTGGAGCAGCTGGGAGAACAGATCCATGCGGTCATTAATTCCTCTACCAACTACACCGTGAGAAACAGATACTACAAGAATCTATTTTGCTTCCAAGGTATGTAAAAGATTTGACCAATTTTATTGATTCACCAGAGACAGTTTATAAGAAATGCATCATCAAGTTATTAAAAAGCAGAAACTGCTGTAGGGTGATACCATTTAAAATAAGTTTTGTTATTTATTTCCAAGATGATATTTTTCTTCCTCCATAATTTTTGGCTATGTTTATTATGAAAAGTAATCTTTATCTTACACATATTCCTTCAAGTGTATTGTTTGTGTTAAGCAAAACACAAGAGGTCAGTGTTGGGGAGATGTAATGTGAAAAAGATAAACAAAAGCAAGAAAAGTGAAGCTTGTTGAGAAGCAGCTGGCTTGTAATTGCAACCAGGAAGCTTGAGTACTCACCTCATAGGATGAAGGTCAAACATAGGGGGTTGCAGTTCAGCCAATTCTATAGCTGTAATGCCAACAGCCCAAATATCACACTGCTGATTGTATCCTCCTTTTCTCTCAACTGCTGCCACTTCTGGTGCCATCCTGCAATTAAGATCAAAATCATTTAGAAAAAAGTAACTAGAATATGAGGAAAAATCTTGAGTTCAATCCTTGTTAGTGATTACCAATTTTTTTTTCTTAAACAAGTGGGAATCTTTAGCTTATGATAATATTCTAAAAACAATTTTTGACAATTTATCAGCATGATTTTGAAAGGTGCAATAGCAACAATTAGAACTTTTGCATGGTACTGTTCAGTTCTTAATTACCCCAGGAAAATTTAATAATGACTGTTTTAGAGAAATGGTAAATTGTCTGCAAGAAAAGTGCACAGAAAGGTAATCTAAAAAAAATCAATAACTGCATCCAAAATATGTTACATTATGTGCACATATCCAACATGTCCAGTCATCAATGCAAATATCTGGCATGTACATATAGCTATTCAAATATATGAAACTAGCAGTATAGCCCGGTGTTGCTCGGGTGTAATGAAAGCTTTAAAACTAATCCATGCTCCTGGAGCTCAGACTCTTTGGACGTTGGCACGAAAGACTAAAAAACAATAGTTGTTTCCAGTTAAAGCAAAACCGTAGACTGAAAGAAAAATGAATGGATGTAAGTTAAATTTTGATTTCCTGGTATCGATATCAAATAAGTTTTTTTTTTGTCATAAACTGAATTTTGAAGGCTAAATAAGTCCTCTGAGTAAATGGTATCATGGCTGAGAATAAGAACTACAATTATATCTACTTAGAGCCAAACCTAAAGCAAAACCTAAAATAAAAGGGCTGAAAAAAATACAGACATAGATAAACAGACACACACACAAACATCTTGCCTTTTATATATATATTATCGATTTTCTGCCCTATTGTAAGAACTGCAACCTTGAAACTTCTGAATATCGTTTCTTATGTCAAATTTGATTAAAATCGAACCATTCCTTCTATAACCCGATTTTATTTTATTATTGATTTTCAATATTTATCAGGGGTACCTCAAAACAAAACCTAGCTAAGAACATTCGCAGATGCTTATAGTACAACTGTGTAAATTTTCAAGAAAATTGGTTCAGCCGTTTCGGAGTCTATAGGTAATGGACACACACACAGACCCAACACCTCTATAATAAGTTCTTATCACCATTTTTAATCAGGAGAGAAATTATAAATTAAAGCTTACATAATATATTACTCTTATAAATATAAGTGAAAAGGTTTACCAACACTGACTGGTTGATACCAATCATGAAAATATGTTGGTTGGTTGTTTTGTTTTTATGATATATAAACCTCGGCGGGTCATTTATTACCAACTAAATTTTATTTATTTATTACTGGTAATATCTTTTTTTTTCAACAATTTATTGTTTTGTTTTTTTTTTAATATAAGTTTTGTGTCTAGTAATACTTTTTTCTTTTCGAGTATCAAGATTCATTTGGATTTGTTTTTAAAGGGCAGGGTCCCCAAGTCCTACCCTTGTTATTTAACCCATAACTGGAGGAAACGGATGGATTAATACCTTTCCCAAGGGTACCAGTGCTTAAGTGAATGCAGGGTATTCAACTAGAATTCGAGCTTGGCTCACCAATTTCTCTTTCCGAGCCGATATCCACTGCACCACAATGTGCATCCGTGACTAAACGCTTACAGCGCCTGGTATTCCCAAGCGGTCACCCATCTAAGTACTGACCAGGCTCAACGTTGCTTAACTTCGGTGATCGAGCGAGAACCAGTGTATTCAACGTGATATGGCCGTAAACCTGAAAATATTATGTAATAAATTCTTCTAAATAATAAATGCAAGTATTCAAGACATATCCATATGAGGGCCAATAAACAGAAAAATCAATAAAATATCAGGTTTACTCACCAATAAGGAGTGCCAATGAAGGATTTCCTTTTGCACATTGTCACTGTGATTTGAGCAGATACACCAAAATCAGCTGAAAATTATAGAGAAAGCATTAAAATTACTTAATTGCTGAATAATTGAAAGTTTTTAACGTTAGACAATCATTTTCTAGGAATGTTACTTTTAATAGCAAACACCAGAAGCATTAACAAAATGTCCGTTTTATTGTCACCGATTCAAGAGCTCAGAAGAGATGTGCCCTTTAAGGTTTGGGTCAGAATAAAAGAATCTTTGTTGCAAAGAGAGAAGAATGATCAATACCAAGAGTTTGAACTTCAATAAAACTGGTCAATGGCAAAAGGTTACAAATAACCAGCCTAGAAATGTGTACGAGCGATTTTAAATATTACTACAATAACAATCGAGAAAGCAGAAGGTCAGCTGATTGGGGCACGTCCAGTAAACAGATTTGAGCAAGATTTTAATCGGTATGCCTTCAGCTAAAAATAGAAAAAATATATAATAGCAGAAGCAGCAGTCGCTGCCATCTTCTGCTACCAACTGAGTAGATATTGAATAAGTGATAAAATAAAATTAGCAAACTATTCCAAGTTCTTATATTCTTACAACATTGGAAGAGAACTTTGGATCAATTCTGTATCGCGGCAAAAGTCATAAAATCCTGTCCAGTATTCTTGTTTAACTTTTAGTTGTTCATTAATGCAGTGTTATCTAAACAATAATAATGGAACAGAAAAGGGGTCAAAATGTTTTATTTGATTCACATAGATAACATACTAGCATCATAGCCTGGTGTTGCCTGTGCAACTCAGAACATTTTTTACTTAGATGATTAATGCAGCGTGTTGCGATTTCCAAACGCTTGTAGTCACCACCTCACTTTAAAACTCAGTTATATAAAAAATAATTATATAAAAAAATTGTTGTTTAAAAATTGTTCAAAAATTCCATTAAAAAATCTTCTATTTTCTTTTGTTTTGTGTAAACGTGAGTTGATGTTTTTTTTTGTTGACTAAATGAATTTCAGAAATTTTCGAAGAATATCTAAAAATGTAGACATTTAATTTTAGAAGAAAAAGTTACATTAATGCCACACGAATTACAGTCAATTGATTTCCTGCAGGAAATATTTAGTGTAAAAAAAGCTTTATCTTTTTTTTAATTTTATTTTCTGAAATATGCAATATTAAATCTGAAAAAAAAAAAAGACTTATATAATTAAATTAACCATTAAATATTTCTTTTGTTTCAAAATTATGGGGAAAAATATTCACATTCTTTTGTTGACCAAATGAATTTTTAAAACGTCGGAATAGAAATTAAATAAAAAGGCTCATTTTTTTTTAATAAAAAAATATTTTAGTCCCATTTAACATGTGTGATTTGATTTCTATGACGTAATCTAGCAACCATCTTAGATGTTAGATTTTTACGGAGCAAATGTAAACAATTGGCACCATTGGCCAAAAAATGCGAAAGGGAAAATTGCTGAAATTAAACTCAAAAAGTATATGTCGACCTGGCTTGCCTGTAGATATATGTCCTTAGAAAGTTTGAATGGCGTAGCTTAAAAAATGTAGGCATGCATAGGGAACAGTTACACACAGACTCACAGATTGCCTTTTATATATATATAGATTTATTGTTAATCATGACAAATGGTAATCATATGAAATTATTCTTCTAGCAGCTACTTATTCATTGCAGAATTTTCAAAGTTAAACAAGGAAAAAAAAATACTTACCTAATTTGATGTCGCCTTCTTCTGTGAGCAAAATATTAGCACCCTAAGAAAGAAATAAAACACTTATAAAAGAATTATTTTCCACTAGAATTAGTTAGTCAGCCTAAATTCTTTATGCTCTTTAATGCTAATCTTATCAGTCAGTTAAGTGCTATACGTGATACACACTTGGGCGATCATGTCTTGAAAGAGACATGACTAACTGGACAGAAGATTTTCCCTCAGTAGGTTGCCATTACTTTCTGCAGTAGTAGGCTATAGAACCAGATCAGTCTTGCTATTTAACCCACACCTGGAGAGAGAAGTGGCAGATTAATACCTTTTCCAAGCATATTTGTGTGTAAGTGAATGCAACGAATTTGACAGAAATTTGATCTTCTCAGTATTTCTGTAGAATAAAATAACCAAAATTCATATTGTCAATAATCAATTCTTTCTATTTTTTTTATCAATTTATCAATCAACTATAATTCCTTATTAGATTTGTACTAGATTAAGACTGCTTAATCTAGTACAAAAGCCCAATAATTAAATAGTTTAGCTTTAATCTATAGCAGATACCTGCCTTAAATTTACTGCATTACAAATTGAGCTCACTTATGCTGATTCTACTGTGTGAAAATAGACAGTGTAGACTTTAGAAACTTGTTAAAGTAGAAAGTGATTTCTAAAGACTATCACATGCAACATAACCTAGGGAATGGTTATACAACTTATAAACATCAAAGAATTGTAGAACTGCTAACAATCCAAAGAATTGATCAGTGTCACATCACCTGAAGATGGTTGGTAAACAGCAGTCAGAACTTTATATAATTTTTACATCCATATGAAAGCTAATAGGAATATTATATAAAAGATAGAACTGTAATTAATTTGTAAAACATTTCTCATCTTTATAATAGAATATAAATACATATAAATATGTAATGTAAAATATGATATAAAATATAAAATACACAGATTATGAGATATAAAATATGAATATCATATAAAATAACTCACCTTAATATCTCTATGCATTTTTCCACGGCTATGCAAGTATTCTAAACCACGTAGTGTCTCTTTGCACACAAAAGCAATTTGGGTTTCATTAAGGGGACCAGTGACTGGGGAAGAAAAAAAAAACAAAACAAAAAAAAACAATAGAATGGTAAATCTAAAAGAGAAGAATTTTTCTAAAGGACAAAGAGTTCAACCAACACAAAAAGTCATACAAAGCTTGACAATTTTGTTGAAATCTATGACAAAATCTTTGAAAGGTGACTGAATTTGTTTGTTTTGAGAAAAATTTGATGTCAAATCATTTCAAATAATTCACTTATAAGGTTTATGCTTGTCAAATTATTACAGATTTTCAAGTTTACACTATGTACTCAAAAGTAGAGTTTTTTTTTTAAATATATATTTTTTTTAAAGCTTTTCCATTCCTTTCCACACCACCTGATGAGACATTGTAATTTCAATATCGAAACAAAATGTACACGTTGTAGTGGATAAAAAAATTTTTAAAAATTCATACATGTTCTAAAATATAATTTATAATAAATATTCACAGCTCTATATTATATATTGAGCACTGTTTTAAATTAATGTTTTGGACTTTGTAAATTTTTCTTCGTTCCTTATTCACTCAGAGATTATATATATATATATATATATATATATATATATACACACACACACACACACACACACATACTATTTTTATATAAATCACTCCAGTAAGTCATGCTAATAAATAAAAAAACTTAATTCTAGAAGAGGATGATCCGTGATTAAATTAATCAATGCTAATTGCAGTTGGGAAATTCCCATGAATGTATTGGTGGTCGTAATGAATAGCAACTGATAACCAGAAATCAAAGAATCAAGTTAGCATTCCAGTTGAGTTTTATTATATTCCCCTTTTATGCAAATAGCCTTGTGAAAAGGCATGAACCTCTCAGCTATTGAGTTAAATAGTGAGGCAGACTGGGCTCTTCAGGACAACTCTAAATTCAAAATCATACATAACCTTGGCAAAGTACATACTATGCAGTTAAGGAAAAGACAGGAGTTTAAAGTGACCCTATGATCTCAACTGCGGTTGACCATCAGATTTAGAAAACGTCATGCTAATATATAAGGATGAAAAGCAATCTATTTTTCCCTTTTGCATTTGAAAGTAAGATGTAAATTATAACAAATATTCTTCACAATATGTCAAGTCTTCTATTCTCTGATGAAAAGCAGCAATGATATTGAAGAAAACTTAGAATGATCATAAAAAAGATTGCAGCGTAGGGAGCTGGTTAACGTTTCTTTGATTCGACCTTGTGTCAGACAACTGAACTTCCTACAGCTTACAAGTTTTATGCAGAATTATCATCTGAAGGTTGGTTGTCGACAAGTTGGAATATGTAGAATTAGTGCAGAAGAGTGGAATAATAAAATATACATTTTGAATATTAAAATAGAAATTTATTAAAAGGAGGAATAACATAAGTTGTAGAAGTTAATGTTCAATTAGAAACATTACTAAATGGTTAAAGGTAGAGTTTGTACAAAATGTTCCTAGTAGTAATTGTTGAAAGAGATAAGGAGGTAGAGAAAGAGGACAATGTCCAGTTGCTTGAAGTTTGAAGTTACATTTTAGATGTGTGTCTCTCTTTAGCTGCTCCCATCTCTCTCAGAGACTGAGAGATGGGAGCAGCTAAAGAGAGACACACTGTGAGATCATTTATATGTCCTTTTGAATTTCATCACTAAGTCCTTACAAGTCACTCCCATTGGTCAAAAATCATTTTAACACCTACTTGCAAAATCTGGTTTAGAGACTTAAACAGATGGCCAATCCTTTTTCTATTTGGGAAAACCAAAATTTCATTGTGAATTTTTGTAAATGTGAAGAAGAAGGTTGATTTTAATTAATTTCTTATCATCTACAAGATCAGTCTTACACACAAGTCTTAAAGTTAACACAAAAAGGAAAGGCAAAGTAGTATTCATTCTGCTCAAAGACTTACTATGATAAATATCTTGCATAGATCCCCCACCACAATACTCCATGGCAATCCATAACTTGTCTCGCCTGAAAATAGAATAAAATGAATGCATGAAAATCTTAGCAATCAGGTTAAATACAGTTTGAGTTTTGTTTAATGGCATATCAACCTCTGTGAGTTATTTAATGAAAACAAGTGAGGTTTTAAGGTATTTTTTAATGTTCAGTTATACCGAGAAAGTTGATTTAATCACATTTTAGTGAAAATTATTTGTTTTTATTCTCTTATTTTAAAAAACTGATAATGTCTTCAAGTTTTGTATTCAAAAATGTTTTGCTGAGAATAATTTTTTTCGTTTTTTTTTTCTTCAAAAATGTATTGTTGGTAATATTTTTCCTTCAAAAATGTATATTTTTTCTTATAAAAGTCTATTTTTATGTATATATTTCCATAAAAGTGTATTTTTATGTTTTCATAGTGTTTTGACTCCAGTTTGGGGGGGGGGGTTAACTATTTGCCCATAGCTGGGACCCTAACAGGTGATACCACTCCGGGTCAGAGGTGGTTCCATGCTCCTCACAACCTCCCAATCAGAGGCCTTGCTGCCAGATGCAGTTTACTGTCATGCCCAGGACCAGAGATATGTAATGAAAGTGTTTCTGTTATTAAGATTCAAATTGTAACTAAATGAAGAGAAAAGTCAAAATTAAATCTAAAATTAATGCAGTTCTAGTTATGCTACAATAATAATCCCTCTTTTATCCATTTTTATAGTACAGATTTCTTAAACTCAAGGACACAAAAGGGGTAAATGTGAGACCACTGCTACAGTGTGATATTCAGAATCACATATATATATATATATATATATATATATATATATATATAGATCTGTGTCTTTATTGGTATCACTGAATGGCCAAATCATATTCAGATCTTTAAATGAATTCGGTTTGAAATATTAGTTAGAATCAACCTTTAGAAATGTCACCCCCCCATGGGTAAAAGAGTAAGGAAAACTCTTTTTTTTTTTTTTTTAATGATGGTGAGAAAATAAGATAACTCTAAATTTAAAAGTGTTGAGAACACAACAGGAAACCAATCCACTATTGCTAGAACTAAGGTCTTTATTGTAAAAACATGCAAAATTCTGCAATAATAAAGTCATTGGTTAGAACCAACTCAACTGTCTCTGTCAAGACAATACAATAATTACAGCAAAAATATAAAAAAATCTTAAAATGCATATGAATGACAAAATTCTAAGAGAATTTTACAAAACTATCAATACTGTTAGGTGATGTGCATTGTGGCGCAGTAGATATCAGCTCGGTACGAGAAATCGGAGAGACGAGTTCGAATTCCAGTTGAATTCCTTGCATTCACTTACGCGCAAATACCCTTGGGAAAGGTATTAATCCGTCTCTTCCTTCCAGTTATGGGTTAAATAATAGGGCAGATTTGGTTCTGTAGCCTTGGTCGGCAACCAGTCTACTGCAGAAAGCAATGGCAACCTACTGCGGGATAATCTTCTGCCCAGTCAGTCATGTCTCTTTTGAGACATGATTGCCCAAGCGTGTATCACATATGGCACTTAACTGACTGATCAATACTGTTAATCTCATTCATTATTCTTTGTTTCTAGGGGATTTCTTATCTAAAGGAAATTTTCAAGGAAGGGATTAAGCATTCTTTACGTGAGAGGTTAGAGATATTCTTTTTAAGCTATTATTTATAGAAAGATTTCTGGTAAAGGAATTTCTTTTTTTATTCCTTTTTCCTTAAAGAAAAAAGAAAGCTATCAATTTGTACATATTTCAATAAAAAAGGTTTCAAGTAGAGTTTTTCTAAAAACTTTTACCAATGTCTTCTCTTTCTCAAACTAAATTTTGAATATTAGACTGAATTCATTTTTCATAGCAAGGTAACACTTAGTAATTAGTGCAAAAATTATTTTAACATATTTTTCATTTCTATTATAAATGCCATTGATTAAAATGCTAAAAAAGATCTTGTTTTCAATGCGATGATTGACTTTGGTGCTTACTGGCTAAGGTTCTTATTCTAGGTTCCCTGCTGTTAAGAAGTAATTGTAGTTAACCTCATTCTGTAATTTGCAGGCCATTTCTTTGTTTAGTAAGAGGCCGTGTAACTGTGTCAAAATCACATTCAGCCATATAGAAAGTTGAAAAAGCAATGAAGAAAAGTTTGATAGCTTCTTACAGCTTTAGATACATTTTTGAAATTTAAACAGTAGCCAATATTGAATAATTTGGGAAAATTTGCAAAAGAAATATGAATAAATGCCTACTGCCCACTCCTGAGTATGCCCCACCCCCCAATCCCTGAAATAAAAACTACCAGTGCTCCCTTTCAACATAACCCGCTCACATTGGGTTGGTTGGTTAATTGTTTTGTTTTTATGGCAAATCAACCTTGGCAGGTCATTTATTGCCAACTAAACTTTATTTATTTTATTGCTGATAATACCTTTTTCTTTTAACAATTTATTGTTGTTTTTTATATAAGTTTTGTGTCTAGTAATACATTTCTCTTTTCGAGTATCAAGATTCATTTGGATTTGTTTTTAAAGGGCAGGGTCCCCAAGTCCTATCCTAGTTATTTAACCCATAACTGGAGGAAAGAGATGGATTAATACCTTTCTCAAGGGTACCAGTGCTTAAGTGAATGCAGGGTATTCAACTGGAATTCAAACTTGGCTCACTGATATCCTCTGCTCCATAACACACATCCGTCACTATATGCTTACAGCACCTGGTATTCCCAAGCAGTCACCTATCTAAGTACTGACCAGGCTCAACATTGCTTAACTTCGGTGATCAAGCGAGAATCGGTGTATTCAACGTGATATGGCCGTAAGCACGCACATCCGTCACTAAACGCTTACAGCACCTGGTATTCCCAAGCGGTCACCCATCTAAGTACTGACCCGGCTCAACGTTGCTTAACTTTGGTGATCAAGCAAGAATCGGTGTATTAAACATGATAGGCCATAAGCCTGCTCACATTGGGAAATACTGACCTAAAGGTATGAAAGTGAATAAGGTTCAAACTTATGTTTGTTTATTTTTCTATAAAGAATATACTTACCGGAGATAGCTTCCAAAATATGCCACAATATTGACATGTTTGCAATCTTTCATCATAACAATTTCCTGCTGGATAACAGCAAAATCATCTCCTGCAAGAAAAGAATGAGTAACTTTAGACTGGCACCAAAAATAACAAGGCTTCAAATGGCATTCCCATTTTGACCAGATTAATAATTTTGTGATGTCATGAAATGTCAGAGCAAAAAGGCACAGATAATAACAGGATTCTGGTGTATTTGTTCAGAGAACAGCAGTAAACAAAGAGTTGACAAGTGGCAGAGCAGCAAGAAGAAGCTTGTCAACATAATGTTCCACTCTCTGACACTAACACTTTCAGTCCTTGTAAATATTGGTTTAGGGATACTGTAGCAAGGTAATAACTGAGAAAAAAAGAAAAGTTCTTGGTAAAGAAGGACAACTTTGATTTTCCTTTTATTTTTATAAGATCATTAGAATAAACAGGATCTCTTTGTCATCCATCAATTGGATGGTTATACCCTTATCCAAAAAAAGAATTTAACAGGTAGAGAAAATAACAAACTTGTTAAGAGGGATTATCTGTTTATTGTATATTTTTAAAATATAAACAATTATATAAAGTATCCAGTTATCATAATCTGATCTCTCAATTGGATTGCTTTTACCTGTTTGTCACATTAACAAAATGAGTTATTTCACATGGCTTATTTCTATTCTAACCCCAATAAAAGATTCATAGAAGACAAACAACTTCCATTTAATTACTTCCATTCAATAACAAGCAAAAAGTTCTTTAAAGTACAATTAGTTATTCATACATGTGGCAGTTGGTATGTTTTGTTACTTATTTGAACTTACCTCCCTTGCCAATCCATTAGGAAGAAAGAGCGAGATGGAGAGTGCATAGCTGCATGCTGTTATACATGGTGTGATTAGTAAATTGTCGCCATTACATATTTTTAAATTTTGAGCATGTGTGGTGTTCATTTTTGATTTTGTTGACTGCCCAATATCGTAGAGTCACTTGGGCACCATGAGAACAAGTACAACATGATGCAATTCACTCAGCCATGAATTTGGAAATGGCATGCTATATGGCTTAGCATTTGCACCAGAATCTTCACTACAAACATGTCAGAGTGTTTGGGTGTCAATCTGAAGACAGTGTAGAGGATTTGGAAAGAGTTGGATGAATCTAATGGTGCTTATGAACGTGTTTGGAGAGATAACTAGTGATGGCGATGTTATGCCCTCATTCATTTTTCCAGAAGGCGTCAGACTTAACAGGGAAGCTTACATCAAGTGCCTTGAGAAGGTAGGGTTGCCGTGGCTCAAGAGGATGGCTGCTGGAAGACCCCATGTCTAGCAAGAAGACTGTGCATCATGGCACACAGGCAAGAGAACCCAGTCATTGCTGTCAGACAATTTCTGTGACAGCCCCACCCCTTAAATCTGGTCACTTAACTCCCCAGACTGCAACCCCCCCCCCTTCCTTTGATTATTATGTGTGGGGCACAGTTAAGCAAGAGACTAACAAAAATCCTTGTAACGTCAAAAATGAACTGAAGGTAGGCATTATGGCAGTATTCACCAACTTAAACAAGGAGACCATCCAGAAGAGTTGCAAGAAATATTGAAGTCATCTGGAGGCTGTGATTGAAGCTAATGGCGATTTTATAGAATAAATTTATTCTTTAGTATTTCAAGATATTTTTGTGTAATTTTAGTAAATATATTTGCTTATATATATATATATATATATATATATATATATATATATGGTTAAATAAAATAAAGACTGTTATTTAAAATTGCCTACGCGTTTCGTCCGTGATGGACCTTTTCAAGGCAGAAAGACGAAATGAGTTTTATTCTAAATTACGTATCTATAAACAAAATTAAAAAAAAATTGAAAAAGTCCATCACGGACGAAACGCGTAGGCGATTTTAAATAACAGTTTTCCTCTTGTCTTTATTTTATTTAACCATACTGTCCATAATCTCGGATTAAAACTGAGCATATTTTTACATTATATATATATATATATATATATATATATATATATATAAAGAGAGTGAGACTGATGTAAGATGGCTACAAAAAGACAATCTGATGATGTATTAATTAAATGTGCGTACGAAACCTCAAATGACAGCACAATTCAGCAGATTAAACCAAAAAGTAGCAGTTAGATCATCACTGAAATAGCAGTATCCACAATTTGGTAACAACTAGAAAATGTGAAACTTTCCCTAAGTGAGGCTATGAACCAGGCTAGTTGACTAGAAAGCCTGTATTTCTACCAAGAGCATTTGTAGTTCACAACAAACTGCAGTCATAAGAACACATAGAAGAAACAAAGTCAAATACAATACAGAAGGACGGGTAGAGAGAATTGAACACCTAACTACAGAGTCAAGCACAGGTGGGAGCTTTTGAGGATTTTTGTTTGTTTTTTTGATGACACCCAAGAAAGGTGTCTTGATCTGAAGGGGTCACATGTTATATATGTTGGAAGATTAACATACTCTTTAATAGTAGAGGCCTATTAAAATTTAATAGTAGAGGCCTATTAAAATTTAATACAGAAAGCTACAGTAATGTGCAAGGTTCATGGAAACAAAGCCCTGAGATAACTTTAAGTGAATCAATGAATCTATCACCAAGTGCGACACTTGGAAATTCTAGCTGGAAGATTAATAGTATTCTTATCAGGTTTGCAATGCACTAATCACTAGAAAAGTGTCAAGTGGATGCATTGGTAAATAGGCTTCAAGTTGGGATTCCAAGCTGACTTAGTTTATATTGCAAAAACACGCCAATGTAGTTAAGTTTCCGTCCATTTCAGCTGCTGATATCTTGTTTATTTTTAATGTTATTTTGACAAAATTTTATTTTTTTCTCTATCTCAGTATACAATTGTTTTTTTTGTGTGATGATTATTTTTATTCTACATCACTAAATTATGTCACAATTTCAATGACAGCTGATACGTTTTCGAATTTTGAAGTTGACCATTTCATAGTTGTGTTGTTAAAACTTTTTGTGCTTTGAGTTGTCTTCCTACATCTTAAAAGAAAAAAAATTATGCTCGCCAATTTGGTGAGCTAGCTGTAAGGTTTTAAATTGTCATTCACAAAAAATTTCAAAGTTGCAAATTTTAGTGGAAGAAATATCAGAGAACTTCAATTTAAAAAAAAAAAAAAAAATTATACCTGCTTGGGCCTGATTCATGATAAATTTATATTGTGATTAAGTGAATGAACATTACCAGCTGAACCCCATTTTAAATCAAGCTTCTTTCATTTATAGCTATTTGAGTTTAAATATTTTTCTTATAATGTCTAAGTGCACAGCTTTTAAGTCATTAATTTCCTTTATATTACAATACTGTGGCAATATTTTTTTTTATTCTCAGTATTTGGGAATTAAAAATATGTTTACATTTTCTTTTAAAAATAAATGAAACTTGATACATCTTATAGAAAGAAAAAAAGAAAAAGGAATTGGATAAGACTTAATTTGGCACATGGGTCCATAAATTGAAATGTAATTAGAAGGTAAATTTTCAAAATGTAATCCTTTTTTTAATGATTATTTATTTCCTGATTTAAGGGATTAGATCCTAATTTGGAGGTTAAAATGATATTGCTACATAAGAAATTAAAAAGAATATATTTCATAGCTCTTTTGCAAATATGAGCCTTCTTTTCATAATATTTTTTTCTTTAAGCTGTTTTGATAATGTAATTATGGAAGATAATAACATCTTTTTAAGTGGATATTTGTTTTTTTATTTTTTTATGTATTAGTGCTTTCCATACCAGACACAAAAATTTGCAATTAATCTTCTCTTCAGTGAACAAGGAATTCAGTGCTTTGAGATGTAGTTTTCTTCTAAGTGGGAAAAGTTGACTGAAAGTGACCCCAGATTCTGTGTGACAAGGGAATAAACATTTCATTGATAGAAGTTCAATGGAACTTCATCTCCACCCACTTCAAAGGAAGGAAGAAAAAAGCACTTAATGAATCTGAGTATTCAAACAACTCTAGCATGTTAGGGCAAAAGAACCACTTCAAATGACCTTCTGTTACAAGCACTAAGGCTAATAAGGTGAAGTATACTTTTACTAAAACCTTTACATTGATCAAGCCATTGATATTATATCTATGTCCAGTGGTGTAATCAAAATTTAAGTTTGATTGGAAGGCAGAAATTATTTTTTATAGCCCTTGTTGGATGATATAACATTGAAATTGCCATTTATCTTTAGATTGTACTTTGATACCATAGCACTTTCAAGAGATGGCTAGATATGGAAAAAGGACTATTCCAACTATAGGAAAGTTTTTTTTCAGATGGTTAAAGATTTACAATAAGCATTTGTTTGAAGAATTGAGCAATGATTCATTTCATGAAACAAGTTCTGTATTCATTACTGTCCCTTTTTGACAAGTTAAAAATTGTATTTCACAAAATTTTACAATATTAAATCATGTATAAAAATAGATATTAATATGACAGAGACAAGAACTGTTTTATTGAATTCCTCATCCCCAAATCAGTAAAGTTTCAGGCACGTACATCCAAAAGAAAATACTTTTTTTAAATGACAAGTTCAAGATGGTATATTTTTTTACCTGTTTTTGCACTGCTGTGAAAATGTGCTTCTGGATAGACTAGTCCCTATAGCCTTGGTTGGCAACCAGTCAACTGCAGAAAGAAATGACTGCCTACTGCAGGAAACAACATCCTTTTGTCAGTCATGAATCAAGAGAAACATGATCACCCTAAGCTTGTATTACATATGGCACTTAACTTACTACAGGGGGGGAAAAAAAAATTAGCTTAATCTGTGTTGTGCTATAAATCCTAGCAAGAAGTTGTAAGGCATGAACTGTTGAAATGAAACATCTATGTGGTCTTTTCTGTCATGTCTTAACTATTTTGTTTTGAAGAATGCAATTTCTCACAACGTTTAGTCTGGTCTGATCTAATAATTATTGATTCCATTAGTATTATACTCCTTTACTTTAAAATTATCCCCTATGACATTACATTTAAAATT
Source organism: Ascarosepion bandense (assembly GCA_037127315.1). Lineage (NCBI taxonomy): Eukaryota > Metazoa > Mollusca > Cephalopoda > Sepiida > Sepiidae > Ascarosepion > Ascarosepion bandense. The sequence goes on from JBBBDQ010000926.1 coordinate 1,436,209, forward strand.
AATATAAATATAAAACTATCCATTAGATGATTGAGGTTATATTCAACACTCTGTCTCTAGAGTTTCGTAGGTGAACAGTTTTTTAATCATTCAGTCTACTTGTCAGGAGTTTTCAGCATAATTAACTAGTCTCAAGCCTATACCTTCAATTATACAATGTTGAAATTAGATTTATGTTTAAGAGCACATGAGGCAGAAAAACCCACAAACTTTGAATGGTCAAAACTTTGTTGCTAATTGGATTACCATTTTAAATTTGGTTCCATGTTATGTTTGTCAAGTTGTCTATACTGTATTTTAAGGTTTTTAGATACACTGAAAATAAAATTTTAATTTGGGATACCTACTTCAAGGATTTTATGAAGAGACTTGAATTTCAGAGTTCATATTGGGTAGAGAGATTTCCAATAGTGGCACTTGAAAGTGGGAACTAATTATAGAGGAAAATAACCCCCAATGAATGTGTGCGGACTTAAAATATTAACACTGACTCCACTGCCATTGTTTGAAGATTTGATGGAGACCAAGAACCATCAAGTCAATGAGATATTTGAATGAAAATGCAAAGCTTTTTTTCAGAAACAAAGAAACTTGTTTCCTAAATGATGATATCATTGAAGTGGATTTGTTGAAGAACTCAATTATGACCAGGAATAAGAATAAGAAATTCCATTTTTAGCTGAAAAATAAGTGGGGGTCTTGAAAAAGATTATTGGAAACTTGGCATAAACGTAATATAACAAACGCTTTTTATTACCATAAGATTTGAATTCAAAACTTATATTTTTCTTTAAATAGGTAAAAGAAAGAAAAAATTAAATTTAAAAAAGAAGCATGATGAATCATTTTAAAGAAATGTGAAGTATCAAGCCAAAAAAAATTCCACAGAAAGCAAAATTAAAAAAAAAAAAGTTTCAATAAGAATTTTCTCCACAAAAAAAAACAAAAAACTGTTGAGTTCTGTAGATCCACAGAAAACTTATCTCTTCATTAGTTAGTAAGAATGATTCTAATAGACAATTGGTTTTCAATCTCACACACAGAGACAGACAGGCTAAATTGCTTCATTGGCCAGAAAACCTACCTACTACCAAGAATAAAGAATCTGGTCTTGTTACTGAATCTACACGGCTTTTAGCTAAAAGTGCTTACACCCAGCTACCACTAAGAGAAGATGAGCTTTTTATAACAACTGAAGAAAGGGTTCATCTTTCTCAGTTAAAATGTATGTTTTGGTATCATCAATCATGGAAAAAGATCACTGAAATACAAGAACTATAAAATGTGTTCATTACTGTAGATAATATCACTATCTGTGATATTATTACAAAAGTGTATGTCATGGAGAAATCTTGCCAAGAAATAGTTTTGCACTCACATAAGAATAGTCTGTTAGCAATGAACTGACTAGAACTGTTGGGTTAGCAAGCAAATTTGATCCAAGCAAGGCAGTAAAGCCACTAAGACAAAAGGGATTAGCGGGTGTGAATGAATTAGAAAACAGAAAACATTATGAAGAAGTGAGAACGATAAAAGAGTAATTAAGAAGAAAGTAGATAATAGTTGATATTGCATTTAAATTTTTGCCGACCAAAGTTGGCTGGAGAAGAGTTCAGCAAGTGAGAAGTGCAAGAAAAGGAACAGTTAGCCTAGAACTTACAGTTACATCCAGCCTTTGAGATTTGAAAAAGAAATCACTCGACCAATGGTCGAGAGCGAAGGAAAATTTACCCGCCCAAAAATCATTTTACTTGACTGACTCCATTTTCCTTAATAGTTGCCTTACGTAAGCATAGTGTGAATCGCTGACGGAAAACAAAAAATGAAATTTGAATTAAAATTTTGAACATGTTAGAAAAGATTTAAACATTTTTAAAAATAATAACAACAAAATTTGATCTTTCCTCTTAATAATAGCATAAACATTTTGATGATAAAATTTTGTTTTTATTAAGTTTTGACATAATGATATGCTGTTTTTTTTGGTTTTTTTTTTTGGTTTTTTTTTACAACTGAGTGGAAGTACCTGAATTCTTAACAATCTCCTATAAAAAAATTACTTGTATAATTTGTTTTTTGGTGCATAGTTGAAAGAAGTATGTGTATACTTTTTTCTTTCTTTCTTTCTTTCAGATGTTTGTTTTTACTTTTAAGTGGGGAGGAAATATAGGAGAATATTTTTCCAAGTAAGTGTCTTTAATCTGAGATACAGAAACATTTTGGCTCCACTCTGGAAGCGTTTATACTGACCTGGATGATAAAAGCCAAGAGTTCAATAATGCCATTGTGACACGATAACTGGACATATATGTATTTTATTATAATAGATTAGAATAGAAAATAGTTTAAAAACATATTTAACAAAAGTGAAAAAGAAGAGGAAAAAAATAAATAAACGCTTTTTCTTTTATGAGGAAAATTGTCCTCCGATAAATATTTGACTCAGCGATAGAGGTCAGCGGGTAGGTTTTCGATGACCCGGTAAATATTTGACTCAGTGATAAAGGTCAGCGGGTAGGTTTGCGATGACCGGTCAAAGGCTGTCCTTTATTGTATCTTGACCACACATTAAGCCTTTTCCGCGGAAGCCTTATTAAGATAAAAAAAAAAGATAACTGAAATTTCAGACTTACAGTCGCCGGTGTTTGTCACCGGTGGTCTAAAGCATTTCCGGATTTCCGCATGCATTTCCGGATTCATATTAAATAAATAGAGCCAGTTAAGTTAAGAAAGTGAAGGGAGTCAGCCGGGTGCGAGCTTGAAGGAAGGATCTCCGTTCGTCTTGTTTCGTCCAGTTTGGGTTTGTTGATCTCCATTAATTAGAGTTAGAGCTGTGTGTCACATTCACCTGCCCCAACCGAAAAAGCTAACTCTAAACGAATAAAGCATCCTTTCAACTCATCTAAATTGTGGAAGTTCGTTCCTTATAGTCAATCTTGTACCCCCAGCTGTTCGTCCGACGGTTTCTACAAAAATCCGGCAACATCACAGCGTGGAGAACAGCCGCCGGAGGAAATTGTTAGGACGGACCGTTGGGGTGGTACACCATTGTAAATCATTCTAAGTAACTGGTGACTCTTCAATGGCATACTTTTTGGTTGTAAAAGAATCAGATTTCATTTTTCATTGCAAGAGATTTTTGATGTGGGAGAGTAAAGCAATAAACTTTGCCCAATTAAGTTTTTGAGTTGATCGGCAAGTAAAATCTCAAAGGCTGGTTACATTGAACTGATTCAACTGTAAATTGATAAGGCCTTGTTACCAATCTATAGAGTAATTGAAAAGTAACTCCCTATTTTATGTATGAGTGGCCAGCCAGGAGTCCCAACTTAACACCCTGTGACTTTTTCTTTGGGACTGGTTAAAGGAGTAAGTCTACTATACCAAATCAAGACTTTGAAAGAACTTGAAAGGCAAATACAAGAAGTAATATCTTCCATACTACAAGAGTTCCTGATGAAATCAGTTGACGTGATTCCTGGGCAGCTCAAGAAACTGATAGTCAAATCTGGTGCCCATATCAAATTTGAAATAAAACCTCATACTAAATACTTTCCTCTCATATTCATTTCTTGGAAAAATTATAGTTAAAAAATAATTATTTTAAGATGGGGAATTACATTTCAATTATCCTATAGTACTGCACTTCAATACATAAAGTCTAGCTACTATAGTGAAAAGCTCATCCAAACAATTACCATCAAAGTATTTATAGAAAAGGCACAGGAAGGTGATAGAAAAGTGACTTAAGTAGAGATGCCAGGCCAGGACCAATAATATTGCTGATTGTCCTTTGGATGTTATCAAGAATCTCTGAATAAATATAACAAAATCAAATCTGATCTAGAACAAGTAAGAGAGCTATAACTTTCATTTCTATGACGTCAAGAAAGAATTGTGGATTTGGAACAACTCAGATAAAAGATTGAAATTGAACAGAAACAGCACATTTTCATAACTAGAAGATATCAGGATGATTTTTTATAAGATCTGAAGAAAAGTTTAGAAGAATTCCGTGTTAATGAGGATAAACCCTTCCAGATAGAAGCAGATACCAGCAGATTTGGAATAAGAGAGAAAAAAAAGAAAAAAAATTTTGAAACAAAACCAGTACATTTCTATGACCAGAAGTCAAGAGGGATTCTATCACCTCACAACTGACAAGGATAAATTCTATATGCGTTCAGAAGTATTAAAAATATGAAGAGTAGAAAAGGTTCTTTTTTATTACATTCATCATCATCATCATTTATCCATCACACCCAATGGTGCATAGGGCAGCAACTTTTTGTTGCTGTTTCTGTAACAAACTGCTTTTTTACATGGCAGGGTTGTTAGCCCTGCACTCAACCCCCAAACCTGGAGGACCGGTGGACCATTCGTGGTCCTTACGTTTACAGCACCTGGTATTCCCAAATGGTTACCGTTTAAGTACTGACCAGTCTCGATGTTGCTTAACTTCGGTGATCGGACAAGAACCGATGTATTCAACACGATATAGCCGTAGACTTATTACATTCTATAACCCCTAAATTCCTTCTTTAAAAAAATCCCTCATCAACCAGAAAAAAAAATGAAGCTTTCTTTCAAAATTATAATCCTATTTTAACATATTTGTTATATAGAACTGCAAAACTCTGTTGCCAGCTTTCTTTTCTTACTTTATGTGAATTACCAAACCTCGCTAATACAAGACCAATGCTCTAAACATTAGTCTTTTTCTTGATCCTCAATCAGAATGTTTATTGCAATTAGAGAATAAGGAGGAAGTGCAAATACTGGCTTGTTGCCTAATGATTATTCAATAATGACTACAAAGCTATTATTATATAAACAACAAAGCCTACTATTCTTAGGAGAGATTTTCAAAGCTGATTTTTTTTTAATTTGACCTTTATTACAAGAAAATATTGGCAGCTGAATTTCGTAGTCAGAAGGAACTGATAAAAAAAGATGAAGAAAATAACTGAAATCAGTGAAGAGAGAGAGAGAAAGCAAAAACAAAAAAATCGGAATGAAATACGATTGTCTTGAAGCATCAACAATTATTTCATGGAGATGAATCTTTTAATTCACATTATTATTTTAAAGTGACTTAAAGTTCATCAAGTCTGTATTTAATCTGACAATATACGGCACTGAAAATACAGGGTTGTTCAGTTCTTTCTGGACATGTCTTTTAATAGCTTTTCCTAACTTGTACTCATTATCATTTCTTAAAAAAAATGATGATGAAAATCGAAAGCTAACCCAGCGAACTGTGATGATTATGGGAGTCATGCACAATGAGGGAGATATTGCACCTCCTCACTTTTTTCCTCAGGGTTTAAAGGTCAATGCTGCTAACTACAAGGCCATGTTGGAGAGGGTTGTGAGGCCTTGGATGGTGAGCAAAGGAAGACTGTATACCTGCTAACAAGACACTTGCATCATCTAATAAGGTCAAGAAAAACCAAGAATTATAATCTCTACAATCACATCACCCAACACATATAGCCTACTAGCTCTGTAGCCTTGCATCTGTTGGACTACTATATATAGGGGCATAGTCAAGAGAGAAGTTAACCAACACCCCTATAACATTAGAAAATCTCTGAAGTCCCACCACCAAATATATCAAGATCATCTAATTCAGTCATATTAATGTTTCAAACCTCGTAGTAAAGCAGTCATCGGTGCTAACAATGGTTTCATTATATAGACATATCAAGAAGTTAAAATTATTCTTACCATTTTTCCTCATGAGGAATTTTTATTTTATGATTTCTGCATCTTTTACTAAATTCATGAAAATGTCCTCAAAGAATTGAGTAACCCTGTATATGAAAAGATTCTTGTAGATAAAGATGCGACCTACTTCTTCACTGTGTGAATATATTACTACCACACACTATTTGTATATATAAATATATATATATATATATATATATAGTAATGTTGTCATATGTAATAGTTGACTAGATACATTAACATAAAAAAACAAAAAACAAGTATATAAAAGAATTGTATCATGATTATCTTTTTATGAGGTGTGAAATGATGTGTGTCGTGGTGCAGTGGATATCGACTTGGAATGACAAATCGGGGAGCTGAGTTCGAGTTCCAGTTGAATTCCTTGAATTCACTTACGCACAAATACCCTTGGGAAAGGTATTAATCCGTCTCTTCCTTCCAGTTATGGGTTAAATAATAGGACAGATTGGGTTCTATAGCCTTGGCTGGCAACCAGTCTACTGTAGAAAGCAATGGCAACCTACTGCGGGATAATCTTCTGCCCAGTCAATCATGTCTCTTTTGAGACATGATCGTCCAAAGCATGTTTCATGTATGGCACTAACTGAAAAGTTTTCAGTCTAACCAAGAAAAATGACATGCAAATAAAAAATTCACCCTGCATTTTAACACACTTGTTACAGTTTCTAATGTGTTTCTGAACCTTCTAAAACAAAATTCTGATGTGTGGTCATTGAAATACTGATTTTGAGAAGTGTGTCAGGCCAAGAACATTTTGAGTCCCACCAACTTCATAATAAGCTTGTCTTGGTATGCAAAGTAATTTGTTAATCACTGCCACCAGCATCTTTCCAAGAGGAAAACCTACTATTCACTCACTACCCACACACCTTTACTGGGCTGATATTTCAGCCTCTATTCTGAAACCAGCCTGACACTGGCAAGCGTTTTAAGAAAAACACTACAACAGTGGCCAACAATATATATTTGCAACAAAACAGAATAAGTTTGAAATGCCTTGAACAAATCTTTAAAAACCAGCCATGCATTTCATAAGTCAAAGTATAAAACTAAAACACAGAAAAAAATGTTCACTAGATTTCCCAAACATAAAATACTTAAAAAACAAAAAAAAACACAAAAAAAAAACCAAAAAAAAACAAAACAAAAAAAAAAACAAACAAAAAACACATTAATGTTCTCCAACTATTTCAGAAAGCAAAATACTAAAAGTGTTTGAGGTCTCCTGAGGAATATGGGTGGTTCCAAAGTCATCTGTTAAAAGTAGAGTAATCGGTAAATTCAAAATGTGATTGTGGCAATAAGTGAAAAGGAGTGGTTTTTCTACATTTTCATGGTTTCAAATAAATGGGGGTGGGGGTAATACTGGACGAGGGTAAGGGAATTCTAGCAACAACATTTATGTTGAAACTACCAGAGTTTAAAAATGGAAAAAGTGAATAAAAGAGTGACAAGCAGAATTTTCAGTTTTCAAAGGCTGGAAATGACCAATAAAGTGTGAGAGAGACTTGAATAATGTTGGATTAAAGCCAAGAGTTGTTCTTGATTGAATATTCACTCTAGAATTAATTCAATATAGTGTATGTAAACTTGATTCATAAAACTTATGACAATGTTTTAAGAGTGGAGTAGTAAATTAACAAAAGATATCAGATGTCATACCAGTTAATTGGTGCCTCAACCTTAGTTAAACAATGAGAGATAAGAACCTTTTCAAAAGAAACTGCAGTTATATATTATCTGTGAATAGAGCTAACTTTAAAATTATATTTAAGTATTTTATGAGACACTCTTGCAATTGAACTGATAAGACTAAGAGTAGTTTTGACTGCTTATCAATTACTTAAAAAATAAATCCAAATATTTTTTTGTAAGAAATCAAATTCTTTCAAGACATAATCAGAGCTCTCCACAACTTCCTGTTCTTTATAACTTTTAGTAAGGTTTGTTTGTTTTTTGCTGTCCCTCCTAATCCCCATTCTGCCAATCATTTATATAAGCTTGTAAGGAAAGTTGTTTGCTACTTCCCTCTGTTCTTTTTCGTTTCAATATGACAGCGAGTTTTAAATTCTGAAAGCATTCAATTTTTTCATCATTATCTGCCCTATGAAGTTAAATTATCACTTTTTGATTCGAAATCTAAACATCTTTTTTGTTTCCATGTTCCTTAAAACTTATTTTCAGCATCCTTCTGTAGAACCACATTTCTGCTTTTTTGTCTGTGAGGAGAATGTCCAGCATTCACTGTGATATAAGAGGCTGATATTACATAACATTTCAGCACTCTTCTTTGTTTCTAACAATATTTTCTTGTTTAATACTTTGCTTAGCTTTTGGAAGGCATCTTATGCTGTTCCAATGTTCTTTCATATTTTGGTATTGCATTTTCTGTTCTCTGTTAAAACACATCCTAGATATTTACATTTTTGTAATTGCTTCATTTTGCTGAGGCCATATATTCTGCTACTCTACATTCAATGTTTGATCCTTTTTATAAGAGTTCCTTTTTTTCTACTATCAACCCTGTGTCATCTAGATGATATGTTGTTAAGATTGTGGATAGGACTTCTAATTCTCTGGGGATTTACTCACTGTAAAAATGGAATAAGTCCAATACAAAGACACATCCTTGTCTTTTTTGATTCTCTATCCGTTTGCTGCCAGTATAAATTATGAGTTATTTTAATTTCTTTCCCAAGAAAATTAAATTTACCTAATAGTTCAAACTAAAAAATTAATAATTTGTATAAAACAGACAATTGGAGTAGATAGACTAAACTATCGCCCGGTTCACACTCCACCCATGTCTATTGAACAGGTGAAGAGGCTCACCCCTTGTTCCCTGTTTAGGATGTGGTTTCCGGCTTTCTCCTTTCCTCTTTTCACTCTTACGTAGCCCTCAGCACATTAGTGGAGTTACCGCTATGCTTGGAGTGATATGATTAAAAAAAAACAAAAAAAAAACAACAGTGATTGCTTTTTTAATCATTCAACTTTTCTTTGAAATGAATTTCAATTTGTAAAACATTTATTTAGTCAGTCAATTAAATGCCAATGCGATCATATCTTTTTTGAGACATAATTAACCGAGCAGAAGATTTTTTTTCGCAGCAGGTTGCCATTACTTTACTAGACTGGTTGCTATACAAGGCTGTAGAACCTATCTGTCCTCCTATTTAATCCATAGCTGAAGGGAGAAGAGATAAATTAATACCTTTCCCAAGGATAGTTGCTCAAAAGTGAATGCAACAAATTCAACTGTAATTTGAACTCAGCTTTCTGATTTCTCATTCCAAGTCGATAGCCACAGCACAACCCACGCACATCATAGAAACATTTATTCACCTGATTTGTTTATAGTGATTGACAGGAAAGTTCCTTTGTAAAATATATAATATTTTTTTTCTAAACATATACTGTTAAATATAAGAGACAATGAATGTCTATTATATTTAATCATGAGCTGTTCCAAACATCGTATTTTTTCAGTTGAAAATAAAGACAAAAATTCTCCAACATCTGGATAATTTTTTATTATTTATTTTCAACTGAAATTAAAGCCAAAATACGATGTTTGGAACGGCTCATGATTAAACATAATAGACATTCATTGTCTCTTATATTTAACAGTATATGTTTAGAAAATTATTTGCTGCCTCGATACACTATATATATATATATATATATATATATATATACATACACACACACACACACACACACACACACACACACAGACAGTGTAACCCGGATATAAGAGAGTTGTTGGGACCGGATACAAGTTATCTTATATCCGGGTTTGGTCTAGTTTATATACATTACCACAGGCTCTAATTTGGGACCAGAGAAAATCTCTTATATCCGGGTTATACTGTATATATATATATTAGGAATATGGTTCAGTTTTGAAGGCTGTCACAATGCGTTTAGTAAAATAAAGGACGGTAAATAATTTGTTGGATATCACCTCTTTATTTTACTAAACGCATTGTGACAGCCTTCAAAACCTAACCATATTCCTAATATACACAATGCTTCAAGCAAATTACAATACTTTCCTATATATATATATATATCTCAGGTTTTGTTCTTTAAGGAAAAGGTTTCCAGAAAATATGAAAAATATGATTTCTTAAACATTATCTATTTTTAACAAATATTCTTGATCTATAAAAACCTTTGAAATAAACAATTTGCTTTTTTGAGCTAATGTAGGACGTGTTTTCATACTCAATATATTAAATATTCACATTTAACTTACTGAAAAATGATTGATTTTATCTATTTGATACTCCAATGGAAGTAAAATGTTTGTTCTAATGATACTAATAAAATGTACTAATTTTTTCTCTCTAAAATTGGTCTCTATTTTGTGCAAATTTAGGTACAACAAGGATAAGCGACTACACTAACAACTACTGAATATATAAAATCCTATCAGAGAAGAGTCAAATTAAATATAAGTATTCACATATATGGGGCTGGGCGGGGTTTTCAAGTCAGCAGTAATAAAATCTCTGTATATTCATTAAGGTTTAAAAAGGAGTAAAATAAAAATAAAGAAGATTTCTAAGAAATGTGAAAATCCCCTTTTTAAAATTCCTCTTTAAAAATGACGGCAGAAAGGAATATATGAAGCCAAAATGAATTCCTGCCTCTTTTATAGAAGAGACTAAACATCTTTAGCAGTCATCATCATTGAGAATGTCTCAATGGTACATTTCTATCCTACTTTTGGTAATAATCAATTGTATGCTGCTGTTATATTTATCTGACTTCAATAATCATTTCTACTTTTTTCCCAGAATGGCTACAGACTTTATATGAGCCTCCATGGAAACAGTGAAGGTTGGGGCAGAAACTAGCTGAACAAAATGGTAACCTAAATAAGTAACAAGAAGACGAATAGATAACCAAGAGCAGTGGCGGCACTGGTAACACCAATTCCTGACCACTTGCCAACAGTTTCACAGAGATTATGTGACAGAAGCCAGAAACAAAACAGTAGCAGCAGTGAAAGTAGTAGTGTGACATAACAAAGGGTAAATTTTCGTTTTAGGTCCCGAAGGCTTTTCCCCACTTCAAATTTATTCAAAATAGCATTATTACTGTGCAAGTGCAAATGTATATGCTGAACTCAAATCAACAATTAGTTATTGAAGAAACCTACCTTTTTTTGTTTTTATCTGAATGTCCATTAAAAAAAAAAAAAAAAAAAAAAAAAAAAAAAAATCGAACTACATTTTGTCTCCCGTAACTCTAACACAGTCATGTAATTAACTGCTGAATGTCTGTCGGCGTAGGACAACAAATTTCGGTCTATTTTCGGCCGATTTACTTTCTTTACTGAAACTTCTGCCTATTTACTTCCTGTAATGAAAGTAATACGCTATTGTATTTCTAAGTGTATTACTTTCATTACAGGAAGTAAATAGGCGGAAGTTTCAGGAAAGGAAGTAAATCGGCTGAAATTTGTTGCCTATGCAGAACGTCATTCTGAAGTTAATTACATGACTTTGTGAGAGTTTTGGGAGACAAAAAGTGCGAGATATAGCTTGTGTTTTTTATGGATGTTCAGATCAAAAAAGGTAGGTTTCTTCAATAACTAATTGTTGATTTGAGTTCAGCAAATACATTTGAACAGAAATAATGCTATTTTGGATAAATTTGAAGGGGGAAAAGCTGTCGGGACCTAAAACAAAAATTTACCTAACAAAGTAGCGGCCATCCTGAAAAATAGCAATGTGATTGTAGAATCTATTGGAGGCAAAATAGACCCAAGCTTTTTAAAAAATATAACAGTAAGGGTTTGTCTATTGAATGGGATTGTATTCTAATGACAAGGTTTTTGGTTTTCTTACAAGATGCAAAATTACTTTGCAGAAGAGAGTGAAGAAGAAAATGCAAATAATGATTTTCATTTTAATTTGTATGAACTTCATCTATCAAGAGAAAAATTACAGTTTGATATCCGATTACAAAATTGTTTCAAAAGTGTACTTTGCACATAGCATAAAGTGGTCAAACCCCAATGAAAACATGTCATCAGTCTAGCTTGCTTTAAACTATCAAATAAAATGCCAATGTCCACTTCTCTCTGTTCTGTTTTCTATTATTAAAACAATAGTTATTACCAGTAAAAATAAAACTGAGTGAAATATTTGAATATCTATGGGATTTGTTTAACAAAAGAGAAAAAGAAAAAACTAAATAATGTACTTACTTATTAGTAGCATTGTTTAAATAAATGGAAAACAACAAAACAAAACAACTTAATCTGTTTTTTTTTTTTTAAAACCAAATAAATTTATAAATTATCTAAACTTATTTATAAATGAAGCTTTGTCTGTGTGTGTATCCATTACCTATAGACTCCGAAATGGCTGAACCGATTTTCTTGAAAATTTACACAGTTGTACTATAAGCGTCTGCAAGTGTTCTTAGCTAGGTTTTGTGTTGAGGTACCCCCGATAAATATCGAAAATCGATAATCGAAAAAATCGAGTTATAGAAGGAGTGGTTCGATTGTAATTAAATTTGATACACTAATAGACAAAGACATAAGAAACGATATTCATAAATTTCAAGGTTGCAGTTCTTACAATAGTGCAGAAAATCGATTATATATATATATATATAAAAAGGCAAGATGTTTGTGTGCGTGTCTGTTTATCTGTCTGTATGTCCTTTATACAAATCCACAATTTTTATCCGATTTTCACCAAACTTCACACAAATATTCTTTAGGCAGAGTCTGAGCTCCAGGACCATGGATTAGTTTTAAAGCTTTCATTACACCCGAGCAATGCCGGGCTATACTGCTAGTAAACAAATAAAGGAAAACCATGACACAAAGCATTAAATAAACAAGAAACCTAATGTGAAATGAAGAGACATAAATGACATGTTTTCAATAATGATTGCATAATCTTTTTCCAAGTCCATATGACTAATGCCGGAGTTGCATTATCATAGAAACTTGAATAAGTTCCATTTCTTTTTGCTTCAGGTCGATGTTATCATATTCCTCAGATAGTAAAACCAACTTTAAGCTTTTATTATTGTGGCATTGTAACTAAATCCCTTACATATGAAAATATCTTCTTGACTAAATCCATTGTCAATGTTGCTCTGATTGCTTTTTCTAAATAATGGGGAGTTGAGTATGAAATGTTTGATTAATTATAAAAGTACAATTTATCATCGCTCTTGCTAAATATTTCGTTTCACTTTATATTTTTCTTCATATAAATGCTAACTACTTGTATACAGTTTTTTAAACGGGTCACCATCAGTTCATGCTTTTTATGTTACATGTATATTGTCATGGACTCTTGTTTTACATACAAATTTAGCTTATTGGCTGATGTCTCATAAAAACTGACATTATTTTATACAATAATATGCAATCAGGCTATACATAAATCCTTGGAGTTAATTTTTAATATGGTCAACCCATAAACATATCAAAGCTAATAATTAACCTGATTTTCATTTTTTTTTATGTGCCATGTCCTTTCAGAACATTGGCAATCATGGCTCTTCAAAATTTAGTAAAAGGTTAATAAGAATCTGTATCATTTATTAATAATTTGAAAACGTAAATTATTTTTATTAATGTTCCACTTGAGTTTAAACTAATGTTTAAAGTTTGTTAAGGATGTGCGTTGTGGTACTGTGGATATCGACTTAGAACGAGAAACCGGGGAGCCGAGTTCGAATTCCAGTTCAATCCATTGTATTCACTTACGTGCAAATACCCTTGGGAAAGGTATTAATCCGTCTCTTCCTTCCAGTTATGGGTTAAATAGCAGGACAGATTGGGTTCTATAGCCTTGGTCAGCAACCAGTCTTCCGCAGAAAGCAATGGCAAACTACTGTGGGATAATCTTCTGCCCAATCAGTCATGTCTCTTTCGAGACATGATCGCCCAAGCGTGTTTCACGTATGGCTCTTAACTGACTGACTGAATGCATGAAATGTTTCTATAATACTGTCAAAACAAATACAGTACAGATGTATGTGATCAGAATTTTGAAGATATTGAGAAATAACTACAAAAATAACTGTTATTCAAGATTTGGGTTTAAAATCCAAGAAATGTTGTAGAGGTCATGGCATAACACGCTTTCCAAATGAGGACATAGCACAAATATAAAGCAATTGTTTCATAGAAAAAAGATATAATGCTAAAATAATGTAGATAAAAAAGTTATTCTTGCACATATACAAATCAATATAAATTTTTCATGAAAAGAATTCTAAATATGGAAACAAGAAAACTGTATGTTGCAATATAGATAATTTTTAATAAGGTTTCACACAACCAAAAGATTAACATTAGTGTAAAACAGAATATTTGTCAGTGTTGTTTTTGGAAAGTAACAACAAATAACAATGCACAAAAAAAAAAAAAATCTCTAAACACAAAGAGCAGACAAATCCTGGTTTCAAACTGTAAACGTTCAGGATATGGAGACAAATTCTTAAGCCATTTTTATATATAATATTGATTTTGTTACACACACACACACACAAGTATAGGTGGAATAATATTCCTTGTCCAAAGAAACACTATTTTTAAAAAAGTGCTCAATACAAAGTAGAGCTAATAATATTTATTAAAAATAAACCACATCACTTGACAAGACACAAGAAGTGTCGCAACAAAATAGCTACTTTTTTAGTGATATTGTAACATATCCATGTTATAATTTCTGAATATATACATATATATATATATATATGATTCCATGAGCCTATGGCCTAGGGGTTAGTGACTCCCACTGACACCAAATCAGCTGAGTTCCGATCCCAATCAGAGGCAACTAGTTGTCTAGCCACACTGATGAGCACAACAGCACAACAGGCTTGAATGTGGATGACAAATACACACACACACGAAACCAACCATGATGCTCTTCAAATAGAATATTTTTTGAAATCTATTTTGTCTTGCTGATATTAAGTTATCTGTGTTTGATTTCATATGGCAGTCACTTTTTATGATTTCAAATTGTATCTCAATTGCCTCATTTGCAAGTCAGCAATGGCTGACCACAATATGAAAGCAAGGACGATTTTACGTGCTAGTGGAGAAAGGATTCAGAAACAGAAACAAACAAAATCCTAAATACAAAGAAATCTTTGGTCTTCACAAAAAGAAAAAATGTATAATGCATCCCTTTGATAAAAGTTAGACATTATCCTGTGAATGTCTGTGTTAGTTCGTGATGAAAGCCCAGTGTAAATGTATTTTGCTATAAGAGATCTAAAGATACCTATAGAATCACCACCCAGAATGTATCATTTTATATTCATTTAAACACTCATCAATAAATTTATCATATCTTAACACATGTTAACATTGTCTATTTTCTTCTAATCTATCTTTATCTTCAATGATATCAATCAAACAAGATTACAAAATTAATGAGGATACTGAAACTCAGACAATGTCATATAACCTTGCTTAATTGTGGACATTATAATAGCACCTACACTTAAATGTATTTAATTTTCTTTTTTTTACATATTTGACACACACTAAATGCAAATGACCATGTGTATATACATATGAATTACAGACTTGTACATTTTTTCCTTTTTAATAATTTAGTATATTACCCATAAAAAATGATGAGATTATTGAATTCTGCTTAAAGTTGGAATAGAAGTATGTTCTGCCAATGATCAAAGTGTTGAAAAAAGAATTAATGATATTCATTTCTTAAATATGTCCATAAAAAGTGGTACCAATATTGGAATTTACAGTGTTTTTCAACAAGCTATTTTGAGATGAGTAGATGTAAACAGCTGTTTTTATTAACGAGATGATAGAAGACTTAATCCAAAGTGATGAGATGAGTGTCAATAGGAAAAGAAAATTACCAGGAGGCAGTTATTTATGGATCAAAACCAATTGACAAAAAAAATGGCGGGGGATAACACAATAGATGAAAATGTAATACAAATTTGCATACAACTTCCCCCCCCAACCACAAAAAAACAAAAAAAAACAAAGACAAAGCATCTCTTGCAAAATCCACTCCTTTTTGTTTCAGTTTAATATGCTGATGGCAATTTTTAACTTGCATTGAAAAATCTAAGATTTTATCAAAGAATTTTCTAAAAATATAATTTTAAAGCATTTCTTATGAAAATAACATTCAAATATATTAAGTCTTCATAGCAACTAAATATACACTCTTGTGCAAATCAATTGAAACAACTGCTTTAGTTTCCTTTCTTTCACCTGATGGTCAGTTTTAGAATCACTGCAGTGACAGGGTGTAATCGATTTCTTCTTTCTTTCTTTTTTTTTTTCTCAGATTAAGTCATTTGTAGTGGTCTGCAGTATTGTTTGGCCTTGGAAAATATTGTGCCATCCATGATTACATCAGATTTTTATTACGCTCAGACACTATTGTCTCCACTGCCGATTAGCTGTCCTACGGCCATTGTTTACGATGGATGTCACTCCAAGAAAGCATACAAAAATTGTAACGTTGCACAAACTCACTGGCAAGCCTTACAGAGAGATCGCAGACATTGTTGGTATCTGCCTTTCAACTTTCAGTAATGTCATCAAGGTAAAGAAACAAACTGGATCCATCAGTTCAAAAGGAAAATGCGGTTGAAAGAGAAAAACAACACCAAGAGACGACATTTATGTGATCAGAGAAAGTGGGAAAGATCCTAAGAAGATATTATTCATTTTGTTTCAGTTCATTTGCACAAGGATGTATCTATCTATGCCTGTTCATTCATCTATTTATTTCAGTCCAAAACGTAAAGGAAAACGCTGTGGAAAGAGAAAAACAATGTCAAAAGATGACGTATATGTGATCAGGGAAAGTGGGAAAGATCCTAGGAAGACATTATTCATTTTGTTTCAATTAATTTACACAAACCTATTAACTCTAATAAAAGACAAGTAGTGTGTATCTAGAGTCAACTGTTTAAAAGTTTTTAGACCTCTTACAAATAATTCACACGAGGCAAAAACGTAAAACAA
This sequence comes from Ascarosepion bandense, assembly GCA_037127315.1. NCBI lineage: Eukaryota > Metazoa > Mollusca > Cephalopoda > Sepiida > Sepiidae > Ascarosepion > Ascarosepion bandense. The sequence goes on from JBBBDQ010000926.1 coordinate 1,452,980, forward strand.
GGATATAATTATAAAGTAATTATAATTAACCATGATTTAACCAAAATCCTGTTTATTTTATCATATTGCAAAAACAAGCAACTAATGCCATCTGTTGCCTAACTGTGATTGCAGAAAATGGCAAACCTACATTCATCTTTATAAAATAGAGAAATATTTCATGATGGTTCTTATAGAATAAACAAAAGAGAAGATATTCTTTAAGGTGAGGGTTAGATCTTGTGTCAATGTTACATCACTGAGAGGACATAAAATGTCACCTTGATGATCAAAAATATTTTTTTCTATTTTTCAAAAATTGTTGTTTTCTCTTTCTTTTCGACCAGTTTTGAAAACTTCATTTATAAATTACATTACCACATAATAGGTTCATAGGTCACTACAGGTGACAGCTGCAAGTCCCTTCCCCCACATATAGCCTCATGAATGTAACTGAGAAAAAGATTATGAGGAGAAATGATAAATACTGAATCAAATATTTAAAACACCTGCCATTACCTTTGATGGATAACAAAGAAATAAAAACAATTAACTTTTTGCAATGAGATTAATTATCCATGAAAAGGTTTGTAAATTTGTTTTCTCATTATTCATTCCAAACACTTAATAATTTTTTAAAGTATTCTGTTAATAGCTTGTTGACTAAAACTGGAAAAAAAGTTTTAGAAAGCATATCACATCAGGTCCCAAGTCCTGAAACCCCTTACAGTCATCAGGGGCACCACATGTACTGCAGCCATATTTGCTGCTGTGGTGTGTCTCTGTTAAGATAGTCTTAAAAAGCCCTCTCCCTCTTTAGAGTGGTTTTGGATTCAGAGTTCTCTCTCTTTTTTTTTTTTTTATAATCATATTGCCCCAAGCAAGGCATTTTACTGCCACTGCTTTGCAGAGGGGTTACATAGGAGAAAAGTTATAAGAAAGAGTGACAGGTTATAGGGCGTGTCAGGAAGGATGACTATGGCCATAAAACAAGGGATCAATTTATATATTGTTTGTAATATAAAATTGATCCCCCACTTTATATTTACATAATAATTACTTGTCTGTTGATAAGCCATATAAAACGAATGAATCAGTCAATGAAATACTGATTAGCTACACATGCATGTCTTTTAGATTTATTTACATTCTCTGGAATAGAAATGTATAGAATTGTTTTTTTCTAATCATAAGATAAGGATGACTGTGGCCATAAAGTGAGGGATCAGTTTATATATTGTTTGTAATATAAAATTGATCCCCTACTTTATATTTACATAATAATTACTTGTCTGTTGATAAGCCATATAAAACGAATGAATCAGTCAATGAAATACTGATTAGCTACACATGCATGTCTTTTAGATTTATTTACATTCTCTGGAATATAAATGTATAGAATTGTTTTTTTATAATCATAAGATAAGGATGACTGTGGCCATAAAGTGAGGGATCAGTTTATATATTGTTTGTAATATAAAATTGATCTCCCTCTTTATATTTACATAATAATTTCTTGTCTGTTGATAAGCCATATAAAACGAATGAATCAGTCAATGAAATACTGATTAGCTACACATGCATGTCTTTTAGATTTATTTTCATCCTCTGGAATATAAATGTATAGAATTTGTTTTTGTTTTTTTTATATAATCATATTGCCCCATAACTGCTTCCATAACTGATTCTAAGCTGCAGAGGAGAGTGACTCATTTTGCCCGCTCGGGCTAATGTTTTTCCGCTGACATGAAATGGAAAGACTATATCAAATCAATTGCTAGGTCTGCTGCTTGGAAAGTGGATTCACTGTATCATGATAAACAATTATTCTGGCCAGAATCTGTTTTAGTCTACCATTCATCCATGTATTGAATATTGCCATATTTGGTCTGGTGCTTCTGCTATGTATAAAGAAAAATCTGTAATGTTATTGGTCCAGTCCTGGCAACTCAGATCCAATCACTTCCCCACCACCATAACAGAGCGTCTGTGTGTCTTTTCTATAAATACTTTCATGGTAATTATTCTAATGAGCTCCCTTCTTAGGTATCTTGACTCAGTGCAGTAATTTTACAACTGAACCATCTACATCTAAACTTATTTATAAATGGAACTTTGTCTGTGTGTATGTGTGTGTGTGTATCCATTACCTATAGACTCCGAAATGGCTGAACCAATTTTCTTGAAAATTAACACAGTTGTACTATAAGCGTCTGCGAATGTTCTTAGCTAGGTTTTGTGTCGAGGTATCCGCGATAAATATCGAAAATCGATAATCGAAAAAATCACGTTATAGAAGGAATGGTCCGATTTTAATCAAATTTGATACACTCGTAGACAAAGACATAAGAAACGATATTCAGGAGTTTCAAGGCTGCAGTTCTTACAATAGTTCAGAAAATCGATAATATATATATATAAATATATAAAAAGGCAAGATGTGTGTGTGTGTGTGTTTATCTGCCTGTATGTCTGTATTTTTTCAGCCCTTTTATTTTAGTTTTTGCTTCGGGTTTGGCTTTAAGTAGGTATAATTGTAGTTCTTAGTCTCAGCCATGATACCATTTACTCAGAGGACTTATTTAGCCTTCAAAATTCAGTTTATGATGAAAAAAAACTTATTTGATATCGATACCAGGAAATCAAAATTTGACTTACAATCCATTCATTTTTCTTTCAGTCTACGGTTTCGCTTTAACTGGAAACAACTATTGCTTTTTAATCTTTCATGCCAACGTCCAAAGAGTCTGAGCTCCAGGACCATGGATTAGTTTTAAAGCTTTCATTACACCCAAGCAATGCCAGGCTATACTACTAGTGTATCCATAAGTTCTATTCTAACAGTTTCTTCTCTCACACTTACCTGTTGAACTCTTTTCTAGTTTCTTGCTTTCTGTACAACTTTTATTTTCAAAAATTTAAATCCAATGTCAATTGTTAGCTTCCGTCTTCTTAATTCCAGTTCTTTTATTGTTCTTTCTCCTTAATAATGCTTTTCTTTTTTTTTCCATATTCTCTAACACTCATACATCTTTGTTGCCTTATTGCCTTGCTTGAGTGAAATGATTAAAAGAAAAAAATAAATTGTGTCACACTTTCTATGTTACATGACTTACATGATGCTGCTATTTTCTCTAAACATTTTCCTCCTTCCATCCATAACTAAACTGTTCTTTTTTTTTATTGTAAATAACAATATATAACTTGCTATTCTTTTTTTTTATTGTAAATAACAATATATAACTTGCTATTCTTTTTTTTTATTGTAAACAACAATATATAACTTGCTATTCTTTTTTTTTATTGTAAACAACAATATATAACTTGCTATTCTTTTTTTTTATTGTAAATAACAATATATAACTTGCTATTCTTTTTTTTTATTGTAAATAACAATATATAACTTGCTATTCTTTTTTTTTATTGTAAATAACAATATATAACTTGCTATTCTTTTTTTTTATTGTAAATAACAATATATAACTTGCTATTCTTTTTTTTATTGTAAATAACAATATATAACTTGCTATTCTTTTTTTTTATTGTAAATAACAATATATAACAATATATAACTTGCTATTTTATACTGTGTCGGATTTTACGATAAAAGTTAATGTTTTCACAATAAAGTTGTTATTAACAATTTAATATTGGTAAAAGTTCCAGAATATGTTTCTATCATTACTGTGTGAATTTCTGCTTAAATTTATTTTATTACAAATGTTTACAACTTACTTGGTTATGTGGAATTTTATTATGGAACTTAATGCTTGTTCTTTAGTACATCACCTAATATATACCATACATACTATGTTGAAATGGCTTTTCAAAATACAACACTTTGACTGGCCATTATTTTTGTAATAACCTAATATTAAAGAGGAAAGCTCATCAGAATAATTGCCATGAAAATGTTTGTTGTGAGTACATTTCTTTAATTTCAGTTGTATAAATATTTGCTATCTGCTGTACGAAAGAACTAAGTTCAAAAGGGGAAAAAAGATATTGTAAAGTTATTGAGTGAAGAAACAAAACCTTGGAAACTGCAAAATGTTTGAACAAAAATCACAGGATAAACCAAAAAAAAAAAAAAAAAAAAAAATGAAAACATTGGCAAGATAAGATAAAAGACATTTAAAAAAATTAAAAGGGAAAATGAATTTGTCAGCAAGAAACTATTTGCAGAAACTGATATTGTAAAAGTAAAATGATAGAAAAGATGCAGAAATTTACTAAAAAAGGTATGGAAAAAAAATAACCAGCTTTCGGTTAACATTATAAAGAAAAATGTCTAATTTAGGTAAGGAAATACATGGAAAGTGATTTCTAAATAATCAATTTTAGAGAGTTCTTTTTTTTTTTTTTTTTGAAGAGTTAAAAGTGGATGGACCTGATAGTTGGAATAGAAGTTTGGACTTTCATAGAAAAAAAATGAGTGGACACGACATAGCAAGGTGAAGTAATGCTTTGGGCTTCTATTATAAGCAATGAAACTATAAGTCTCTTCAAAATTGATGATAATGTTATGATAAATGCAGACAACTATTATTAGTTCTTGGAAGGCATTGTTTTTTTATTTTTGTAAAGCGGATATTTATACAAAATACAAAACAAATGTTCTTCACATTTCATAAAGCTGATTATGTCACACCTTTGCAAAAAAAAAAAAAAAAAAAAAGGTGGGAGGTTTATAAAGACACCAAATTTATATTATACCCCCCCAAACCAGCCTCTTCAGATATCCAACAGAAAACTTGTGATCAATTAAGAGATAATGAGAATGGAAAACAATATTCAAGGAAGATCTTTGGGAATTAATAAAAACTATTGCATATGCTAAAGTTTAAACAGTAGAAAAATTAATAAAATCAATAATAAAAGATTGATGAAGGTTATAGAATGTCGAAGTGTCCATATTGACATGTATAATAAAATAGTATTTTATTCAGGTATTTGGGATATTGTGTTTATCAAATATATGTTCATGTGCCTATATCTTAAATTTATTTGCAAATAAAAATGTGTATTGTACTAACAGTACAACATAATAATAGAAGCAGATAGGTTCACCTATTGCCTGGCTGAAATTCCTTCCATATCTACTGAACATTACTTTCTTTCATGGTCTTAATGATTTTAATTTTTAGGGGAAATGACTGATCAGTGGCTGTGACTTCATTTTGAGGGTACTGGGTTGGCAATTTTTGGGAGTGATGACACCCCTTCCCACCTCAGACCTACTTTGCTCCAAATTTTTATGAAAGGCTGTCCCAAATGTCATCAGGATGTGCAGTGGTGTAATGAATAATGATAAACTGGAGAGCAGAGTTCAAATTCCATTCAGGTTAGTTACATGCACTTATATGCAAATAACCTTGGAAAAGATATGAATCCATCTCCTCCTCCCAAATATGGGATAAATAGTAGGACTTGTCTCTGAAAAATTTTTTTGTTATTCTCAAAAAAATTGGTAAGGCAAAAAAAAGAAAAATTCTTATAATACAAAATATGTATTGGCATCAAATAATCCTCAAAGGGTTAATAAGTAATTTAAAAAGGAAAGAAAAGGAAAGAAAAGGAAAAAAATCAATCAATTAATCCCAATTTTAGACTCAATACTCCTTACACTTGCCTTAATAGTAATAGTGATATGTTTGATAAAGTCAAATTGGCAGCTGATCTTGAAAATAACTGTCAATCTGTTTTTAACCAGGGGCAATATTATTGATCTCAACCCGGCATCTCAGCTTCGATCCCACCACTATAATGTAACTTTCCTCTGACTTTTCTACAAACATTTTCATGGCAATTATTCTGATGAGCTTTCCTCTTTAATATTAGGTTATTACAAAAATAATGGCCAGTCAAAGTGTTGTATTTTGAAAAGCCATTTCAACATAGTATGTATGGTATATATTAGGTGATTTTTGGTATATATTATAATATGTGCTCTTTAATTATTTTTTTAAACTTATTTTTAAGCAGAAATGTTTTTTAAGCATAGAAGCCCTTAATTATAAACAAGACAAAACATGATCTTGGTTTACTTTTCTTGCATGAGTACAAACTTAGGCCCAGTGTCTCCCAAACTTCTGCCAATATCAATAGAGCATGGGGAGAGAGGTCCACAAGTGACAATATGAAGGAGGTTCCAGAAATTTCGTACTGGTGATGAATGAGAGCCTTGAAGATGAAAAAGGTAAAGGATGGTTGTGCAGTCTTGACAATGAACAATTGCAAACAGTTGTTGAGCAAAAGTCATGTCCAAGTATCAGAGAAATATCTCAAATGCTTGGTGTCAGCACTGAATCAGTCTCACACCATTAGCAGAGTATTGGCGAGGTGAAAAAGTTTTATATATATATATATATATATATATAGGTTCCTTATAATCTCAATGAAAATCAAAAACTTGATCATTTTGAAGTGCGTTTGATGCTCTTTCTGCATAGCACCAATGATCTCTTTCTTGACTGAATAGTCACTTATAATGAAAAGTGGATCCTTTATGTTAACTATAAACAATCAGGTCAATGGCTTGATTGTGATGAGTCTACTAAACATTTAACAAAGCCAAAGTTGCATCAGGAAAAGAGTATGGTGAGTGTCTGGTGGTCTGTAATTACTATCTGCTACAGCTTTCTGGAAGCCAATCAATGCATTAATGTAGACTGTTACTGCAATCAACGTGCATGAACACCTGCAAAAAATGAGACCTGCATCAATGTGGTCCAATTCTGCTCTATGATAATGCGTGACCATATGTTGCAAAAATGCACTGACTTGGGTTATGAGAGTTTACCACATTTTCTATATTCTTCTATTCTTTTACCCACTGATTATCTCATTTTTTTTTTAAAGCACTTAAACACATTTTTACATTTTTAATTGGTAATACTTTTAGGTCCAAACCAGAGGTAGAATCAGCTTTCAAAGATTTTGTTGCATCACAGCCAATACCTTTTTATTAACGAGGAATAAATAATCTCATTGAACAATGGCAGAAATGTATACATGCTCAAGGCTCATATTTTGACTAATTTCAACATTTCTACAGTTAATTTTTTGAAGAATAAAATTGTTTCTGAAATTGGCCATTATTTTTGCAATAACTTAATAGCTAGGTTTCATGAATTTAAGGACAGTACTAGACTGGTAGTTAGGTCTCATGGTGAAATTACAAAATTTAACTAAGTTCTATTCTAATAGTTTCTTCTCTCATACTTCTTGCCAATAGAATTCTTTTCTATCTTACTTCCCTATCAACTACAATCTTCCGAAAATGTAAATGTGATATCAAGTCATTTTCTGTCACCTTGAATCTTGTTCTTTTTATTGTCGTTCCTCCTCAATAATAAGATTTTTCTTCGCTTTTTTTTGTCTTTCATTCTCAGTAACCCTTTATGTTTGAGATGAAATGATTAGGAAAAGAAAAAAAAAATTATATGCATGATAAAGTAGGATTTATTCAAAACAAGTTATTCTCCATATTTTAAATATAAGCTCAACTTTACATGACAAATAGCTTATATATTTTTAAAATCTTACAAATATCTGTTGGTTAACAGTATTTTTATTGTGAAAACATTGACTCTACAATAAAATCTGATACTGTGTAGAGCTGAAATCATTGTACATTTTTTACCAGTAGTAAAAGCCACAACTTTGAGTGTTTATTTTCAAGGTGGATAGGCCATCATTTAGAAAACTGGTGCAAGAATCTTTCTAAATCTTATTTCCACTCATTTGACAACTGTGTCAGACAAAAGTGATCATTTCTTTTTCTTTGCCACTTCAATACATAGACATCTATTTGGATAAAATTTCTTTAACTGAAAACTTACATTGAAGACAGTAATTCTGTTGAATCCAAATGACCACCGTCTGTTTTTGGTTTTTAATTCTGTAAATAATTCATTTTTACCAATATTTCAACAATTTCATTTGTATTGTTTATAGTGAAAATTGGTTTGCTTCCTCTTTTACTACTGAAGAAATTTCTTTTCATTCTCCTTTTTCAGTGTTTGTTTCTCACCTTTCATTACCCTTCAGTCAATGACTGAGTCTATCAAATAGTAATAAAATAAATTGCAATATCACTATAAATAAACCAGATTTATAAACACTTATTTCATTTTTGGAAAAAAAAAAAAAAAAAAAAAATGAAATTACAATGAAAAATTTTCTGTTCACATTTGCAGAAACAATATAATGCCAAAACTCAAAATTACAGTGATTTCATATTCAGCTTATTTAAGAAGAAAACATTTAATAAAACTGTATTGATTGAAAACAATATCATGTAGCTGTAATTTGAATCGTTCATTTTTAGAGGATAGCTGAAATGTCTTCATCTGATTGGAGAAGAGAATAGCATTCAACAATACAATGGAATTTCGAAACAGCTTTCTAAATAGATTTTTCAATCAAGATGATACCAAAAAGAAAAATATATGAGAAATGTTTTCAAAGCAAATATATTCGTCTTTTGAAGAAACGTTTACATTTGATGGTATAAGGTGAAGAATAGCACTTTCTTCAATTGCTTTTTGGAAGACTGAAGGAACAGATCTGGGGTAGAAAAAAAACATTCCATAGTAAATCAAGTCCAGGCTCGATTACACTCTGATCATTGGCATAGAAATGTATGCCTATGAAACCCGGATACTGAGAAAAGACCTACTCTTTGCAAACAACTGCTTCAGATTGATGGCTGGGTAAAATATCAGGGAGAGAATCAAAATTTCTGCCTAAAGAATAAAATCTAGATATGAAGACTGACATAATTCACTGGATTGGAAGACAGAAGCTGAACTGGTTTTGTCATAGAATCAGAAGAGAAGATAAATAAAAACTTTGTGTAGATTTTGGTTTGGCTTTGATTTACGGCATATCAAACCTCAATACTGACCAGATTTTTAGGATAGATTCTTATAAATAGAATATGTATTATTTGTAAGAAATAAGTTTGTAGACCAGCTTTCTTTGAAAAGTGGTTTTTGTTGATAGATGTATTGCTGGTAATATTTTTTCTTTCAAAAATGTATTCCTGGGATTTTACTATAAAAGTCTTTTTATACTTTCATAGTGTTTTGACCCCAGTTTGGAGATAAACTATTTGCCCAGAGCTGGGACCCTAACAAGGGCTATCACCACAAGTCAAGGTGAACCTGGGAAAAACAGTAATTAAGAGGTGGTTCCATGCTTCCTCACAACCTCCCAATCAGAGGCTTTGCTGCTGGATGCAGTTTATTGTCATATCCAAGACCAGCTTTGTGTGGAGATTCTACAAAAGAGCATGTAGACGACTAAATCAGAGAGGACACCAGAATGATACTTTTGACATTTGAAAGGTCTGCCTTCAACAGGAAGATAAAATTCTGTTAACAGGTAATGTGCAAGAATCTCTTTGCAATTAGGCAATTAATTGAATTGATGGAATAAACATTTGTTTACACTTGAAATTTAGATCAGATTGTAAATCTTTATTTTCAAAAGAATTTTTATGCAAGTTTTAATAATGCATAAAGAATAGTTAAGACTATTGGCCAGAAAAGCAGGTCATTTTCTATAATTTTAACATTGCTGACCAATCGTTTCTTTAAATCATTACCTTTTTTCAAGTGTTTTGGCAATCCTAAAATGTTAACCTGATGTTATTTTGTCATCTTCCAGAGTGTATTATTAGATTAAAAAAATGTGCTTATTTGAGAAGAGGAAATTTCACCTTGATCTAAACTTATTCATAAATGGAACTTTGTCTGTGTGTATCCATTACCTATAGACTCCGAAACGACTGAACCGATTTTCTTGAAAATTTACACAAATGTGCTTATTATGAGAAGAGGAAATTTCATCTTGGTGATTCATAAATGAATAGTTCCTGTTAATCATACCAATCTACTGGGTCTCAACCTACTAGAATTAATATAATTCAGCACATGTCCAAGAATTGGAAATATCACTTCTTGAATGTATTATTTTGTTACATTTAAAAAAGAAAAAAAAATTACAGAATATTGTTAGCCAATGAAAGCAAGATTTGTAACACTTACCAGGTTCAAGTTTGATGACCTTTATTGCTGCAAGGTCACCTGAACTCAGGTTTCTGGCCTGAAAATGACAAAGAAAAAAAAAGGTCTTAGAAAACAGTAATAGATATTATCAAAAGGAACTAATGCAAATTGTTAGTGCATTATTCTGCAATGCTTTTTGGGTAATACCGACCATAGTGAGAACAAAACTATCCTTTCAATACAACCAATAAGGTCAGCTAAAGCAAAACAGGAATGAGAATTGCTTGTTGCTCTCCAGTTTGATTATGTAGGCTGATCATGAGTTAAAAAAAAAAAAAAAAGCCATGCAAGCATAATGGAGGAAATTTAGCTTTATATAACAAATAAAAACTTTAAAAATAATTTCATTGATAACAGTTAGAAAAAGAGAAAAGAACTGAAAAATAACAAAAACTCTTCAATAGTTTTTAAGCCTAAATGAAACATTTTTGAAGATTTTAAGGATAAACTTGTATAGAGGCCATGTGTTTTTAATAAAGTTAAATAATTTTTATTTGAAATTAATAAATTTTAGACACTGATCATACTAAATCTCAGCTACTCATTTATTATGAGGAGGTAAAAATGATTCTATTATGTTTGAATAAAACCCGGACGCATAGATTATAATGGTGCATCATTTTTTCTCATTTCAATAAAATCAGGCAAAATATTCTTAACTGAAAAAAAGTTTAAAATTCAAGGCCATCACTTGTACACCAGTATTTCATCACGTTTCACTGAAAAGGTTTTAATTAATCTAGAAATGTAAAATATTTAATTCAATTGATTATATATTACTGACATGGTGAAGTAGCCTTATAAAATCTACTTGCTTTTGCAACATTTTCTTTTTTTCTCTCTTGTGTGGACAGTTATTTCCTTCATTAGAACGACTTAGAAAAAGCAATTTAAACAGAAGACATTGTCTTATATCAACTGAAGAGGTTAAAGCTCAAAACATTTGACCTTTTTCATTTTTCAACCAAAAACCCAATAAATTGTAAACGTAAATTCTACTCCATCAGTTTCTTTTCTCGCACTTCCTGCCTGTGGAATTCCCTTTTGTTTACTTGCTTTCCTGACAGCTACAATCTTCAAGAATTCCAATGTAAAGTCATTAGTCATCTCCTATCTCACAAATTTGCATCCTCTCTCTCATGCTCTCATCTCATTTCTTCAGTATTCTCATCCTTCTCTTACCTGCTTCTACAAATACTTTCACAGCTTCTGCTCTGAGGAACTTAGCTCACTGGTGTGCCCTATATATAAATTTAGTTGAACCACAAGATTAGTAACTAGGTCCCACCATTTTACTGTGAAACCAATAAATTGTAAACGCAAATTCTATTCCATCAGCTTCTTTTCTCGCACTTCCTTCCTGTGGAATTCCCTTCTGTTTACTTGCTTTCCCAACAGCTACAATCTTCAAGAACTTAAATGTAAAGTCAATAGTCATCTACTGTCTCACTAACTTCTATCCTATTTCTCATGCTCCTTTTCTCCGTCCACTCCACTCATCAGTATTCTCATCCTTCTCTTACCCACTTCCTGACACCCCCTATAACCGGTTTCCCTTTCTCATAACTTTCCTTCTATTTAACCCCCTGCACAACAGTGGTAAAATGCCTTACTTGAGGTGACACGATTATAAAAAAAAAAAAAAATTACCCAAAGCAAGATGATAATGCCACTAAGATGCAGGGAGTGGGGAAAGTTACTGGGAGTGAGATAGAATGAGAAGACTTTAGGTAAAAGAACCAAAAATCCAATCCTCATGATGGCATCTTCCTCAGAAACACCAAAAATGGCTTCAATCAAAAATTTTGCAAAGGATTCAGTAGTTGAATATGCACAAGCAAAACAGTTAATTGCACAGGATCGATTTACTCTAAGGCTGTATGAAAAACTGAGCTTCCCCACTAAAATTGTTTAAATGTTGAAATTTTTACAAATTTTTTTTGTCAATTGGAATGTTTAGGGTAAAAAGGTAATCAACCAATTTACAGGTGGTGGTAATGTTGTATCAGCGAGTGGTTCCAAAATGTAGGATCGATTTACTTTAACGTTGTATGAAAAACTGAGCCCCCCTGAAATTGTTTAAATATTGAAATTTTTCCAAATTTTTTTTGTCAATCAGGGAGTTTAGGGTGTAATTGATAAGATTGTACTGTAAAAAAACAAAAAACAAAAAAAAACACAACAAAGGTTTAAAAGGTGGTGGTAGTCTACTTCAGGTCCACCATAAATAATGACCAACTAAATGCTGACACATGAAATGATTAGCCATTATATATATTTCATGTGTTATTTACTGGACAATAGACATTCTCCCATAATTGCAACACATATCTATGTGTGTGTACATTTGTTTTTGAAAAATATATCATCTAGGTGCGGTTAGGACACATCATCAGTGATGTTACCCCGGTTCGTTGACAGTTTCAGTTATTTACAAACATCATACCTTCTCCCCAGGTTTACCCAGCCAAGGTTGATCAGACCCTGGCTTGTGTCCTAATCTCTGCTTGCTACATTGTTAGAATGCAAAATGTTTTGTATTGGCTGCACAGAAGAAGAAAAAATTCCTTGAACAAAGTCATCCACAAAAAAAAAAAAAAAAAAAAAAAAAAAAAATGAATATCCAGTGATGATAATGTGTACAAATGGTTCAAATAAATATCGGATGGGTAGTAAAAAGAGAAACTGTACACATTTACACAGGTAATATGAACTGAGTCGGTGACAATTTCTGACTGTAAGTGTCAGCATAAACAAATAATCAGGAAAGCCTCTGCTGAGCAATTCTTGCTCTTGATGGTAATTCGTGTGTTGTGTAGACAAAAAAAAAAAATATAATTGTCAGAGTAGGAACATTTCCTCATTCAGATTACAAGAATGACAGGCAGAAACCAAATAAGACTGTGTTTTCAAAGGATGTGCATTGTGGTGCAGTGGATATCAACTCCGAATGAAATATCGGGGAGCCAACTTCGAATTCCAGTTGAATTCACTGCATTTCACTTATGCGCAAATACCCTTGGGAAAGGTATTAACCCTTCTACTCCTTCCAGTTATGGGTTAAATAACAGGACAGATTGGGTTCTATAGCCTTGGATGGCAACCAGTCTACTGCAGAAAGCAATGGCAACCTACTTCAGGATAATCTTCTGCCCAGTCAGTCATGTCTCTTTTGAGACATGATCGCGTAAAGCGTGTATCACGTATAGCACTTAACTGACTTTCAATGGCTAAGAGGCCAATACATAAGTGACAAATTTTATTACTTTTAAATTAAAAAAAGTTTAATAGGGATTTTCCCATCCCACACCAGTGTGTTTTAGAAAGGACGTATAACTGTAAAATATAACTAAGAGGAGACGGCTGTATAAGTCATCATACTCCAGTTCTGTGCTCAACCAGCTGGCTTAATCGAACACTGTCAAGAAGATAACAGAAAAATCAAAACTTGAATTTCACAATATATATAACTTATGTATTGTAATATTGCTAGTTCTTATATAGAGTCTGAACTTTAATGGTTACTTTATAAAAAAAAAATAAAAAAAAAAAAATCTTGTGCTAACTTGTTTGTATATTGTACTAGCAGTATTGCCCGGCGTTGCTCAGGTGTAATGAAAGCTTCAAAAGTAATCTACGGTCCTGGAACTCAGACTATTTGGATGTTGGCACAAAAGACTAAAAAGCAACAGTTGTTTCCAGTTAAAGCGAAACCGTAGACTGAAAGAAAAATGAATGGAAGTAAGTCAAATTTTGATTTCCTGGTATTGATATCAAATAAGTTTTTTTTCGTCATAAACTGAATTTTGAAGGCTAAATAAATCCCCTGAGTAAATGGTATCATGGCTGAGACTAAGAACTACGATTATACCTACTTAGAGCCAAACTCGAAGTAAAAACTAAAATAAAAGGGCTGAAAAAAATACAGACATACAGGCAGATAAACAGACACACACACAAACATCTTGCCTTATATATATATAATCAATTTTCTGCACTATTTAAGAACTGCAACCTTGAAACTCTTGAATATCGTTTCTTATGTCTTTGTCTATGAGTGTATCAAATTTGATTAAAAATCGGTCCACTCCTTCTATAACCCTGATTTTTTCGATTATCAATTTTCGATATTTATTGGGGGTACCTCAACACAAAACCTAGCTAAGAACACTCGCAGACGCTTATAGTACAACTGCACAAATTTTCAAGAAAATCGATTCAGCTGTTTTGGAGTCTATAGGTAACAGACACACAGACACAGACACACACACATACAAAGTTCCATTTATAAATAAGTTTAGATTTAGATTAGTGTAACTGCCCCCCCCCCACCCCAACCCCGTTCTTTTTGTTTATAACTACAACCATAAAGTATTTTAAATTATTTAAAAAATTATTTTAAAAATTGTGCACTTCTTTCAAGTGTTATTGAATTTTTGATTACTCTTATCTTTTTAAATTTATAGAGAATATTGAATCAAAGATGATTAGAAGCAATTTTCGTCATTATATTCCAGGAGTTCAAACTCAGCCTTAGAGCTTCTGAATCTACCCATAACATCAACTTCTAGTTGGCTTGATAAAGTCAGCTTCAGAAGAGAACCTCTGAAAACCGATTTCCAAAATTTGCTTTTGGTGATTTGGATACACAAGATGAGATGAGTCAAGACTATCCAGGCTGCGATTCGATAATGAAGAAAATAAAAGCAACCACGGAAGCTCATCAAAAAACAAACATTTGCATAATGTTGGAAGTAAACCTACACAGTCAGACGATACCAGATGCAAACTGGCAAGACGAAGAAAAATACAGAAGTGAGGACCACATAATTGACTTGATGATGAGTAATTTGCACAATTTGGTATTTACTGCAATTTACTTGTTTGTTTCAAAAGTGACCCTTTCCTTGATCATGTGTCAATTCTTGATGAAAAGTGGTTTCAGTGCCAGTTAGTTAAGTGCCATACATGATATACACTTTAAGCGATAATGTCTCGAAAGAGACATGACTGACTGGGCAGAAGATTATCCCGCAGTAGGTTGCCATTGCTTTCTGCGGTAGACTGGTTGCCAGCTAAGGCTATAGAACCCAATCTGTCCTATTATATAACCCATAACTGGAGGGAAGAGACAGATTAATACCTTTCCCAAGGGTATTTGTGTGTAAGTGAATGCAAGGAATTCAATTGGAATTTGAATTTGGCATGCCGATTTGTTGTTCCGGGTAAATATCCACTGCACCACAACGCACATCTGGTTTCATTGTGCTATACCATTATTTTTTGGTTGACAAATTTATTCTTTTCACTCTTTTTTACTTCTTTTGCTTTTTTGATCTTTAACCTCTTGTAACTGTTGTGATTTGAAACTGATATATCAAAGTTGAGAATATTTTGGCCAGAAGTGGTAAATTCAAAAAGTATGGAGCACAAAACTGATAGTTAATGCATTATTGTCATGCTCCCCTCTCCTTATTCACCGGACTTATTACCTCTTACTGATTATTAATTTTTCTGTGCCTTAACTGCATATACACGCCAAGAGGTGCACATCAGTGTCAACCAGGTTGAAATTTTCTTCCAGCAGTTTTTTAACTCGTGAACTCAGTTTTTATTATAACTGATCAAATTTACTTGCAGTTGATGACATTATGATAATGTTAATGGTTGCTTGAGCTAAATAATGCCATTTTAAAGTTTGTGGTTGAAAATATCCATTGTCTTCCACCTGGAGAGCATGATATCATGATTGATTGAGTAACCACAATGAAGAAAACCACTCTTTCATATCTTAACACCTAGGCAAGAGTAACAGAAAATCGCTATTCAATATGTCTACTTTGACATGAACCTGTCATATACAATGACAGTAAAGATTGCATTAATCCCTAACCAGTGGCATTACCTCTTCTTCCTCATTTCCAGTGTACAACATTAGCTGAATGATGAAATTGGCTAAAACAAATTATGAATAAAAAAAACTTTTGTTAGTGAAAGAAATAATTGAAGCTAAACAAAAAGAAAGGTGGAGTAATGGCAAAGTCAGTGGGCAGCAAAAAGAAAAGCAGATACGTTCCCTATGATCCAAATGTATTTGGTACTAAAATATGATATTACTGCTTCGTTATTATTTTATTTCCCGTTAGAATTTGATGTGCCATACAAATGTCTCCTCACAGGGTCAGATGTGAATACCAACAGGTGTACATACAGGTATAGGTAAAAATTATCCTATCTGTTTCACCTTGCATTTACTATAAAAGTGCCATGGCAAGATCAGTATGGCAGAATGGATCTCCTGGAATGAGAGAAATATACCTTTTGATAGCAGATATGAAATCAGAATAAAAGTTCTGACATCTGTTGAACATCTACTTGAGAGCCTAGTAAGAAAAAAGTATTTATTTTACACTTTATATTTTTTCAACATAATTGCCAACCTTGTTAATGCACTTAACCCAATGATTCTCTATTAATCACATAAAACAAATGGTATATTATACAATGACATTTTCCCCTCAAAATTCAGTTAATAACTGTGTCAGGCTACAAACACCCACCATTACTACTACTACTACTAGATTAAATGTGTGTAAATCAAAATGTAATGCAACATTTTCCTAAGTTCTAGAATTCCTTATAATTATTATCCTGAGCAAATCTAATGGCATGCAATTCTTCACTCGACTCACAGAGGGGCTTTTACATGAATGCCAGAGGAAATGTGAGGATTTCAAGTGGAGGGACACGAAAAAGTGAACATCAATTCAAAAACGACTGGTGTGAAGAATCTATGCCAGGCTAAAATATCAGGAGAGCCTGTATTAACAACCAATTTCGGCACAATACACTCAGTGTCCATGTTCACACGAATGGACTTATAATCTGTGAAACAGTCTGGGTAAAGGGTAGGTAAGATAAACTGAAGCAATTAATAGTCCAATGCTTTCATTGGAGTAATGATGACAAGGAAAAAGCTGGCATATTAGTAGTTAGATAATTGACACTCCAAACATGACATTTCTCCTATTAACAGAGGAATTTTGTTTTGAATTTAGTTTAACAATGACACCAGCTCTGTGTGTGTGTGCATGTGCATGCACATGCTCACATATGTATAAAGCAACACTTATGCATCAATGTCATGCCAGTATTTAAACAAAACTACAACTATATATACATAACCAATTAAACATATGCAGTATTTATGTGCGTATATAAACTTGTCTAAGTACAAGAGTTTCTCTGAAAGTAATGCTTCCTATTTTATTGTATTGACTGATGATGTGAAAGGTGGAAATTGGTTGAAGCTTTCTACAATCAATAATTCTTTTTACCTTGTTATAGCCTGGCAAAATAGTGCCTAATATTAAAGTGTGCATGAAGAAGAGATGTGGCACTGAATTCCTACAATTGACATTGATTGAGTGATACTTGCTGAACATATATAGAAACCAATCAGTGGATGTGAACACAGTAAATAATATATTTTCAGTAGCAGCAACAGGAACGTGCAGGTCAAACCATATTTACAAGTGCAACATGCAGGCTCCAGTTCACTGATGAAAATTCACAGTTGTAGCTGAAACTTTATCATACTGACTGTATCTTTTGTGGTTTCTATGAAAGTAAATGGATAGTGCTACTTTTGGAGCATTTTTCATATATGCCTGATAACAAAAGCAAGACTGTTAGACGTTTAAATTTTTGTGTATTATATAGATAAACTTGTAAACCTTATTATAGTAGGTAGATAGAGTAATCTGCAC
Organism: Ascarosepion bandense; assembly: GCA_037127315.1. Lineage (NCBI taxonomy): Eukaryota > Metazoa > Mollusca > Cephalopoda > Sepiida > Sepiidae > Ascarosepion > Ascarosepion bandense. The sequence continues at coordinate 1,470,804 of JBBBDQ010000926.1, forward strand.
CCTAGCCTCCAGGAGATAAAGAAGATATAAGGCAAGAACTGAAAGTACAAGCTTAAAAAAACAATCTACAAAACAAGCTTGCTTAATACCACTCGACAACAATCGGGGTGGGGGTGGTCGTGCATGCCCACCTCTAAAAATCTTACCAAACATTAGAAAAGTACTTTTTTTTTTTTTTAAAAATCATATCACCCCGAGCAAGGCGGTAAGGCCTCTGGTGTGCAGGGGGCTACAGAAGAGTGAATAGATTGGAAAAAAAGCCGGAAACCACATCCTAAACAGGGAACAAGGGATGAGCCTCTGCACCTGTTCAATAGACGTGGGTGGAGTGTGAACCGGGCGATAGTTCAGTCTATTTACTCCAATTGAAAAAAAAAAAAAAAAAAGAAAAGTGAAAAGATTGGGAAAGAGAAAGCCGGAAACCACATCCTAAACAGGGAACTATATGCAAACTATTTTCCTTCTTTTTGTTAACAACAAAGATGAGGATAATAGTCTGCATGAAAATACTGTAAATAATGAACTCTTCATTCAGAAATTCAGAAAACAATTATCCATATATAGGTTGACATTTATTTTTTTCTTTATTTTTAAAACCAAAAATTTAGATAAGGTTTGTACATCTAACTGTTTGACAGTAACTAACACTTATGGCTTATCAAGCAGAAATAGAATAAATTTGAAAAACAAAGAAAATTATGCAACAAACTTCTTGAGGAATCCTTCTGTCCCACTGACAATTATATCAAGGAGAGGGTTGCCATAACCAAGTAAAATTCCTTCACTGCACTTGGATGGGCTATTAATTTTTTTACCAGCACTTCATAACACATGCACACGTGTGCATAATATAATTTCAGATATAACTAAAAATATATCTTGTTAAAGAACAATATGAATAAAAACAAAAGGAAAATTTATTTTAGCAGAAGTTTATCCATTTTTCTTTTAAACATTGAATTATGTCACCTTATTGTCTTCCATAATTTACTTTTCAGTTAACCTGATGTATATTTATGAGCATCCTTAAATTTGAAAAGTTTCAAAAAGACATTTTTGTTTTTGTTTATAAATATTTGTCGCAAAATAAAATCCTTACATTTGCCTTGATAAAGTCCATCAGTGGACAAAATGTGTCAGCTAAGATAAATTCATTTTCCTTTTGTCTTTATTCACACACACACACATATACATATACATATATATATATATATATATATATTGTCATCTGCAGACAGATCTGTTTCGCTGTATCACAGCTCATCAGTACGGTTAGACTCCGATTGCTTTTTAACCCAGGATTGAAACCCGACTGAATTGGCGTCAGTCGGGGATTCTAGCTCTGGGCTATGGGCGTTCGGTGGAAGAAGGAAGACCTTTTAGCACATATATTATCATTATACGCGTCCAATAGCCAAAGTGCTCTAATACATTTTACTGAATGAGCGATGCATACATGCCAGAGTAGCTACTATATATATATATACATATATATATATATATATATATATGAATATCCATAATTTCCACTGCCCAAAATAAAACTAATAATGTTTTTATTAGCTTGTACTACATTTAAGTTCCATTTTAAGAGTATTTAGAAAATATAATATGTACAAACTGATGAGTCACTATGGGTTTGCCTATTGCTTTAAAACTATCTGTCAAAATTAGAAAATTAAGTTTTTAAAAACCACTCTAAACAAACACTTTACACCTGTTATATTGAGGATATAGTCAATACTAAGTAAGAATATAGCAAAGTAAAAAAATCTAAGAGCAGTTTATTTTTTATAGTAATAATTATGTTCTTTTTGTTATTAATAATGTGGGAATTTAATATTACTAATAGCAAAATCAAAACTTCAAAAAACTCATTTTTTAATGAATTTTCATGAGAATGTTTCTCTAGCAATAGTAAACATTTAAATAACTCATAGATTGGTTATACATACCATTATCTCAAAGATTAAATTGCCAGTTATCTGATAATAGTTCCATTAACAAAAGAAATCTGTCAAATACTTAAAGATAATCCAAAAATATTTTATCACAGAAATTGTGAAGAACAATATCAGAAAGCTTAAGTACAATAAACAACCAAGCATTAATAAAATTTCATTCAATTTAAAAACAAACATTAAATATATTTAGCAAATTAAAGAAAAAAAAAAAGACAAAATGCATCACAAGCTAATATGAAGTTTAAAAAACAATCAAGTAACATTACACATAAAAAAAACCCCCCAAAATCTCAAAACTAAACCTTGGACACAATGTTTTGATACTATTAACCCAGAAACAAATTCTTCAATAATGAAACCAAAGAATACCAAAAGGATTAAAAAACTGTTATATATATACACACACACACACACACACACACACACACAGTAGCATCCAAAATTAGTGAACAAAAATGAAAAATTCAGTATCTCCAAAACTAACCATTAAAATTGCGTGAAATTTTCAATGATAGTAGACATACACTTCCAACAATGTCGCTAGCTTTCAGGTCACAGAAAACAATGGAAAGGAATTTATCACATATTTACTGATTGTCATGTGTCCAAAATTAGGAAACAAATTTAAATTTTAGCTAAATAAATCAGAACAAACAAAAGCCAAACTTGTGCTAAAACCTTCATTTTCTATACATTTTCTCATGCAAGATTTTACCAAATTTGGACAATTAGTAACCGTAATTTGAGCCCATTCTTCACATAGTTTCAGCCACAAATCTTTAATTGGATTCAATGGATTTCATACCATTGACTTCTCCCCTGATATTTTCAATGGGGTTCATGTCAAGGCCAGTCAAGAATCTCAATTCCTTACTCCTCAAGATACCAATTTTGACTTACTCAACCTATAAGACTTACTATTAAGACATTAGTAAATGGTTGTGTCGTCAACATAAATACAGAGTAGAAAAAAAAGATGCCATCAGGAAGGTCATTTGGAATGACGTAGGTTCAAGGATAGAGCCTGGAAGAGGGATAACTGCATTAGTGCAGAAAGATGTAGAAGAGAGTCCATTCAAGGCAACTTTCATTTTGTGATTTGATAAGAAAGACTGAATCAGTTCAAGAAGACATCCGAATATAATATAACCTTTAAACTAGTGAAGAATAACACGATGTCAAACCCTCTCAAATACCTTCAAGATATTGAACACAGCAGCTCCAGCTTAACCATTCTTATCCAAAGCTTGATAGACTTTTTTAACAATAATCGTTAATATATCAGCAATTGACTTGAGAAGAAAAAGCCATATGGCTTGTTTGAAAGAAGACCCTGTAATATGAGATACTTAACCAATCCCAAGTTGCTTAGAGCATCTAGTACTTTACTTAAAAGAGGTAGAAGGCTAATAGGCCGATAAAAGGATCAGACAGTTTGCCAGAGCTCTTAAAGATTAAAAATACTGAAGAGAATTTCTGACAAGCAGGAAAGCAAGGAGCAGCAAGGCAATTATTGTACAGTTTAGAAAGAAAAAGGGCCACTTCTGGAGCACATTAATAAATATAACATATTTCATTTTTATTAAAGCTTCATCAGAGAATGAGATATAAAGAAAAAAAAGGAAGAGGAAAAATTCTGGCATTTCATCTTTAATTAGTTAAGCATATATATATATATATATATATATATATATATACACACACGATCGCCAAGACCTACCGCGGTTTCGCACAACGGCTCGAAACCGTGCGGTAGGTCTTGTGCGAAACCGCGGTAGGTCTTGGCGATCTTGTGATCTTTTCACGTGTGTTTTTGCTCTACGTTACTTCCTCTTTGTTAATTCGATTTGGTTAGTTTGTATCGAGCACTTTTCTTTCTTTGTGGTTGGTTCCGTTTGAGGGTTTTTTTTTCTTTGCTGCGAGGTACTGTATGTATTGTCGGTACTCCGCGGTTTTCTTTTTTTTCCCCCTTTGTCCAACGCTTTATAGCGACGGACAGTAACGGAGTTAGATTCTGCTGGTTATTGGTGGTCCTCAAAGTTTACTTTTGTAAAATTTTAGGATTTAGATACGTACAGAGTCGGTCTTGTTATTATATATATATATATATATATAGTCATCTGCAGACAGATCTATTTTGCCGTATCACAGGTCATCAGTATGGTTAGACTCCGATTGCTTTTAACCCAGGATTGAAACCCGACTACCTCTGGGCTATGGGTGTTCAGTAGAAGAAGGCAGACTTTTTAGCGTATACATTATCATTATACACGCCCAATAGCCAGAGTGCTGTAATCCATTACTGAATGAGCGATGTGTACATCCCAGAGTAGATACTGTTTTTTCAAAGTCTACCATTCTTCCAGAGTGCTCAGTCAGGGTGTGAGAGTATATATATATATATATATATATGATATGTACAAACACCAATTATTGAAAGAAATGGAATATTGTATTTTTTCACAAATAACTTTCATAATTCTCAATTTTTATTGAAATGAGAATTTACTCATAACAGTATATTAATTTGTTATATGTAAATACTCTGGCATTTCTTTCGTGACAATTGAAATTTATTTAATTATTTACAGATGAGGTCATTTCCTAAGTATTTTCAGTGCTAAACGTATTAGTATAGAAAAAATGAAATTTTTCGAAGTTTAGCATATTGTTGCTCAGTATCATAACTTGCAAGAGTTGAGGATATATTGGAGTTGTAAAAAGTCATCACTAGCACATTGTGGGAAGCTGGCAAAACATAAAAGATAGCTGTCAAGGTGGGATGCCATCAATCTGCTGTCTTGAAGAAAAAAGAAAAGAAAAAAAAGAACATGAATCTGTCCAAAACATTCTGACTGGTTTCAAAGTCAAGACAACAGGTTGACATGAATATCAGCTGAATAGGATCTTTATTTCCAAAAAAAATCTGGAATGATGCTAGTGTAACTGTTTCTTGATTCACAATACTTGAGATTCTATCGGCTCGGATATGAAAGCAAGATACCTATTTTTGAAATTTAAACAAAAACAGAAATATTTAATCTGAGTGAGTGACCATCAAAATTAGTCTGTTGAACAATGGAACTAGATCATTTTTCAGTGCTGAATCAAAATTCTCGATTTCCTTAAGTGATCATGGCCTTTGCTTCTGGAGAAAATTACATGAGAGCTATGATGCCAAATGCATCGGGGTGAGGGTGCAAAATTCCCTCCAGCTATGATGATTTGGGGTTGTGTATACCAGTTAATTACTAGTATTGGAAAGATTAATTTCTTGAAAAGGTTAGATAATGCTGCTATTAGAATATCCAAAATCATTTCCTTATCTCATGCATGGAAGACAAGTTTGGGGAAAATTAGTTTTATTTTCTTTATGATATTGCTTCACTGTACACACTATAATATGTTCTACTTGAATTGATCTTCACTTTCAAATTCTAGCCTACTAAATAAAGAATGTATTTAGATTTTCATTAAACACTAAAATATTCTTATAGAAAACATTAGAAAATCATAGATACAGAAAAAGACATGAAAGCACTGGGGTAGAGTCAGTCAGTTAAGTGCCATACGTGATACACACTTAGACAATCATGTCTCAAAAGAGACATGTCTGACTGGGAAGAAGATTATCCTATAGTAGGTTGCCATTGCTTTCTGCAATAGACTGGTTGCCAGACAAGGCTATAGAACCCAATCTGTCCTATTATTTAACCTATAACTGGAGGGAAGAGATGGATTAATACCTTTCCCAAGGGTATTTGTGCGTAAGTGAATGCAAGGAAGCATCTAATTTTTGCCTGCTTATATTTTGTAAAAAAATTTAAAAAAAAATTTTTTTTTTTTTTTATGCTAACAAGATATAAATTTGTGGTTGGCTTCACCAAGAAGATAACTCACTGTTCTTTTTTCTTTCTTTTAAAAGCATTTGTCAAATTGAGTTAAAGTAATAAATCCTGATTATGTGATGATGGAAAGAAAAAGCTGAGAATCATGTTGAAATCAATCTCCTTTCTTTCTTAATCACAAGTGAAGCATACAGCATTTATAGCTGAATCAGAGTTTCCATGGCAACCAAAACAACAAGATGGTCTGAACTTTGGACTTTCGCGATATAACTCTCATCAAAGGAAACATGTGCTATTGTTAATCAGACAGCATCTTGGGAAAGTTAGTCTTCAATGAGCAACAGAAGCAATTAACTGGAAACAGACAAGTTTTAATAATACATACAAGAATAAAACATTTCTATATTCATCTATTTACACACACACACACACACACATATAAAAGTAAATGCATACACATGTATTGATATATTAATGTATGTCTGTTCAGACTACAGTTTTATACCAAATGGTAACAAGTATACAAAAACAGGGAGTTACTAATTTCTATTTAAATTTTTGAGTACTAATTTTCTAAATTTCTAAGTCCTAATATAAAAAAGAAGTTAACTTTTTAAAAACCAAATTTTCATTTAAGAATGTGATATAAGACAAAGTTCTGGTCATCAGCAAGACAAAAAGCCCAAGATATGAGTTACCCACTGGAGAATATAAACATGAAGCCAGTGCAGAAGTTCAAATATTTGTGAAGTGTTTCAACAGAAGATGGAAACAGACACTGATGAATGCACATCAGTACAGATGCTAAAGAAGCCTTGGATCATGTGTGGACAGGTTTGTTAACATCAGTTACATTCCAGTTTTTTTCATTGATAGCAAGACAGTTTGGTATGTCTAGCTAGATAAGGGCTTCTCTGCAACTGTTCAAGATCCAGGTTTTTGTAAGATACCCCATGCTAATAAAAGCTGGGAGAAAACAGCAGTTAGCAGTTGAGAAGAATGGTGTCTTGAGAAGTCAGTCCTGTGGGCATTTTGTGCGGTTTCCAAAGTAGTGTTATTTCTTTGATACACTCTGTGTGTGTGTGTGTGTGTGTGAGTAGCTGCTAAAAAAAGAAATTAATTAGATGTATCCCCCACCCCCAACCTCAATGGACTCTTTGCATAAACTACAACAGACACCAAAGATAATTTCACACATTGGACTATCAAGAGAAGAATTCCAAAAGCTAAAAAAATGGCTAAGAAAAGATAAAGTTTGAAAGGAAGAAAAAAGTGCTTAATTTCTAAGTGGTATCTATCCTCTTATATGGCAGTGAATGTTGGACAATTTCCCTACAGACAAAGAAAAAACAAGTGGTACCAGAAATGTGGTCCCACAGAAAGATACTGAAAATTCCATGGATGGAGCAAGTAAAAACCACTGAAGTCTTAAAGAAAGAGGCAACAGAAAAAACACTTCTACCCAGAATCAGGAAAAGGTAGCTGAAACTCCTTGGACACATAATGAGAAAAGAGGGCTTGGAAAACTTAAAACTCACAGGGTATACAGAGGGAAAAAGAGATAGAGAAAGGCTGTGAGCCACTTACCTGATATGTGTGTGTGTGAATGAATGGTGGAACAAGGGTGGGGGCCTTAGCAAAGAGAGAAAAACTACCAAGAGCTACACGAAATAGGAATTTGTGGAGAGCCATGATTGTGTATGTTCTGAAGGGATGCGGCAAAAAGAAAAAGAAATGAGATTTTAGCAAACCTAATTTCTTGAATCAAAAGCTATTTTCTAAACTTATTCTAATTTTCCTAAAATTCCTTATTCAATATTAAAAAACAAAAAAAAAAAAAACAAAAAAAAAACAAAAAAAAAAACAAAAAAAAAAACACAAATAGAACAGAAAGAAAATTCTACAAATATACAAATGAATTCAACTTGGTTTTTAGCAAGAAAATACTACCTCTTGTCCAATTGACTCTTTCTATTGTTACTTTAGAGGAGACAATTAGAAAGCAAGCAAAAATTACTTGGCAAAGTTTAACATTCATACCCGCCCAAAAATCCTTGGAATAGGTATTAATCCATCTCTTCCCTCCAGTTATGGGTTAAATAATAGGACAGATTGGGTTCTATAGCCTCGGCTGTCAACCAATCTACTGCAGGATAATCTTCTGACAAGTCAGTCATGTCTCTTTCAAGACATGATCGCCAAAAGCATGTATCATGTATGGCACTTAACTGATTGACTGACTAGATTAGCGGCAAGGTCTTATCATTTTACAGTTGAAATGACTAGATGTAATTGTAAGTTTCTTCTGATATTTGGCTAAAAATATGAAACAATAAAGATAAAACTGACATTAAATTATTTCTGAAAAGTCTTAACCAAACAGGACTAAATCTCTATGTACAATAGTTGAAATCCAAAAGTAATGTAGAGGTTTTAAAGATTAGAAATTGATTTCTTCAAAAATTTAATTTTTAAAATCAACCAGCTGTAACTAAGTTATTTGTTAGTAACTTATGTGTGTGTAAAATCAAATTTCAAAAGTATGTACTGTCAGAAAAAAAAAAAAAAAAAAAAAAAATACACTGTAGTCCAAGTGATGTTATTTATAGAAAAGTGAATTCAATATAGATTTATTAATTAATCATTACCCTGGCTATAATGGTATTCTGGAAAGTTCAAAGAAAATAACTTGATAAAACAAGCGGCCCAAGGTAATCCAGAATGACTGAAATTTCTGTTAATAACAAAACTTGCTTTCTTACTGAGACTTAATTTGGAACCAATCAGAGATTTAGATAAAAATGCCAATTTTTTTTTCATTATTTAAAAATGATAAATATTTCAAAAGTAATCTTGGATTCATTTTAGCAAAGGAATTGTCATTTCATCTCTTGCCTTAAGTTGAACACTGTTTTTCTTTCCTCCTGGGGAGGCGGGGATAAGGAAATAAAGTAAAAAGGTCATGATGCAGTCATGGTGGCAAAGTGTAAAATGATTTATTTATTTCCATATGATGAATCACCAAGATTTTTTAAACTGACAAGTATCTCTAGTGTTAGGTAGGTACCTCCACTCATTTCTGATAACTAACTTTTAAGTTGAATTTTTAAAAATAAAAAAGTCTTCTTGAAAGTTTAATTTTAGTTTTAATTGAAAGCTAAATGATTGGATTTACTATTTCCAGTAAGCAAAATACTCTAGAGCATTTTAAACACAGATTAGATTGATTAGAATACAAAATTATGAGATTTTTGGTTTTTTTTATTTTTGGCCATTTTTGAGCTATTGACACATTTGTAAACAAAAGTTAATTCTCGTTTTTAAAAATCTTAGAAAAATAAAATATACATCTGTGACACATAATTTTTTTAAAAAATTAGCAAATTTAATGTTAAATTAATCTGATTTACACAAGTATTATCTTTTATAACATGAAATTTAGAATAAAACTAATTTCTTAATCACAGAGTTGAACTTTTTGACCTGTCTGCCATATTTGAAATGTGTTGACAACTGCCAGATAAGATAAGTGTATGGTGATCACAAGTAACATAATTGTACAATTTTTTTCCATGCAAGGGGAAGAAACCCTGAGACATATGATCTTTTAATGCACACATAGAAATTACCATAAAAAAAACAAAAAAACTTCAAATACACACACAAAAAAAGAAGAAAATTATTTTAAAAATATGATGGCTAGATGATTTGTATTGAACGTTTCAATTTTTGATTAGTAAATATAGTCTCCCCTTTATAACCTATCAATGCCTAGAAGTCTTGGAAATATTTTAAAAACATTTTTGAAACTTTATAAATTATCATTAAAAAAACAAACAAAAATGAAAACAATTCTTTCAAAATTCCATTAGTAATCAAAAAAAAAAAAAAAGTTTTCAGACTATAATGTCCTTAATATATGTTATTTATTAAAGCAATTAAAAGCTTATCTAATTAAATAATGTCATAGTTTCATTGCATTTTTTAATTTTACTATTCAGAGCAGATTTTTGGTAAAAAAGGCTAATGGTTTTAGAAAATACATAATTTATATTTCCCAATGAGTCATGTGTTTAACTAATAAAACCAATTTTGCCTATACAATTTAATTTCTTGAAATTTCATGAATTTAGGTAGAGGGGGAGGGGTCACAGGTGTTAAAAAAAAAATACTTTTACCAATATTTTGAAAAAATAATTTCCTTCATTTGTGAATAAGTCCTGAAAGTTTCATTAAAATCCAAAAATTATTTTTGCAAGAATTTCCAAATTAATGTGTTTGTCATTGGAAAAAAGTGAGTTATGTAATATTACGTTTTCCATTGTAAACTCTCATCACAACTTAGCGCCCTGCTAGCTAAAATAAAAACAAGATTTACCAAAATTATTTAAAAAATAATAACAAAAAGGATTTTAAAAATTTAAAAAGAAAATAATTAAAAAATATATTTATCTTTCCTCTTAATAATAACAAACATTTTGATGGAAAAAGTTTGTTTTATTAAGTTTGGGGCCTTTTTTCTTCATACTATGCTGTTTTTTGCAGTGATTTTGAGCATTGTGACACAAAAGATATCGGCTCAGAACAAGAAGTTGGGGAGCTGAGTTTGAATTCCAGTTGAATTTGTTGCATTAACTTATGCGCAAATATCCTTGGGAAAGGTATTAATCTGTCTCTTCCCTCCAGTTATGGGTTAAATAACAGGCCAGACTAGGTTCTATAACCGTGGCTGGTAACCAGTCTACTACAGAAAGTAATGGCAACCTGCTGTGGGATAATCTTCTGCCCAGTCAGTTATGTCTCTTTCTAGACATGACCGCTTAAAGCGTGTATCATGTATGGCACTTAACTGACTGACCTATCATGATGATGCCTTTATGTGAATTTGAACTTGAAACAACAGCAGCCACATAAAAATATCAGTGGTGATACTAGAATAATGGCAAATTAGCCATTATGAGAAATCAGTAGATCAAATCTAGAGACGGGTGGATGCTCATCAATGAAAATACTGAATACCAGGGTACAGAGACTTTCCCATGTGAAATCCAAAGAATCCTATTTTTTGTTAATCACCAGTTACTACCTTTGAAACAAGTTACAAGGTTATAAAGGTGGATTTTACAAGTGTATATTTACAAATACAAGGAAAGGCAAGAAGGTGAAGGTGAGTGACTTGCCCAAGATAAAATCTCACAGATCAACATGACTAGGATTAAAAAAGACAAGGCTCTTTGATCACCAACAAAGCCTGTTGTCGTCATCATCATCGTAACATTAGTAGTAGTTTAGTCAGTGGCAAGGTGAGGGTGGAGGCACAAAAACAAAAAAAAAGGTTGACAACTACGACGGTTAAGAGTCTCGAGAGTGTAGCAGTGGTAGTTGGAGTTAAGGAAAGATTACTTAACTTGGATGGGATGAATGTCAACCAACATTATGGGAATATTACTACGACTACTACTATGACAGAGTACTAGAGCGAGAGGGAGAAATAGAGAATGACTGAGTGAAGATGGGGGTGGGAGAGATGATCAGCCAAACCGCATTTCTCTCGTGTTTGTGTGCAAAAGAAAAAAGAAAAAAAAGAATGACGCATTACGACTATGTAAAATTAGCTGCAGACAACATTGACAACAAATTCCCCCTGACCAAAACAAAAAATTATCATTATTATTATTAGCAGCCACTGCTGCTGCACAATTCAATCTTGTGATGGAGGGGGGGGATATAATAGGAGAAACAGAAAAAGAAGTTGAAGTCAGCAATTTTTTTTTTTTAAAGAAAAGAACAAAGGATTTCAATTTCATCAGATCATCACACATGTTAGGCAGTATCCATCAGACTGACCAGTAAGGATGCACCACTGTTAATATGAAAGGTTCAAGTAGCCAGACATAGAATGATTACAAACTGGCCTATGAAACGTTATGACTAAAAAAATGGGTTCAAATCCTACTATTGGTAGTAAGTTAAAAAAAAGAAAAAAAAAGTGAAACGAAAAAGGTTTATTGTTGGTCTCATCAGCCCTAGAATATTTTTATGATAAACGAAGCAAACCTTGAGTGAATTGAAAGCGAAAACAACGGGGAGGGGGGTGGCTCCTTGATAGAAGCAATGAGAGAGAGAAAGTAGTTGTGACAAGGAGAAGAAATTGGACATTCACTACACACAGACACACCAGGAGCCAAATAAGCAAGCAGTGGCAGTTGAAAAGTAGATCTCGGCTAATAAAAGTAGTAGTAATAATAGTAGCAGTCTTTGTTGTTGTACAACTAATATGGATTTTGGTATTTCAGAAATGAGGCATCCGTGGTATTCATCAATTTATTTGCAACAACATCCTCCTCCTCCTCCTCCCGATTACTTACATATTTAATTTTTATTATCAAGGAGAAAATCAGTTTTGTTATTTCGACAACTTTATCGATTATCGTCTTTTCAAAATAAAAACGATATAAACTCTTGGCTGCTAGTCTGTAGAGATTATTCAATATTTATGAGATGTGGTATCACTAAAAATTCCTTGCCTGATAGAGTTCTCAGCTCTCTCTCTTGCCCCTACACACACTATGCATGTCATGTGGAATTCTATTATTTCAGATATATCAATCGTTCATCATACATTTTAAATGAAAATCATAGCTAACTAGCAAGGTTACTCGAAGTTGTACATATGAACAGCAGCAACCATTTTTGAAACTGATTTTTATTTTAATTTGCTATTATCAAGTGAAGATAAATGAAGCCATAAAAAGGGAGAAGCTCGTGTCAGTTGGCAAGTTTAATGACACTGATGAAAATTCTTTTTATGGACCAGTGATAAAAAAAATAAAAACATCTTCAAAACTTCAACAAGTGATCAAGGGTGTGGATCCCATGTTTTTTTTATTTTTATTTTTATTTTTATTCATTGCTAAGCAACATTCTATCTTGATTTCAATAAAATCTTTAAAAGCCTTTTTTTTGTTAACAGAGGGGGGGGGTTGAGAATTTAACCTATCTCCAATAAAATGGTCTAAATTCTAATCAACAAGAAAATAACCAGATAATTATTTATACATAAAATAATGGCAGATAAAAAAATAAACAAAATTACATTCTTTAGAGATGATGATGATGATGATAACTCTACAAAAAAACTCTTATGTTTGGATCTCTAAATTATTCCCAGAGGCTGTGGACAATTTTGGTAGATATTCACACACTAAACGGCATTCATGGGTTACAAAAAATAAATAAAAAATACTCCCAGGACGATTTTTTTCTCCCCTCCTTTTACAGAAGCACTTTTGAAAATACAGGCTGTTTAAACATAATTTTTAATATGGGTTTATACAGTCCTAAAAAGAATTTTAAAAAAGAAAAAGATTCAAATTGGCAAGAATTTATTAATTAAAAATTACCTGCACAACCAGTAAAGAATATCTTAAAATAATATTTATTTATTTTTGCTCATCAGATAAGAAACTACAGCTGGTTTGTTTACTAAGAAGCCAACAACACATCAATTGTTGTTGCTAAATAAAATATGTTTGTTTTTCTTTTTCAATTGAGATAAAATGATTGATTAGTGTAGACAGGAAAAAGTAAGATGGCACAAGTTTGTCACAAATTCTTGTCTTTCTATGTACATGAACAAAGAGACTTCTTTTGCCTCTTGCCCAAGAGAAAAGAGATGTAGATATCTTGCAACTTGAGAGGTGGAAATTATGAGAAATAAAAATTAGCATTTAAGTTATTTGCACATCTTAAATGTCTTTCAACGAGGATTATTTTATAGCCTTATTAAATGTTCTCTACATAGGTAAAGATTTATAGTCAAAATTTTTACATTGTTAATTCATAAATAGAGAAGAGTAAAAAAGAGAAAGAGGTTCAGTTAAAACCAATCTGGTTAGAAATTGTAGCAAGTCATGCAATTGTAATTGTTTTTTACCAGTGAGTTATCAGACAAACTTGGAACTCAACCACTGTGAGAATCTTCTTCTATGTGCATTGTTCTTTTAGGACGTAGGTGATCATGTCTTTCCACATCTCCCTATCCCTTGTGACTCTTAGCACGCTTTTTCCTGTAACACCACGCAACCCCCATTCTATCATCTACCTGCTCAGGTCCTTCAAATATATTATCTGCTGCTTTCCTCTGTTTCTTATTCCCTCTATCTCGCCTGTTAGTATCAGGTTATCCAAGCCCTCTTTCTTCATTGCCCGTCCCAGGAACTTTAGCTGTCTCTTCCTGATGCTCAGTATTAATTTCCTTTTTGTTTCTATCCTTTCCAAAACCTCATCATTGCTCACATGTTCGGTCCATGATATCCGCAGCATCCTTCTGTAGAAACACATTTCAGTTGCTTCAAGTTTTTCCTTCATCTTTGATGACATTGTCCAGCATTCACTGCCATATTGAAGAACTAACATCATATAGCAGTCTAGTACTCTCTTCTTTGTTTCTAGTTAAAGTTTCCTGTCTCTTAATACTTTACTCAGCTTCTGGAATGCATCTTTTGCCATGCCAATTCGCCTTGGGATCTGTGTTGCACTTTTGTCTTCTGTTAGAACACTTCCCAGATATTTAAGCTTCTGTACCTACTTGATTTTAGTATCCCCCACCTGTATTTGGCATTTTGGGCTGCTCTTTTTGATGATGACCATGCATTCGGTTTTCTTGCAGTTTTTTTGTAGTTCTTTCTTGTCACTCACTTCAGCTACCTTCTGTAAGAGGCCTTGTAGTTTCCTTTCCGTGTTTGCAATCAGCAATGTATCATCTGTGTACCTTATGTTGTTCAAATTGTGGTCTCCAATGACAAATCCTGGCATAACATCTAGGGTCCTCAACAGTCTCGCTGTACAAGTTGAATAGGTCTGGTGAGAAGACACATCCTTGTCTTACGCTCCTTTCTATCTCTCTATATCTGCTGAATCTGTTACTTGTTCGCATGCAGGTAGTTTGCAACTAGTAAAGATTCTTGATTACTCTTATGTCTTTCCCAAATATGTCAAGGCTGCTGAGCATCTCCATTAATACTTTGTGACATATTTTGTCTAACGCCTTTGCATAATTGATAAAACATAGGTACAAGTCTTTTTCATTTGTATTGCCCTTTCAGAGAGCATCCTAATCATAAATATGGCATTCCTTTTTCCAGTGTCTTTGACGAACCCGCACTGTTCTTGTCTTATTCTGATTTCACTGAAGTGCTTTTCACGTGTTCTAATTTTTTGTTACATTTTTCCCAATAAAAACCACTGTAAATTTACAAATAGTGAAAAATCAAACAAACAAACAAAAAAGAACACGCATCAAATTCTTAAAGTGTGTGTGTGTGTGTGTGTGTGTGCGTGAATGCATGCATTACACAACAGTAAAAATCAAAGATTCAACACATTTTCAATTAATGTTATTAAATAAAAAGAAAAAGATCTTTTAAATGCATGGATTAATTATCTTGGCTTATTCAAATCCCAGGGCTACTTGAGGTTAAAATTATGTAAAAACAAAAATAAGAGAGAAAAAAAATTATCACGTTTCAGTCAAGAAACTATATATTCTTCAGGAAATGTTAAAGAGCTCAAAGCTTGGTGAAATAGATAAAATTCCAAAAGTAAATGGAATACTCTCAAGATTTGGAACCATAACAGATTGTAACCAAGATTTTCAGGATGCCAAACATCTGGCTTGATAAAAAATACAAAAATAACATCTTAAAATTTCAGGCAAAGATTATGATAAAAATACAAAAACCAGAATAAGTGCTTATCTCTCTTTTCCACATTTAAAGTAAATTTGCTTATCTAAACAATAGTTTAGAAAAAACATTTCACAAACCCAGAGTAAGGAAATGGTTGTGAATTTACAAGAACAGACTTTAAAAAGAAAAGTTTCTTTTTCTTTTTCTACTAAAATCATCAAAAACATGGAGGTGTCATTTAGCTGATTTGGAAAGATGGTCAATGTTATCATGTTGCCAAAAAACTTGGCTATCTCATTAGGCATACAAGCCAAACTATTTTTATTCTTCTAGATGCAGAAGACATTTTCTTCTCAATATGTTTCTACAAATTTAACAGTGAGACCACAGTAACAAATTAAAAAGAAATTACTTTTTATTTTTGTATACAATCTTCAGAGATATCATTTTGTGTTTTGTCAGACTTCTCATGAAAAGGTTTACAATGCTGCATTATCAACATTAAATGAAGACTTTTAAAGGTCCTTCAATATATGATTTGATTGATTTGTTTAATGGCATACCAACTCCTTAGAGATCATTTAATGCCAAAATTTAATTTTCTTGTAAGCTTTAATATCATAAAAATATGAAATATGTTATTCTGCTTTCATAATTAAATACGTTGTAAATGATACTTGGCTTTTGTGAATATACACGTTTGTATATGTGTGTTTTATGTTATAGTTTTGTTGTGGTTATATTTTAGAATACAGTTCGATTTCTTTAAGGAATTGTAGGATATTATATGAAAGTTTTCTTTCATGTTGGTTGTTTGATTGATTTTGTTTAGCAACACACACACACACACACACATATATATATATATATATATATATAGGTTATTTAATGTTGAAATCTAAATATTTTTAACAGAATTATAACGCTTCAGCTAAAAAAAAAAAAATGATCTGTTTCTTCACCATATTCTTTGCTTTGTTTTAATATTTTCCTTTAAGATTTAGTGAGTTGTTATTATTAGTAGTAGTAGTATTAATTGTCACAGTTTATAATATGTGTAATTTAAAGTTTGAGTTTTGAAATGTAATATCTCAGAGTTATAATACTTATAAGTATTATAACTCTGAGATATTACATTTCAGGTCTCTCTAAAACAACAACATTAAACATGAATACACATATCTTCATTAAAAAAGCTAAACCAGGCAAATTAAAATCACTTAAACCCCTTTAAATTTCCTTTACTAACATTCGCAGTATCCGAACCAATTTCAGTAGTGTTGAATCATTTCTCCATCAAAAGTTTGCTGACATCCTAGCTCTGTGTGAGACTAATCTCAACTCCTCAATACCCTCTTCTGATTTCTCTATCCCTGGCTACCTTCCCCTCTTCAGAAAGGACTCCAATGTCCATATGCATGGGCTTGGTGTTTTATGTCAGTGAATGTCTTCCTCTAGCCAGGATGATTTCTCTTGAATCCCCACATTGTTCTTATATGTGTTTCTGTCTCTCCCTTCTGATGGGGAGCGGTAAAGAAAGAAGAGATAGCTGATTGAGCTTCAATCAGCTATCTCTTCTTTCTCTACCGCTCCCCATAATCTCCCGACTGCTCCGTTCTTGACAGCATCTCCAACAATATTGACAAGGCCATTTCCTCCTACCTGTTTGCTCATATATTTGTGTTTGGCAACTTTAACGCCTATCATGCTGAGTGATTGCATAACTCCGTCACAGATCTTGTTGGTGTACACACTATGAATTTTTCTATCACTCAGTCTCTTATGCAGGTGGTAGAGTTCCCCACACGTTTCTGTAATAACTCTAACGGACACAATTCACTACTAGATTTGTGCTTTACCTCCACCCCTGACTCGTGCAATGTCGAGCAACTCTGCCCTCTTGGAAACTCTGACCATGCATTAGTTTCCGTCAATATCTACTTCCACCTCTACCCCACCCAAGAACCTCAGACCAGCAGAATATCTTACTGCTACCAAAGAGCCGATTGGGACTCGTTCTGCGACTTCCTGAGTGACATCCCTTGGAATAAAGTATTTAGCCTTCCTGTTGAAGACTGCGCGGCTCAGGTCTTCTCTTGGGTTAAGGCTGGCATCGACGCTTTCATCCCTGCCAGAAAGTTGAGACTTAAATCCCACTCATCCCCCTGGTTCTCCCCTGCCTGCTTAGCTGCCATTGCCCACTGAAATCACTTCTTTCAGCTTTACTGGAGTCACGCGTCAGATCATAACAGGCGCATTTTTGCCTCGACTTGTAATGAATGCAAGAAGGTACTTAATTGGAGCTAAGCTGATGTTTGCAGCCAGAATGAAGCAGCACATAGCATCCTGTAAGTTCGGCTCCAATGACTACTGGAGGATCTGTAAAAACATGCTGAACAACAGTAAGCCCTCAATCCCACCTCTAATCTACAAATTTGAGGTCCTCACCTCTTCAACAGACAAGGCTGAGTGCTTTGCTCGCAGATTCTCCACTAACTCGACACTGGACTTGTCTGGAGTATCTGTACCCGACTCTGAACCCAGGCCCAACTGACTGACATACTAATTACTTTTTTGGTGGTCTCCAAAATAATTTCTAAGTTTGACCCCCATAAGGCGAGCGGTGGCGACGGAATACCCATCATTGTCCTAAAGAAATGTGCTCCTTAACTCTCCTCTATTCTCTCTAAACTCGATAACTTCTGCCTGCTGGAAATCCTCCTCCGTGGTTCCTATATATAAAAATATTGGAGAACCCTTTACCTCCGCTAATTATCGCCCTATCAGCCTCCTACCGATCTTTGGCAAAGTGTTCAAAGCCATCATCAACGCCAAGGTGGTTTTCTCTTATGCTTTTTTACATCCGCCCCACTCTCATCAGTACTCTTCCCTATCCTACTCTCTCCCTGACACCCCCTGCAACCTCTCACTCCTCATAACATTCCTCCTATGTAACCCCCCACACAACAGTGGCAGTAAAATGCCTTGCTTGGGGCGACACAATTATAAAAAAAAGAAAATATATAATTTTGAACTCAATTGTATACCTTCAAGTACAGAAAAAATGTATTGTTGGTAATTCTACAATAAAATGGTGGTCATTTCCTATGAATATGTTTTGTTGGTAAATTTTTTCTTTTGTGAAAATGCATTGCTAGTATTTTTACTGTAAAAATGCATTGCTGGTAGTTTTACTGTAAAAATGCATTGCTGGTAGTTTTACTGTAAAAATGCATTGCTGGTAGTTTTACTGTAAAAATGCATTGCTGGTAGTTTTACTGTAAAAATGCATTGCTGGTAGTTTTACTGTAAAAATGCATTGCTGGTAGTTTTACTGTAAAAATGCATTGCTGGTAGTTTTACTGTAAATATGCTTTGCTGGTAGTTTTACTGTAAATATGCTTTGCTGGTAGTTTTACTGTAAATATGCTTTGCTGGTAGTTTTACTGTAAATATGCTTTGCTGGTAGTTTTACTGTAAATATGCTTTGCTGGTAGTTTTACTGTAAATATGCTTTGCTGGTAGTTTTACTGTAAATATGCTTTGCTGGTAGTTTTACTGTAAATATGCTTTGCTGGTAGTTTTACTGTAAATATGCTTTGCTGGTAGTTTTACTGTAAATATGCATTGCTGGTAGTTTTACTGTAAATATGCATTGCTGGTAGTTTTACTGTAAATATGCATTGCTGGTAGTTTTACTGTAAATATGCATTGCTGGTAGTTTTACTGTAAATATGCATTGCTGGTAGTTTTACTGTAAATATGCATTGCTGGTAGTTTTACTGTAAATATGCATTGCTGGTAGTTTTACTGTAAATATGCATTGCTGGTAGTTTTACTGTAAATATGCATTGTTGGTAGTTTTACTGTAAAAATGCATTGTTGGTAGTTTTACTGTAAAAATGCATTGTTGGTAGTTTTACTGTAAAAATGCATTGTTGGTAGTTTTACTATAAAAATGTATTGTTGGTATTTTTACTGTAAATATGTATTGTTATACTTTCATAGTGTGTTGCTTTTGTTTGCGGATTTATTATTAGCCTATAGCTGGGATCCTAACAAGTGTCACTAGCCAAAGGTCAGGGTGAGCCTGAGAACAACAGCAATTTCCAGTCTCTTGCTGCCAGATGTAATTTATCCTCATACCCAGGACTGTCCTGAAATACAGTTCATAGTTTGAAGAAAAGGAATAAAGAAAATATTCTTTGCTTGAACACACAATACAAATGAAGTATGGAAGACAGTAAGCATCAAACTATCAAGTGATGTGACATTCCATTTATATTTGGAATGGTTATGACTGTTCTTAAATTCTAATAAGGAAATAAAATTTTAAATATGGAGAAAGATAGAAAATATTTATTACCATCATACTATATCTTCAATTAAAAGGTTCCTTAAATAACATTACCAATAAAAGACAGACCACAATTCATTATAACTCTCATACAAGTGAAGTTTTGTATTACTAATTAAAAGATATTGACATGATGCCATGAATTCAAAATATTTAGAATCATGTGTACATTATTTGCCATGATCTTATTTCTCCATGCATTTCAAGGATCCCAAAAATGGTTTATTCTGTAGCCATGATGTTTGAATTATGCTGTGAAGTGACTGGAATTTTATCTTTAAATATTTTCTGGAACAAGATTTATCATCCTGCGAATATTTTAAATAAATTACTTATCAAATAAACTTGCAGAATGAAGCAATGCAAGAGTCACAGGTAGTGTGTGTGTGTGTGTGTGTGTGTGTGTATATATATATATATATATATATGTATGTATGTATAAAATCACTAAATCATTGTTATCTTAAAAATATATAAATAAATAAATAGAGAAATAAAATAAATAACATGAATGAATCAAGACCAACAATTTAAGTAGAGTAGGATTTGTAGTCAAAAACATTATGGGCAATATCATTTAACAGTTTATCAGAGAGCAGTTTGAATAGTATTAAGATGATAGAAAAGATACTCTCTAAATGAAATCAAAGTTTATATACAACAAAATCAAAATTGAAATGATTTATGTCAACGTTAGTATACTTATGAATGGGAGAGGAAAAAACAACTCATTTGCCCCAAGTAAGGCAATAAAGCCACTAAGAAACAAGGGGTTAATAATTTTTAGAGAATATGAGAAAAAATAGTATTCAGGAGGAAGAGCAATAAAAGAATAACAATTAAGACAGAAATAACAATTGACATTGGGCTTCAAAAGTTTAAATGCAAAGTTGACAAGAAAGAAAAATGCCAGAAGAGAGTTTCGCAAGCAAGAAGTGCAATGGAAGAAACTGTTAGGATAGAACTTTCAGTTACATTTAGTTATTTCAACTGTAAAATGATACCATGTTGCCAATCTAGTACTGCACTTATATTAAATTGAGATACCATAGAGAAAATTCGTCAGAACAATTAGCATGAACGTATTTATAGAAAAGGCAAAGACAAGTTACATTAAAGCAGTGGAAAAGTGACTGAAGCCAAGATGCCATATCAGGACCAATAAGATTGCAGATTCTTCTTTGGATTTTATCAAAAAAACTCTAAATATATAGCAGAAGCACCAGACTACATGTGACAGCAATATTCAAAACATTGATGAACAGTCGACTTATAAATAACAAGATAGATCATTTTTTTTCTCCAGAATCTAACACAACACTGTGAACCAACTTTCTTAGCAACAGCTGTAGCAATGGATTCAAAATAATCTTTTCACTTCATGTCAACAAAATATATATTCCCGAGAAGATACAACTAGTCACTCCTCCTGGAGGATTAGCATCAGCCATCCTGATGAAAGGGTCTCTCAGATAGAGAGCACTTTCACTTTGGAGGTATTAAAATTAACAAAAATTTCCTTGCCTCAGTTAACAGCAGATTGTAAATTTTTTTTTTTTTTTTTTTTAGATCAGTTGCTAATTTGACCTCATTGAACTAATCTTCTATGTGCCCTGTCCCCTCAGGACATAGGTGATCATGGCCTTCCACTTTTCCCTATCCCTGGTGGCTCAGAGCACGCCTTCTCCTGTTATACCATGCAATCCTTGTTCCATCATCCACCTGATTAGGTACTTCAAATATGTTATCCGTTGCTTTCCCCTGTCTCTTTTTCCCTCTATCTGGCCTGTTAGTAACAGGTTCTCCAAGCCCTCCTTCCTCATTGCATGTCCCAGGAACTTCAGCTGTCTCTTCCTGATGCCTTTTTGTTTCCATCATTTTCAAGACCTCGTCATTGCTCACATGCTCGATCCATGATATTTGCAGCATCCTTCTGTAGAAGCACATTTCAGTTGCTTCAAGTTTTTCCTTCATCTTTGATGGTATTGTCCAGCATTCACTGCCATATTGAAGGACGGACAGCAACATAGCAATCCAGTACTCTCTTCCTAGTTTCTAGCAAAATTGTCCTGTTTCTTAATACTTTACTCAACTTCTGGAAATGCTTCCTTCACCATGCCAATTCGCCTTCAGACTTACTATTAAGACATGAGTAAATAGTATCTATGCTGATGATAAAACTGAGTTATGAACTGATGCCAACAGAATGATGATTGATGAATATTAGGAACAATTTAGGTCCAAGAATAGAGACCTGGGGGACACCTCCATTAATGCAAAAAATCAAGAAGGATGGCTGTTCAGGACAACTTTCATTTTGAACATGTTCAAAAATTCATCCAGAAATGTCAACCTTTTATCATGTGAAGATGACCCATATGCCGAATCCTGTCAAATACTTTTGTGATCTCTAAAGCAACAGCTTGAGCTTGAAATTAAATTAAATTAAATTACAAAGCCAGTATTGTTAAAGATGTTTAACTATCATAAGCAAAGTTATGATTGGAAGTTATAGTAGAATGGTAGCTTGCAGAAACCACGTTAACACTGACAATATTAGGATAGGGTTTCTTTTTTAGAATAAATTTTTCTACCAATTTTAGTGATAACTTTACCAATCTCATAGATTCCACGCTTTGTGGAAAATAGAAACTATGACAAACAAATTAACAACTGTAAATAAGGAAGCAGCAGAAATAAGGAAATGAAACTATAGAAAATAACAAAAACCTCAAAATCAAAATTAAAAATGATGAAGAGAAATATGATAATAAATTATCAGAAAGGTATAATTAATATATGTAGTTAAAACAAATTGAACGAGATGACTGATATTTATTACGAAAAAAAAGAAAACAAAAATCTTATGTATTATCAGTTGTCGATCCTCAGCTAATCTGAATTCTATCGAAGAATAAAATACTAAGTGTATATAATGACTAAAAAGATAAAGGAAAAACTAATATACCATTTTTAGTACATATATTTTAGCAGCATCTTTTCTTTTAAACACGTTGTGTTAAACGATAGAAACAACTTTTCTTTTGTATTTTCTCATATTTTCTAATGAGAACCCAATCTGTCCTGTTATTTACCCCATAACTAGACGAAAGAGATGGATTAATACCTTTCTCAAGGGTATTTGTGTGTAAGTGGATGCAACGAATGCAATTGAAATTCAAACTCGGCTCCCTGATTTCTCGTTCCGAGTCGATATCCACTGCATCACAATGCACATCCTGAATTCCAGTTGAATTCCTTGCATTCACTTACACGCAAATACCCTTGGGAAAGGTATTAATCTGTCTCTTCCCTCCAGTTATGGGTTAAATAGCAGGACAGATTGGGTTTTTTATAGCCTTGGCTGGCAACCAGCCTATTGCAGAAAGCAATGGCAACCTACTGCGGGATAACCTTCTGCCCAGTCAGTCATATCTCTTTCGAGACATGATCGGCCAAAGTGTGTATCACGTATGACACTTAACTGATATGATAAAAATACTGTAGACAAGATATGCCTAATTTATTTGTAGATAGACTAAACTATCGCCCAGTTCACACTCCACCCACGTCTATTGAACAGGTGTAGAGGCTCATCCCTTGTTCCCTGTTTAGGATGTGGTTTCCAGCTTTCTCTCTTCTAATCTTTTCACTCTTACGTAGCCCCCTGCACATCAGTGGCATTACCGCCTTGCTCGGGGTGATATGATTAAGAAAAAAAAAAAAGAAGAAAAAATGCTTCAATGGTATCTTTCAAAAATGAAATTGGAAAGAAATGGGAAATTATTTGAATCACATAAAATTTGCGACAAGAAAGTCTCTGTTTATGTCTCATATTAACAAGTCTTGACTACCCCAAAGCCTTGCTGACAGTTGTGGATTTTTTTTTCTCCTCAAGCCATTGCTTAATGGAATTCACAATTGAATGTTTACACTCCACAAGCCATACTGTTTCTGAAATACTCTAATCTTTTGATCATAACAATTTGCCTTTTATCAAAGTCATCAAATATTTTTGCTTGTCCATAACTCTAGCATTTAATATTTCAAGATAAAGTCAGTTTACCTTCTTATATGCACCTGTCCTTGACACAAAGTGATTAGAAAGCAACAGATATCAATCTTGCAACATATTATTGGTCATAATAATTTAGTCCTCTGTTTCCTAGTACATCCAGGTATCTTAACTGGCAGAAAATTGCAGCACAATATATATGTGCATGGCAGGGACAAGATGTCCAAAGTCTTTGGTTATTTTGCAGTGTAGTCATCATGGCACCACCAACTAAAAGGGGTTTCAAAATTTTTTCAAGATACAAAAAGAACAGAAGCTGTAATT